>CM035139.1:55661335-56112287 GCA_020205605.1 Panax ginseng
CATTTTTATAATCATGTAAATCAATAGTTTCTCCTTGTCACAAAGGCTTAATAGAACGTTTACTCAATATCCTTACCCCAAAGCCAAAAGTTATTCAAATGTAATAACAATGATCATACCAATCAGTTGTCTACCTTTGCACTACGGACCAAAGATATTCAACTATAAAATCAATGGTCATGATCATACCAATCAATTATCTGTCAGTGCACTACGACCAAAGACATTCAACTGTTAACTAATGGTCATGATCCTGCAAATCATATCATCGAATTATCCATGCACTACGGGCCAAGGATATTCGTTATTATCACCAGTGGTTATGATCATGTCATACACCTGTCCATCTTTGCACTACAGGCTAAAGATTTCAATCAACAGTCCATCTTTGCACGTAAGCCAAAGATATACAACCATAAAACCAATAATCAACAGTCCATCTATGCACGTAAGCCAAAGATGACTTTCATCATAATATAATCATGAGGATGATGACAATGATATAAGCATTAATCAAACGAAATCGAGGATAAATATTAAAGACTTTAAATTTATCCAGAGTTTAAAAATATCAAAATTGTCAACATGATACTCCTTTGTGGAGTAAAATTCAAGAATAATATTCAGGTACCAAAAATAATTTGGACAGAAAAGAAATATATTTTTCGGGTAAATAGTATCCCATGAATAGTACTTCGGGAATAGTACCCCGTGAATAGTACCCCGACACGAAAAGTTCCTCAAATACCCAAGTGAATGATACTAGAGTGAATAGTAACCCGTGAATAGTACTCCGGCACAAAAAGTGACCCGAATACCCGAGTGAATAATACTAGAGTGAATAGTAGCCAGGTGAATAGTAACCCGTGAATAGTAACTCGTAAAAGAAAAAATACCAAAGAAAATGATATTCCATGACGAGTACAAAAGAAATGCTATCTCATACGAGTATATTAGAATATACGAAACTGCAAATGGATTTTCACCCGCCATGCGGTAATCCACGTATACAAATCATTTCCACAATTTAATAAAGAATGAATACGAAAGGTCATTCACCATGCATGAGGTAATCCACATAGACAGGTTATTCTAACAGAATAATAAAGAATAGAATAACAGAAGAATTCACCAGGCATGCGATATACCACACAGACAGGTTATTCCAACATAATAATAAATAATGGAACCAGGTCATGCGTAATCCGCATGCATGTGATATTCCAAATGTAATAATAAAGAATGGAACCAGTCATGCGTAATCGCGCATGCATGTGATATTCCAAATGTAATAATAAAGAATGGAATAACAACAAAATTCACCAGTATGCGATAGAATCGCATGCACAAGTAATTCCAACAGAATAATAAAGAATGGAATAACAGAAGAATTTCACCATGTATGCGGTACTTTGCATAGACAGGTTATCCAACATAATAATAAAGAATGGAATAACAACCCTTATGAGTATTGAAAGAAAATAACTCTCTTCATGAATACGAAAGAATAATACCCCTTACCTCAAAAGAAGACTGGATACTGGAATAGTGAGGTAGCAGACTTCTCTTCTTCTTTCTCTCTATAATAATTGCTCTATAGCTTTAGTGAATTGGTGAGAAATGAAGAAAGAATGAGCTTCTATTTATAGAAAAATATAGTTTCGATAATTGTACGTTTTGGGACTCGAAATATTACAGTAAAATACCTTCAACTTTTCTTTCATTTTTAATTTAGTTCTGCAAGTATTATCAAACTTGCACCACCTCCCCTAATAGTAAATAATGTGAATCAATAGTTTACTCATGTGAATCAATAGTTATAATCATGTGAAAATACGAATTACAGTATAGTACCTCCATCTATACCTCCATTTTTAACTTAGTCATGCAAGTATTATCAATCTTGCACCAAATCCCCTAATAGTACAAGAATGTGAATCAATAGTACACACATGTGAATAAATAGTTATAATCATGTGAATTAATAGCAATTAATTACTCATTTATCTTATTAATTACCCGATAACTTCCAGACATCAATTATTATCGAAATAAATATCGATTTCCACTAACACTAATAATTCCAACACAATGGAACTATCATATTTATCTTTAATCAACACGAACTTATTCATCATTAATATCATAACTCACAATATTTAACAAACAGGTCGTTCCCAGGAAAGAGGGGGTTTTCCGATAAGGATTTCTCCTTATTGGCGCGCAATTAGATGACCAAACCTCTCCTTGACAGAACTTCTAGACATTGTAAATATTGCAATTTAATAATATGAATAACTTTGTTGTCTCAATTATTGATTTAATAATATATCATATTATACAGATGATACTGTTATAATAATTGAATCAATAATATGAGAAATATGATGCAACAATTACTATAGCAATAATTGAGTATAACTGAGTGACTTCTTACGTAAGCATCAATAATCGCATGCAGTGCTACTACTATGCAACCATGCGACATCTTTTTCTTTTACTACCGAGTAGTTCAACAGTTTTAACGGTAACACTCTCGCCATTATTTTTATAAAATGATAATGTTGTCGTTTCCTAACTACGACAATACTTCTGTTGTGGGGTCCACCAATGATTGTGCTATCGTACGAATATTCCCCGACCAATCGAATATTATATAACAACTTGCATACTTTGCAAAATTTATAAATACTACCCACAACTATAACACTATCTCAAATCCACACCATAATATTCAAAAAAATATTTCAAGAAATTTAATCTTTATTCATAAAATTTGGGGTCTCACAGGTTAGGGAATTCATAGATGTATTTTCGGAGGATTTTCCAGGACTTCCGCCTAACAGAGAAATCGAGTTCGTGATTGACTTAGCGCTAGGAACCGCTCCAATATCGAAGGCCTCGTACAGAATGGCTCTGGTAGAGATGAAAGAACTAATGGTGCAACTACAAGAACTGTTAGATAAGAAGTACATTCAACAAAGCGTATCACCGTGGGGAGCACCGGTGTTATTTGTGAAGAAGAAGGATGGGTCAATGCATCTTTGCATTGATTATAGGGAATTAAACAAGGTCACTATTAAGAACAAGTATCCATTGCCTAGAATAGATGACTTGTTTGATCAATTGAAGGGTGCTAGATATTTCTCGAAGATAAATTTGAGAAGTGGGTATCATCAACTGAAAGTAAGGAAGGAGGATGTACCGAAGACGGCATTCCAAACTCGGTATGGACATTAAGAATTTTTAGTAATGTCTTTTGGTTTGACAAATGCCCTTGCAACGTTCATGGATTTGATGAACAGGTTGTTTAAACCATTTTTAGACAAGTTTGTGGTGGTGTTCATCAATGATATTCTGGTGTACTCTAAAACTCAAGGAGAACACGTGGAACACTTATGTCTGACGCTGGAGACGCTAAGAAAAGAAAAGTTGTACGCGAAATTCTCTAAATGTGAGTTTTGGCTGGAACGTGTACAATTTCTTGGGCATATAATTGACAAGGATGGAATTTCGGTGGATCCATCAAAAGTCGAAGCTGTGATAAATTGGGAACAACCAAGAACACCTTCGGAGGTGAGGAGTTTCTTGGGACTGGCCGGTTATTATAGACGATTTATTCAAGATTTTTCTAAGATTGCCACTCCGTTGACAAATTTGACAAGAAAATCTGTAAATTTGTTTGGACGGGGAAATGTGGAGAGAGTTTTACGGAATTAAAGAAGAGGCTTAGTGTGGCACCTGTGTTGTCATTACCGGATAATACAGAAAATTTTGTGGTGTATAGTGATGCTTCACACAAAGGATTGGGTTGTGTCCTTATGCAGAACGACAAGGTTATTGCGTATGAATCAAGGCAACTGAAAGACTACGAGAAAGGGTATTCGAGGCGGTTGTGTTTGCACTAAAGATATGGAGACATTATCTCTATAGAAAAAAATGTGAGATATATACAGACCATAAAAGTCTGAAATATATTTTCACACAGAAGGACCTGAACATGCGTCAAAGGAGATGGATGGAATTGATAAAAGATTATGATTGCGAAATCTTTTATCATCCGAGCAAGGCTAATGTGGTTGCAGATGCCTAGAGTAGGAAAGGCCGAGAGAAGTTGATGTTGTTAACCGATAAGGAGGAGCTCATTACAGCAATGACAAGGCTAGAGTTGGAAATCAAATTTCCAAAAGAATACGATGAAAAATTGTATCATATGGAAGCTAGACCAACCTTGGTGGATAAAGTGAAGAACGCTCAACTACAAGATGAAGAATGCAAGAAAATAAAGGAAAGTGTGGTCGAGGGTAAAGAAGTGAAGTACAAGGTTGATACAGAAGGAATGCTAAGATTCGAGGGACGAATTTGGGTTCTAGAAGTACAAGATATTAAAGAGGAAATCTTGGCAGAAGCTCATAGCTTAAGATACTCGATTCATCCAGGAAGTACGAAGATGTATCAAGATTTGCGGTATCATTTCTGGTGGCCGAACATGAAAAGAGACATTGCAGAATGCGTGGCAAAGTGTTTGACATGTCAGAAAGTGAAAGTTGAACATCAAAGACCAAGTGGATTACTTAAACCGTTAGAGATACCGGAATGGAAATGGGAACATATCACAATGGATTTTGTGGTAGGTCTTCCAACGACCCAGAAAGGATACGATGCGATATCGGTGATAGTGGACAGACTGACAAAATCTGCACACTTTTTGCCCATAAAGATTAGATTTAATCTTGATCAGCTGGCGAAACTATACGTTATGGAGATCATCTCAAGACATAGAGTTCCAGTGTCAATTGTATCAGATAGAGATCTGAGGTTCACATCAAATTTCTGAAAGAAATTAGAAGAATGCATGGGAACACAACTGAAAATGAGTACAACATATCATCCGCAAGCCGATGGGCAAAGCGAACGAACGATCCAGACGCTAGAAGATATGCTTAGAGCAAGCATAATGGATTTCAAAGGAAATTGGGATGATCATCTACCATTGGTGGAATTTGCATACAACAACAGTTACCACGCAAGCATTGGTATGTGTATGGCGTTATATGACAGGAAGTGCAGAACTCCACTACGCTGGGATGAAGTTGGTGAACATCAACTGTTAGGACCAGAACTGGTACAACAGACAGCTAAAGTTATATAACTCATCAGAGCAAGACTAGTAGCTGCTAAAGATAGACAGAAAAAGTATGTTGATCAACACAGGTAGAGTCGTGAATTTGAAGAAGGAAATTTCGTGTTCCTGAAAGTTTCTCTTTGGAAGGGGAAAATTCATTTTGGCAAGAAAGGAAAGCTCATCCCAAGGTTTATTGGACCTTTCGAGATATTACGAAGAGTGGGAGAGGTGGCTTACAAAGTAACTTTACCTCCAGAATTAGAGCATGTGCACAATGTTTTTCATGTGTCGGTGTTGCGACCATATAAACCCGATTACAAGCATGTGATCGAGTATGAACCGTTGCAGTTCAGCAAAGATTTATCTTATGAAGAGATTCCTATCCAGATAGTTGACAGGAAAGAACAAGTGCTCCGGAATAAAGTGATACCTTGTGTGAAGGTGATATGGTCGAACCATAATGTCGAAGAGGCTACGTGGGAACTCGAAGCTAATATGATGATGAATTACCCTGAGTTATTTGTTTAGTCTGTGTCTTCGATTCTGGGGATAGAATCTTTGTAAGTAGGGGATAATGTGACGATTTGATTGTTTAGGTTGTGATTCTGGGGACAGAATCCTTGTAAGGAGGGAAAGATGTAACAATCTGGAATTTTAAATTGTAATTCTAAATATTTATTAAATATAAATATTTATTTGATGTGTTTATTGTTGAAATTGATGAAATAAATATTTTATTGATGTGATGGTTGTTAGTAAATATTTATGAATCTAAATTTATTAGATAATATTCTAAATTAAATTAATTTATAATTTAGAGAGTTGTAATATAATATGAGATGTTATATTGTTGTTTTAATTTAATAATTTAAGATGGTATATTAAATTATTAAATAAAGTTATAATGAAAATTATAATTTTGGTGATATTTGCTAAAATGGTATATTTAATTAAAATATAGTATGCGATTAACTTAATGGGTTAATGTTGGATATGGGAATCCAAACAAATATGATGTAATTATAAACTAAATGGTTTATTAAAATAAATTAAGGGAGTTTAATTTAGTTTTTGCCAAACAAGGCTTAAATATATTAAGTCTTTAAAATTTAAAGGGTTTTGCCAAACAAAGCCTTATGGCTTTTGGGATTTCTAATTTTTGAATTTTAATTATTATAAATAAAATAAAATAAAATAAATTAAAATAATAAATATAATATATTTATAATATATACGTTACTTAGTAACTGATATAGCAATTAGTAATAGTATTAAGATTTATCAATTTTTTTCTTTGCGCTTAAGTGTTAGCTAGACTACGTGACTTGGTATTTGGTTTAAGCTAAGAAGAGTCTGAGAATTGAGAGAACTTGAGAGAATTTGAGAGAGAGCTTGTGCAGAGAAGAACAATTCTAGTGTGTTTAGCAAGGATTTCTTTTAAGCAACAAAAGGTATGTTCTATACCCTTATTATTATATATATGGGTTTCACAGCAAAAATTTTCTTATGTCATGTGAAATCAAAATTGATGAATTGTGGATATATATATATATATATATATAGTTGGTAATTGTGATTATACTTGTTGATGATGCTAGAATTTATGTTTAAAACAAGAAATTTCATGCTAATTTTGGATGACAATAGAAAATTTTGATAGTATATGTATTTTTCATATTGCTTTGGTAAGTATCAATTTTTATGATCAATTCATATGTTAAATTGCAAATTGAGTCTTGTATATGTTAGTTCATTAAGAAACGAGTATAATGTAATTTGAACTGAGTAATTTGGACAAGAGTTGTGATCACAGTGTGAATTTTGGGAAAAGATGTCAAAAATGGTGTTTATGTATGAAAATGAGAAATTTGAGAAATTAAAGTAGTATAGTTGATGTTAAATTGTTCTAATTAGTTAAATATGTTAGCAAACATGTTTGTAATAGTTTTATATCAATTGCTTGTGTTAATTTTATTGTTTGGTGGGTGAAATTCGTGTTAGTTGGCTTAAGAAAAGTGTCGTAACCATGTTCTACAAAACTAGAATCTGTATGTAAGCGCGTCCACAAGAATCCCTTTGCCGCCTGCCATACTGCAACCAAAGTAAAAGCTGGCGTGGCGCCAGATGCCCGGGCCAGAAAGTGAAGTCTGCTAATTCTGCAGACTTTGGACGTTCAATGTAACTTAGCTTAATGTTAGGTTAATGTGAGAACCATGTAACAACAAGGTTAAATAGAGTCGTGTTATGTGGATTGTAAATTCAAAGTTGTAAAAAAATGATTTATAAGTTATGAACGTGTTATGTTATAACTTAGTTTATATAATGAATGTTAGTTAAGTGTTGTGATGTTAACACTTGGGAATTCTAAAATGTAAATGGTAGCATAAGACTTGTGCTAAAATGATAAATTTTGATAGAAATGTACATGTTGTGGTATGTTGGCATATCTAATAAGTATTGTGGTTTTAAACCTATGTATATAGGTGAGCGTTAGTTTAATATTATAGCTTACGCTGGAGGAAGTTTCTAAACTTCTCTTTTTACATTGGGCAAGTTTTCCTAACTCTACACTTTCGTTGAGATAGTTCATTTATTACACTGTGCAAGTTTATTCTTACTATTGAGCAAGTTCTTGTATCTAGTTTGTTTATGATTTCTAAATCTAGATCTTATTCTGACATTGAACAGGTTATTCTTGTCTTTAACTTGTTATCTAGCATTCAAGTTTACATATTCTAATATACTCTTGTTGAAGAAGTTTTATCGTTTAATATATTATTTGTTATGCATGTGTAGTACTTAATTCTAAATAACCTTGGCTTAATATTGTTCAAGCAAGGTACATTATGATTATTCGTTGTTTATGCTGTTAGTTTATTCCTAAAGCAGGCTCTTAATTTTTAATGTCGATTTAGTTATGATTACTCCATAGCATGCCATTATCAATGTTGTATTCAACTAATCCTTAGTTGATGACCGTTAAATTCTAAATTACCCTTGAAATGTATCCAAACCAAACGTACTTTGGTGCGGACTTGTACTCTAAATACTGAGATAAACAACCCTATTATTAGGGGATAATTTATGCTTAGCGTTGAAATATTTGTGCACAATACATTGTACGAAGGGCTGATCCCCCTAAGTACGAGGAGTCCTTATAGTCTTATGACTGTTAAAGTTGAAGTTAAAAGATTACTTGCAACTGTGGACATAGTTCGTGGTCTCATGACCCTCAGTTTTATGCATTCCATATTTTGATTCCATTATTTGGTTATCATTGATAGAGTACTATTCAGTTTTGATGAGTCTATTCATTGGAAGTTATTTCATTCTTATCGATTCATTGTTATATCTAGTGAGCAAATTGTTTTGCTCACTCTTGCATAAATATTATTATTGCAGCTAAAGCTGAGAAGGTAGATGAGCCTTCAATTAGCAAAGGAAAGTGAAAAGTGTACAACTGATAAAGACTTGTAAAGTTTTTTTTATTGATTATGCTCATAGATTTTTAAATAATGATGTGATGTAATAATTTTATTTCCGCGCTTATATGATGTTTAAAGGTTAGACAACCTAGGATGTTTTTGAATTTAATGATGTAACCCTATTTAAAGGGAGGATTTATGGTTTAAATGTTATTTTATTTGGGTAGATTGTATGAATGTATGGATAGTGAGAACCAAATCTTATGGGAATGAAGTACCTAGATTTGGGGGTGTCACAATAAAGATTGTTATTAATGGATGTAAACTTTAATAATCCATGTGTAAGTGGAATCATAAGTATAAAAGTTATAAACCATTGATAGACATTGAAGAATTGTAATATTGTTGTTGATGGATAAGTTTAAAACCATCATTTGTAGACTTAGATAGTCTATGTTGTGATAATGGATTGAATCCATTTGGAAATGTGTAAAAATCTTAAGTAACGATGATGAAATTTATGAGATTAGACGATAATCGTCGAAATAATAAAATTCTCGGAATGGAAGTCAAAAGTTAACATTGAACTCGAAAACATTTGTTTTCGATGGAGAATAGTCTAAGTTTGCATTTTAAAGTTGCGGACTCTAAAATGGTCAAATTTTGACTTAGAACGAAGAAACGAGCTATGAACGTTCACGAATGTTTATTATTTTCGTAATAATGAACTTAAACTGTGAATTCCATGTTAACGGATTCGAAAATATAAAATTCTTATATGAACACTTAGTTCATATTATTTGTGAGCTAATGGCTTTTGAACGAGCCAATTCGGACTGAAAATGAACAATTTATGAGTCCGGGAATCTCACTAAGTAAACAAACTGTCAAAGTTATCTCGGTGTAGCCGTGGCGCCATAAAGACCGAAGTCGTCCCCATAACTCTTCGAGAATGGCGCCATAGCGCGGCCATTTGTACTGAAAGTGGCACCGCAGATGCGCAGTGTCCGCATAACACACTCGAGACTCATGCCAAGTCACGAGACTTATATAAGGAAACTGGTGCCGCAGCGCCATCACTAGAAGGTAGCTAGTAAAGAAAGTTTTTGAATATAAAGAGTATAATAATTGATTGATGGTGAATTATATAATTAATACACCTAAAGTAACATCATTAAAGATGTTAATAACCCTAAGAATTATAACTAAAGGTTAACGAAAGATTACTTAAACGTAAACACAATGTAATACGGTAAATCGTATTGAACATTAAATAATCTAATGAACGATTAGATTGAAAAGAAGGGTAAGATACGTTAGGAACCATACATGATTGATTATGACCTAATGTGGTATGTTACATGGTTATGTATTGTAGAAATCCTTAAAGACTCAAAAGGAAAAGTATTTAATCTGTAGAAGACGCTGAAGGCAAGTGTTCTAACCCTTGTCTATGTTCATTCTGGACAAGTTTTGTGATTCATGTCTCTTACGCATGAGTTAATGTATGATGAAGTTGAAGCTAATTCCTTCGGCTAGACTTAATGTATTAATTGGATTTCTTATTATCTATCGAAATGTTATCAAAGTTGCTATCTTTTGCGAAACTATTTTGGTATTGATTTCAAAGAAAGATTGAGTATGAATAAACAAACATTTTGTCGTTAAAAAGACAGCCACGTGAGGTTGCCAAAACTTAAACGTAAATACATTTAATTAAGAAGTGTTGTACAACATAGAGTACTATAGGCTGATCACCTAGACATGCTCGTAAGTAATACCGAACTTACGGACTTAGTGTCGGGTTGTCCTTTTCAAAGAAAGAAAGAAATGCTCAAAGTCTTGGACCCGAAATTGATGTTTAATTAACGTGGTTCTTTGTGAAATGTTTTAAAAGGAAAAGAAGTGCTATTTTGATTTTTCTATAGTACTTCATAACTATTGATTCAGTTATAGAAGATATACGATTTGTATGATTCAAGCATGTTGTTAATAAAATTGTCATACTTGCTGAGCTAGTTATGGTCACTCTTGTTTGAACCATAATAATGCAGCTAAGATTGAACGACCTGAAGGATCAAATAAAGATAAAGGAAAGGCTAAGGCAGACCAATGATCAATATGTGTAATAGTATAGGTTTAATGTTGTAATTATTTGATATTATGATAAGAAACATATTTAATGGTTATAAGAACTTGGGAAAGGGAATATTGTTTTAGAAAATAAATAAGATATTTCACTCTTTTGAGTAATTTCAATTGAATGTATGTTTAAATGTTAGTACCGTGTAGCACCATCTGTCGGGTTCGAAGATCCCCAAATTTAGGGGCGTCACATTATTTGTTTACCGTGGCAGACCTATCTCAATCTGTTACGATTTAATCCTGTATATTCAGTTGTAAAGTGAGTGAAATTTACTTTATCTGTTTTGCAAACTGACATTTGACTACATTTGTTGCTTGTGATTTTGAATAATTCAGATTTATACTTTCTGGTGTCCTTTTGATTTCAGACATTACTTTTGATGTTTATGATACTGTACCCCAAAAGGTTAGTTTGCCTCTTACTTACTTCGCTCCTCAAATCTATGCCCCATAATATTTTATGTCTCTCACTTTGATTTAACTCCATTATTCACCTTTCTCTCCCTCTCTCTGATGCTAAGTGTATATCCCAACAAACTTATGTGGCTTCACCAACAAATAAAAGAAGCTATTTATACTATAAAAAAATAGTTGTACATATTACAAATTTATTGGAAGAAACAAAAGTAATTATAAATTTAAGAAATACACATGTAAGACTCACAACCATTTTAAGAGTAGTAAACATGCTAAAAGCGTACTTCATTTTTGTTTAGCCGATTGAAGACAATTGTACATCTCATTTTTGTTCAAGAACTTAACAATACAGGAAAGCAAAGCAGAATTTATGGGGCAAAATTAATAAATAATCTAAATTTGCTGGCGAAGTATTAGAACCATATTTGTAAACTGACTACTTTACGAGAAGCACGTGTTCCAGCAAAACCTTAGCTTTCTTCCAAGTCGGTGACAACCCTTTTTCTTCCATCAAGTGAGCTTCCAGCCTTCCACCTTACTTCTAGACATTTGCTTATTTAGTAGAAGTACATACAGTTCACTATATTTTTTTGGATGCCTTATCAAATGTGGAGACCTATATTGTGTTAAATGCTTAATGATTTATTTGAAACAGACTCTTGCTAAGTGGCTGAGGTTCAAATAATGACACTTGATTCTTACCATAAGTTGTCTGTTTGGATTATATAGTTAGATTTTTTTTTTGTTTGGTATGCACTTTCCCCTTTAGGTACTAACACCCTTGTTATACTTTGTTGCTCTGTAGTTTGTCAATACTTTTCCATCCAGATCGAGTTTCTCTTAAAGTAGGGATTAATTGATTCCCTTGATTTAATTTTGGTATATAAATTTCACCCAAGTTGCATCATTTTTTACTTAGAGATTGACCTAATGCTCATTTCAAATGACTCCAAAACTTTATTTAGAATTACGATATTATTTTATCTAGTGCCTTATACATATTGTAACCGAACTAACTTATAAAATAATAATTAAAGTTATATCATAGGTTTAATAACAAGAATTATGTGTTTACTATTTCTTAATGTTCTCGCTAGATGTGTGCCTAATATAAAAGTGTTGACATAGATGTTTGCATGAATTAGGATGATGATATCCAAGTGACCATGATATGAAATTCTTGGAGTAGTGAGTAGATGGTAGAATATAAATTTTTGATTATGAATCACATTAACATAGAATGATAATCATACAACTCATGGAGTAGCACTCTGTTCAATTTAATATGCGCAAACATGTTACTGACTACAGAAGCACATAAGGCAAATAGTATATTTGTACTTAAAATTATGTGGCCTTGTTTTAAACAGTTGGATATAGTGTATAAAATAAATGACCTGCTCGTGCTCTTTTGTTATGTAGTTGATACACGCTTATTTGGCATTTCTCTTTTTATGAAATGTGGTTTAGAACATCCCTTTCTTATGAATTTCTTACTTGATTGAAAGATACCCATCTATAAAATTTAGTTGATGTTATCATTAGTGAGAGTCCTGTTATTTGTTGGGCGCCTATATTTGGTTCTGGATAACCTCTATAATCTATTCCTGTATCATTTCAGGGACCTGCTGCACACTCAAAAGAGAAAAGATGACACGTGCAAACATCTCAGTCACGAAATAGGAGACGATTGTATCAGTTGTGAATTTCAGCTGGCAGGGCCTGAATATGAAAGTCAGCAGGGTTCTCTTCTCTTTCAAAAGCAGTTTGTGAAGAATTATTTAGTTGTGATTTATCTGACAGTGAACCCTGCTCACAAGCTCTTAACACTGATATGATGAAAGTTAAGAAGGCTACTATCACAGTAGATAATTATATGAGTCCAGCTCATACTTTGCTTCAAATACAATGCGTTTATCAAAAGGGCCTCATCTATGACATCTTTAGGACTGTAAAGGACTACAATATTTAGGTATTTCAATCTGGGTGTTTCTTATAACCAATTCCTCACTGATATAGTGATATTGGAGTTGCCTAATGTTTAGGTGAAAAAAAAAAGAATCGGGGAAGAATAAATCTTTTTTTATTGAGTGTTTCTCTTCCTTCATGGGAGTGTTTGTATGTTAGGGCGTAAGTATCGAGTTAGTGATTTGGGAAGGAATGTTGCAACTAGTTTAATACTGGTCATAATAATTAAGTGTCCCCATGCAACTAGGTCAAATAGCATTTTGGCTCTTTCTTACATGGATTAGGTACACATCGCGCACACATACTATATACATGTAATCATCTATTGACAGATTTGTCTGTCTCCATTTTATTGAATGCAGTTACCTAGTTGCAGATATTATGTCCTAAATTTAAGTGGATTTGTCTCTGTTAGGCTGCATTGTCTCTGTTATGTTGTTGTATCGTTGTTGTGTGCTTTGTTTGGTATCGCGGGTTATCCGGTTGCTTTCTTTAATTTTGTTGTTGGACCGGATTCTTTGGCTTTACGCCCTGTCTGTCACATTCGTCGTCAAGCATCCTCTTAGTTTTAAATTTCTTGACCTCCTTTTGTATTTGCTCATGGGTCTATGATGTATAGTCTTGCCTTGTGCTTCTTTGTATCATGCTTGATGTTTAACCTTGTGCTTCTGGTATACTTTTCCTATCATAGGGTATGTCCTATAATGGTTATGGTATATTTGGTATGGGGCATGCCCCTTGAAATTTGTACATTTTCTCTTTTTTTAATACAGTTTAAATTTAGTAAAAAAAAGTATAGCATTTATAAGAGCTTGAAATACTAAATTTAATATATATTATAGTAATTAATAATAATAATAATAATAATAATAATAATAATAATAAATATGAAATCACTAATTTGAAAATTAATTATAATTTGCAATGAATTTTGGTTTTTTATCAATTAATTTTTTATTTACAAATTTTAATTTGTGAAGGATTTTACTTTAGAAATGGACATTAATGAAGGATTACTTCCCTCACTAAAATCTTTTTAGTTCATTAGTTAGTCATCAATGAAGGATTATTTCCCTCACTAATTTGAAGATGCATTCTCAATTTATAATTAGTGAAGGACAATTTTCTCTCGTTAAATAAATTTGTTCTTCATAATATATTATCTGTGAGGGAATAAAGTTATTCCCTAATTTCGAATAGTCCTTCTTAAAATATTATTTGTGAAGGAATCCAATCTTTCACTAAATAACAATATTCCATTACCAAATACAATTTGTGAATAAAAATGTTATTCATAATATATCCTTCACAAAAAATATTTAGTTACTACTTAGCGAATGATACCCAATTGCGAGGTCTAATGCGAGCAATCGTGTAAATGAAATAGTTCTTCGTATTAAATCACTTGTGAGTGATATAATATGTCTTGTGAAGGATTTGTCCTTCACTAGAGGCCATTTTTGGTGTAGTGCCTGTACCACTAATTAACAGTTCTGTGACAACCCGAGAAATTAGACAATTTATCAAAATCTTAAATGATGGATTTAAAGTCAAATAATAGACCTAGACAGAAAATAAGTGTATGCGTTTGATATTTTTGGGAAGAAATTTTGGGGATTTCAAAATTCTGTGAAGGATTTTGGTGAATTATTCAGGATTAAGTGTATATGTGTATATGGTCTGTGTATATGGTATTATATGTGTACAGAATGTGGATAAGGGTCACGGGTTGACCAGATAAATTATATCTGTGACAAACCCTAAGTATATATTTAGAACGTCAACTTTAGTTAGAAAATTCTTACGATTTATAAGAAAAACTAAAAGTCGGTTCTGGAAACCCTAATTTCAGTTCCGAGAATTTGAAACCCTAATTCAGAATATGAAACCCTCAATGGGGAACTTAATAGCTTAAGTGTATTGATTATAATATTAATTAGGGTAAAGCTTAATTAATTAGAAAACCCTAATTGCAAAATTTGAAACCCTAATTGTTCAGCTAGAAACCCTAATGTACAATTAAGAACCTAATTGCTAAATTAGAAATTTTAATTAGGATAAATTAATCCTAATTAGCAAGCTTGAATTATGATTTGGAAATTTTAATATAATTATAGAATCATAATTATAATTTAGAAATGTTAATTTTCTATTTTGAAAACCCTAATCTGGAAATCCTAGAAAATTGAATTATGGAAACCTTATGTTTTAACCCTAAGGGTTAAATCAAACCCTAACGGTTGGATCAAATGACAACTTTAGAATTAAAATTGGAAATCCAATGACCATTTTGCCCTTTTTCATTCTTTATTAGCTAATTTGTAAGTTATGTCCTAGTTGAGTTGGTAAACCACCCTAGCCCTAGCCCTAGATATGTGTCAAATATCAACCATCAATTGCCAACTAGATACATTGAATCAAATAGATCAAAGATTTAAAGTAAAGAAAATCTTACTTTACTTCTCATACTAATGAAGCCATTCTCTCTCATCAATTTCAAAAATTTAGAATGAGAGAGAGAGAAGTTAAGCCATGAACATCAGGTAGCAAGCCAAGAACAGGATCCAAGGACAGAAATCAAGAATCAAAGTTAGAAAGTGGTATAAACCCTAATCTTCAAAATCTTATGATCTAATGTTATATGTTGTTGTTTATTGGTTAAAGTTATGTTAGAGGGTATCATTTGATGATCTGGGTTGCTAAAACTTGGATCCATATCATGTAGATGTACAAAAATGAAGTTTTTAGAAACTGTTCTTCAACCTTCATGAGTCGTCTGACCAGCAAATGTCAAAGCCTCTAGATTCTTCTGTGTTAGATGTTTTGTGTGCTTTATGTTTTGGATTTGTTCTATGTCATGTAGGCTTTGATCTAAAACTTGTATCAGGGTTGGATCATGTCTAGATCTCTTGTTATATGCAAATAAACGCGTTGATCAAGACGAAAAAAGGGTTTCGGGCAACCTGTAAAACCCAAAGATTGTCTCGACAACGCTTTTGCAGTGCTAGATCTTGTTATGCTTTGTTAGTTTGGTCATGTTATTAGGTTGTTGTTCTAGAGGGGTATATTAACTACACATGTATGCCTTTAGATCACTCAAATCCGTAACAGAATCATAGAAATTCGTGGTCAAACAACCGTTGACCAAACTGCTCAAGAACATTTCTGGAAAACCCAAAAATGTTCAAGAACAGTTCCTGGCATGCACTTTTACCGGCCTAAATCTTTGTTTGATGTTGTTTTTAGACTGATATGATGGTATTGAGTTGTTTACTGACATCTCCACTACATATTTGAACCTTAATATCACACATAACAAGTTCAGAATGCATGTTACAAGGATCGAAAAGTAGGTACCATGGTTGTTCTTCATTTCTGGGTAACCCAGAAAATGAAGAACATGCCTGACAAGATATTTGCAGGTCTTTATCTCTCTATTGTGTTATGTTATAGACATGAAAGTTGTTGTAGGTTGTAGTGCTACATAACTACTATAATCCTAACACTTTAGGAAGTCCAGAAACAGAATAATCAAAGATCTATCAATGGTCAAACATGCCCACTTAGTGGCTGACAAGAATTCTGAAAAATGCTCAAGAACACTCAAGAACACCTATGGTGACAGTTTCGTCGCTATAGGGCCCTTTAGTGACAGATAATTTCTGAAAATAATTATTTTATTTAAAAATCAAAAAAAATGGTTTTTAATTATTAAAAATAAAAAATAAATTCCCAAAAATTATTTTAAAGTCCAAAAATTAGTTTTTAATTATTTAGAGTATATTTCATAAATATTTAATATTTTTGGAATATAAATGGTATTTAATTTATTTAATTATAATATTAAATAAATTATTTAAAAATAATTTTAATACTTGAAAAATCATGAAAAATTATATTATGGTATACGAAAATATTTTAAGTTATTTTTAATAACTTTTGATATTTTGTGATGAATTTCATTAATAAATTAATATTAATGATAATTGATTTATTTAATGAATATAATAAATAAATTATATATATTATGTATATATATGTTCATGTTAAAGGTTCTTTAGTTATGCAAGTTTATTCATGCTAATTCATAACTATATTGTTAAATTATAGCCAGCTTCAAACTCTTTCAATCATGATATATCCACAGATAAATTTATACTTGCTGGGCAAACATATTCTCACCCTTGCTATATCATGATAACATTGCAGATTAAGGCGAAAACGTCGGATACAAGGAAAGGTTAAAGACAGTTCCAGCTTTAAGTTAATGTATGCAACTAGATTTGTAATAGTGTTGTATGATAATAATGTTATATGTTAGACAAGTTATGAATTGTGTATAAGTTAAGGCTACTCGACCTTGGGGAATAGTGTGTAAAGTTTAATGTATAAACAATTTATGTTTATATCTTTCGCAATAGTTATAGAATGATTGTATCAGATCCGTGGTGATTTGGGACCCGGATTTGGGGCTATCACAGTTGGTATCAAAGCTGTTGGTTATGAACCTTAGGTAGGAATACCTGAGACCAATAACCATAGTGATTAGGGTAAGATCTAACTCACATAGAGTTAGTTGGTCAGTAAGATTCAAAGACGAATCTCGGCAAGTTGTAAAGATACAGAGTTCCCTAACTCTGATAATAAAGTTGAACAGTAGTGATGAATAGATCGAGTGTAAAAGATTAAAAGTGCAGGGATAAGAGATCGTAAAATAAAACGATCAAGATATAGAAATGAATCATAATATATATGATGAGATCACCCCGTGATCTGATAAGGTGATAACAGGGAGAAGAATCAAGCTAATGATTGAAAAGTTACAGCAAAGATTGTTCTGTGTCAGTTGTACTATGAATTGGTACAGATTCAGGAAAGAATTATGAATACGGATTAAATGAAATTCGTATTGAGAAGGGAGTTAAGATTAGGTGGGGATTTCAATTGAGGACTCATGTCAGTAGCTAAGTTGTATGATTTTTCGTATGGGAGTTGAATTGTACTTTGTGTAACAACCACTTAGTTTCTGGCACTGATAATCATTGAAATGTCTGTGTCGCGCTATTTGTTATATGCATGTTAAGAGGGTGATTCCTTTCTCATGTGTATAACAGATAGATAGGTTATAGATAGAGAATATAAGGTTAAGTACAAGTTCTTAAAACTCATACTTATGGTACGTTCATGACTCATGATTATATGAAATGTTTATGAACCCCTCAGCGAATGGACGTCAAAGGTCTAACTAGGATAAGTTCTTAAACTCATATGATTATGGAAAGTTCCTAAACTTGTGAGTGTGGTTTAACGAACTGGGAATAGTCATGTGTGAATGGAGTATTGAGGATAATAGGAATAGATAGACTGTTTAAGCAAATGATTATTAGTAGAGACATAAGTTTTTCAAAACTCCTAGCTATGCTAGACTTCGAAATTTTGACATCAAGCTAAATACGCACTATGTGCTTTTGAGATATATATATATATATATATATATATATTCGTAAAGATTTTTTGAACGGTTTAAAGAATAGTCTATGCTTCTTGTTTCAGCTAGACGATAATGATTTGAAATATCAAAATATATTTTTATTTATCACTCATGTACCATGTAACCTGGTGCATAGATGATAAAAAGTTGATGGAGTTGTAAATACATGAATACATAGTGTTAGGAACAAGCATATTCCTATTTACATATGATTTGATTATGATATACATATGAATGAATATGCAAGTATGCTTGCATTAAGAAAAGTTGTAAAGTCCTTGGATAGATTATAGAAACATATGTACAAGGACTTAGAATTAATTGATCAAACATGTTTGGTTGATCCTACATAAGCAAAACAGCTTTGTAAAGTCCTTAAAAAGAAATGATGTACAAGGACTATAAACATAGATAGATCAAGCATGTTAGGTTGATCGAATGATGTAATAGATAGACTTGTCTGATCGTCGAGCACTGCACCAAAAATCGTATCCTGTTAAGAGAGTCAAAGATAACTCGAGAGCTATCGAGACAGAATCGTAGTCTAGAAGATAATAGATCTCGGAGTTCGTAGACTACCAGGAGAGACGAGGAAGGATCGTAGTGTGTCGAGAAAAGCTTCCTCGGAGCCGTAGTCTGCTGAGGAAGTCATGTTCAGAATCGTAGAGACAGCCTGCCTACGAGCCGACCGAGCATCTAACGAAGCCAAGTCAAGAATCGTAGACTACACTCGGAGTCGTAGAGTCTACTAATGTCAAAGCCAAGTTAAGAATCATAGACTACACTCAGAGTCGTAGAGTCTACTGATCGTATCAAAGGCAGAGATCTTAGTCGAGTAAGATCAGATGAAGACAACAAGCACAACGATATAAATCGTAGTGTCAAGATCTGAACTCAAAGTTGTAGTGTCTGCACAGCCAAAGCTGAATCGTAGAGTGCAGAGCTAAGACCTTAATAGATGTGCTCACAAAGCCAAGGAAGAATCGTAGAGCAAACACGATTATCAATATTTGAGCACTCCCAGAATATCCAAAGGAATGAAGCCTCTAGTTGATAATGCAAAGATACATCTCACCTAAAGGAAGCCAGAGAGAACTCAACGAATGGCATGCAAGCTAATAAAAGATCTAAGCATCAACCCAATAAGCATCCAGATTGAGTTGTGAAGCCATTCAAGATGAAGTCTTCCATAAAATGATCATAAGAAGACTTCATTAGCTGACTGAGAAAAGTCAGCATATGCAGTAGCTGTCAAGTGGAAAGATGACAACGATCTTAGAAGTAACCAGGATCGTAGTGTTTGCCAAACGAAGAAGGAACTGATGGAGTATACACAAAGATACCGGATCGCCTCAAAGAACAAGGCTAAAGTGATTAAGCATTGGGTCAGTCCATTGATGATAAGTGAACGGGAGATCACAAGGAGAAAGCAAGCTGGACACGCCACAAATCTGAAGTGTCTTGTTATTCAGAAGGGGCCAGAGCAGGGAGTCAAGCTATTAGTATCTGAGAACAGTTGAGGCAAACAGAAGTGTTGAAGCACTGCACGAAAGAAGGAAGAGTTGTTCTTCACTAGAGATCAAGTGAACACTCTTCAAGATTGTAGTGTTGACTCTACATGTCAATAAACATCAGTCAATAAGACACTACGATCAGGTCCAAGAAGAAATGCATCAGAATCATAGAGTTCGAACAACTGAGGATTGAAGCATTGACAACGGTTCAAACTGAAGGTTGGCATTCGGACAAAAACTTATTGAGAGCATCGATGCAAGGACAACCTCTAATTAAGAAATCAGAAGAGGAAAATAAAGTCGTTGACCTGCCCGAGACATCAAAGTAACATATCTGACGGGGTAGGTGAAATAGTAGACTGTAGTGTCAGAAAAAGATGTCACATCACATCTGTAGTCTGCACCAAATAACTCGAGATCTGTGATTCCATTTGAATAGCTTTCAATGGATCCCTTCCAACGGGAAGATTGAGAAGTAGTATAAATCAACAGAGCTTCAAAGATCAAAAGTTGTTGACGACTGCTATGTTGCAGAATCGTTGAGTTGTTGAATGCTATTGTTGACTCTATGAGTTCCAACAAAGATCAACAGAACAAGTCTCAGTGATAGTGAGACTACCAAGGTGGAAGTGAAGCAGCTTTGAAGAAGGACTTAAATGGATCAGAGCTTCACTCAACAAAGATGAGAATGTTATTGAAGATGGCAGCCAAGGTGAGAGCCGAGAAGGCCAAAGAGATAGCATTTAGAAAAGTGTCAGAGTACAAAGAAGATCAGGAGAGCCACTCTACGAATCACCATGAACCTAAAGCTGAAACTGAACAACTGCAGAACCATGTCTGCAAAACATTCAAGAAGGGTTTAGGGATTGCTAAGTGCCAGACGAAGATAACTCAGGGACTTAACAAATCCAGATGGTGATGGTGCACAGCTGACATCAGATAAAGATGAGCAGAAAAGAATAAAGATCAGCTGCACCAAAGAAGATGTGGTCCAGACTCAAAGTAGAATGCAAAGAGGACCAAACTAAGCTGCTAAGTACAAAAGATGTTCAGAGCTTAATGACATCTTAGCAGCTCAGCACCAACAACATTAACAAATACAACAACAAGAAGCCAGGGCCTGAGGGGTCCTTGTTCGGAGGGACTAAATGAAGTTTCCAAGCCTGCTGGGCTTGAAGAGTTCCTAGGGAACTAGAGAAGTTCCAAGGCTTCTGGCCTTGAAGAGTTCTTAGTGAATCAAGTCCCAAGGTCACGGCCTCAAGGAATCTTAGTGATTCAGGGTGTTGCCCTTCCTTAGTGGAAATCCTGCTAGTTAAAAGCAGAAGAATGGATTAGGAGCTTGAGTCTCTGAACCACTTAAAATCCCTTGTGTCTTTTACTTTATGTCATTTACATTATGTACATTAACTACTATAACTGATATGTATGTTTTAACTGCTTAACACTGAACTAACTCTACGAACAATGTATGTATGATTAAGAATATATCAATGAAGTGGATCTTTTTTACTTACTCCACTATGCTTGAAAAGATTCTTATGTTTGTCATATGCTAAATTATTAGCAATACAAAATAAACGAGAATAAGTATTTGAAATTACAAGGATCTATTCAACCCCCTTCTAGATCTATTGTGCCTACTCGGAACTAACAATTGGTATCAGAGCAGGTTCTCATGCTACATTCAAAAGCTAATAGCTTTTAGTCTGATCCTAGGCACAAACATTGTTCTAAACTTAGTTTAGTAGTAAGTCACTTGTTATTTGCAGATGAGCTCACACGTTGGAAATATTGTGTACATGTAAATGTGCATATACACCTGAAGCTGCTCAGATTGGTCCATGTTCTTGATTGTCATATCAACAAGACCAATCCTTACTCGCAGTCAATCTTGTAGTCTGAAGACCAGGCTAGAAAGTTCAAGAGACATCAACAGAAAAGAAACAAACATCCACCAGCCTAAAAAGATGAAAAGGACATATATGCTAAGTAATGCTTATCTAGAGAAGAAAGAAGAACTTCTCAATCACGTGTCTAGTCAATCTGCAGCTGGATGTAAACCTTTTGAACTCAAGGATGTCAAAGAACTAAAGATGGTGATACTCTCTTAGCTTGCATCTTCAAAACTATGACTGATTGATTGAAGGTCAACTGGAGCAACTAGTTGTCAGGAGCAAATGAGAAACTATGCACATCAATACCTAAACTCAGTATATCTTAGGTAAATGACTGTTAAGAAATTGACAGTAAAAAGGTATGGTTCCTCATATACAAATATGTACATCATGATTGCACCTTCTTATGAACTATAACAACATTCTCTCAAGAAATCATAATCTACCTAAACAGATGAAGAGAGAAAGTACTCTGAAGGTGGAAACTCAAATGCCTATAAACTTTCTCTCCATCCAAGCTTTAGGTTGAAGATGACATCTTGAAAAGAAATCTAAAATGGGTCATAATAGCATCAACCATGGGGGAGCAGTGTTCTATTAAGGAACAACAACACTGAAATATTCTATGAGGTAATATACCAGCTACAGAGTCCCAAAACTTTGTGGCTGATGAACCAAATGAAGATCCATAGTCAGTAGGAACGTCTCAAAACGTACTATTGATAATCCATTAGCCACCTAACACAAAATCATGGAGTGCCTACAATCAAATATTTGATCGTAGTGTAAAACCAGGAAGACACCACGATCACAGCAAATGCAATTATCTGAAGTTGACAGAGGACCTCCTCACCAGAAAAGGTCAAAAGAGATATCAGTGCAAATTACTCCTAAAGCATTTCATTTAGAAAGCGCCTCAGGGACAAACCTGACCCTTAGCTCACTCTAAGAGGTTAGCCCTTCCTGAGCTACCTTAACCCAGAAGAATTGCTTAATCAAGTTCATCTCAAGGATAAAGAAAGTCAACGATCGCAGAGTAGAGTTTGAGAGAACTCAATGATCATGATGTAACCTCTCTGATCGCAGTATAACCTCAACGATTGTAGAAATAGACTCAACGATCGAAGTCTTACAAGAGGCTACTCTTAACTTATAAGGAGCTTGGAAGAACAGGACAAATGCTCAAACATTCATATTATGGGAGATAAGTTCGAAGACTGGTTGGAAAGATGTCCTGCTGAAGAAACGTCCCCAAGGTTTCATGAAGTACATCAGTAGTTGAACCTTGCAGGTTCAAAATGAGAAGAATGTCCAAACCATCTAATGAAACATCTCTTAAGTGTTGATCATTGAGTCAACAAAGGAAAATGTAGAGTCCATAACTGCCTTATCATAATACTCTACGAACTAGAAAGGTCAACGGTCAATCCACGTCAATTAAATGTCTACTCTTCTAAAAGAGACATCTAACTGAAAAGCTAATGGGGAGTTACAGCTCATTACTAGACATCGTGCAACCAATGGCTAGTTGACACGTCAAAGCGTATGCAGAATCAGAAAGAACTGCCATAAAGATAAATTCAAAATCTGCAAACAGTTACCAGAACCTATTGAACCTCTCTCCCTCCCATTTTTTAAACCCTAAAATCCTCTTCGAAGCCAAACCAATCAAACTTCCAAAGCCCAAATCACATTCAGCTAAATCTCTCTGAATCACATACCATATAACTTGAACTCCTCAAATGGCAGAATGGAAAGTTATAATTAGTATTCAACTAGGATTTACAAAGTTTAAAGAATTAGAGACGAAGTTCAAGGACATACTTGAACTCGTAAAGAAAGTGGGGTTCTCTGAGTGCTTGGAGGCCAACACTCCGGTTTATACAGAGCTAGTAAAGCAGTTCTACTGAAATGCTTCAACAAATTCTGGGTTTCTGACCACTAAGGTGAAAGGATCAAGTCTGAAAATAAGAGCATCAAACATCAATCAATGTCTAGGGTTTCCCAATCAAGGTCTGATAAACCTGGATGAAGTCGACATTGAGGAAGGCAAAAGGCTAATGCGGTACCAAAGAAACCCTAGCCTGAAGGACATGTAGAAGAAGGAATTTCCTGAGGAATTCGAGTTCCTTGCTAAAATAGTAGAAAAATGTATACTATGCAAGGATACTGCACATAACACTATACTCGATCAGTAGTTAAAGATTATGTCTGCGATAGTTCTGAAGAAGCAAATAAATTTTAGAGCCATCCTGTTCGATCAAATCTCCAAATGGATAGAAAAGGTTGAGTTGAAGAAATCTACAAAGAAACCACTTACAAAAGTATTTCATGGAAGATTGCTAAGTATTGTGATGAAGAAGAAGTTGGGAAGCTAGATTAAGGATGATGAGGGAGAACCTCTAAATGTTCACAAAGTAATGTCTCCGCAACTATTTATAAATTGGAAGAAAAATCCAAAGGAAAACAGGAGGCTAACACAAACTGAAAGCAGCAGAAAAGTCTCTGCAAAGAAGAAAAAGGCAAAGGAGGAAGAAAGCTCTGAGTCTGATGACTCTACATCAATTACTGCCACACCAACAAAGAAGAAGTCTAAGAATATGAAGAATGCAAAGGCTTCATCAAGATATGTCTCCACTGATAAGAAGAAATAAGGAACAGAAGAAAAACTAGCATCAACTGTTGTAAACCCAAAAAGAAGAAGAAGCAACAGATTGCTTCAAGAGCCTTCAAGGAAGAAAGCTAAGGTGGTAAACAAACCAGCCCCAGTTCCCCAGGAAAGTCCATCCAACAAAGAGGAACATGAATAGTCTGAAGATGGGAAGGGAACTAAAAGTTCAAAGATTGAACCCTCAAGGAACAAGTTCAATAATGAAGAAGAAGTTGAATCTATGGAAGAAAGGACTAAGGTTGATGATGAAGAAAAGGAATATGCAAGTCCTATGACTAACTCTCAGAGTACTCACTCTGAAGATGAAAAGAAGCTGCAAGATGACCCATCTGAATCTCTAAATGCAAATGCTCCAACAAGCCCACATGATGGCTCAAAAGATGATGAATTCGAAAAAGAAACACCTGCCCCTACCAATGATGAAAATCAAGGAAGCTTGCCTGATGATTCAAAGGCCTCAGAGTCTGAAGAGGAAGAAGAGTCTAACGCTCCCATAGCTGAACCCCCAAGGAGAAGGAAGAGCTACAGATTACTTGCTCAATTTGCCTCCAAGAAGAGAAATGATCAATCTACTGCAATCATTGAATTAAGTGATGATGAATCTGAATCATAGGAAGAAAGTGCTGAAGATGGGACTAGTAATGAAGAGGATGAATCCAAGGAAGATGTTGCTGAAGAAGGCTCTGGTAATGAAATTCAGCAAGAAGAATTAACTGATGAATCTGATAAAAGGAATCATCAAGATTCAAGTTCAAGAAGTGAAGAATTAAAGAAAGATTTTATTTATGTAAATCAGGAATTAGAAGAATCAACAAACTATCCTATCATCTCTCCAGCAAGGATTAACAGAAGCAGAATACTGAAAAGCTCGGATGAATCACAAGAAGTACTTCCAGAAACTCCAAGCCTAGAACTGGTGTCTTAGAACTTCCCAAAGGTGAAGAACTATGCAACAATGATGATCAAAGACCAGCCCCACTACAAAGTATACTGACATGCTAGCAATCACTATATTCCCTACGATCGTAGAGTGGACTATGAAGGCAGAAGGTTTATGGACAAGGAGACAATCGTAGAGTTTGGTCACTCTATCAATGATGGCGTTCAAATCCAAAATGAGGAGCCTACGTCTGTTCAAGCACAATTTCCTGACATTTTTTCATCGTCCAATAGCGATTGGTACTCAACGATTTTTTAGATTCTCAACACCTTCGAAAATCTGTCCAAGGATGAAAATCATAGAGTCCAATCTAAGTTCGCAAGCTAAATATTGCGTTTTTCATACTTAGATTATTATTACATAATCCATCTTACCTTGACATTCTATTATTACGTATTTCTTGTAAATTCAAAAATAATTCCCGAGCAAATAATAATGAATAGTGTTTTTCGGAAAATTTCTCATAAAACTTTTATTTTCATCCTAGAAATTTAAACACTTTAATTCCTTCACGTAGCTAAAATACTACGACATTCTGACATCATTAGGTTATATAATGACAACCATCTTGATAACACATAAAATATAACTTTATTTATTATTAAATTCAATAAGATTATTTTACAATAAAATCCGAATTTATCGGTCGTTACATCATTCCCCCCTTATAAGGATTCTGTCCCCAGAATCTCGTCTTACTTTAATCAAATAATTGAGGAAAATTTTTCTTCATCTTTTCTTCTAATTCCCACATTGCTTCTTCGGCATCGTGATTCTTTCATAAAACCTTTAACGATGGTATAACTTTGTTCCGTAGAACTTGTTCCTTTTTATCAATGATTTGAATCGGTGATTCTTCATACGTTAAGTCTTTCTCGATATGAATCGACTTATACTCGATTACATGCTTATAGTCCAGCTTATATGGACATAATACAGATACGTGAAACACGTTATGTATTCGTTCTAGGTCCGGAGGTAATGCTATCACATAGGCTACCTCTCCCACCCTTTTTAAAACTTCAAAAGGTCTTATAAACCTTGGACTTAACTTTCCCTTCTTTCCAAAGCGTATATTTCCTTTCCAAGGAGATACCTTTAGAAACACATACGAGCCTCTTTCCAACTCTCGATTGAATCTATGTGAGTCCGCATATTTTCCTTACATGCATCAATTGTAACAAAGACGATACTGAATTAACTTTATTACATTCGCTGTCTGCTGCACCAATTCTGGTCCTAGCATCCGGTGTTCTCCAACCTCATCCCAAAACAATGGTGTTCTGCACCTCCTTCCGTACAAAGCTTCATAAGGTGGCATACCTATGCTTGCATGATAACTGTTGTTATACACAAACTCTACAAGTGGTAGGTGATCATCCCAACTACCCTTGAAATCCATGATGCAGGATCTCAACATATCTTCCAACGTCTGAATTGTCCTTTAGCTCTGTCCATTGGTTTGTGGATGATACGTTGTACTTAACTTCATCTGTGTTCCCAACTGTTCTTACAAACTTCTCCAAAAGTTTGATGTGAATCTTGGGTCACGATCTGACACAATCGTTACTGGTACTCCATGTCTGGAAATAATTTCCTTAACATAGAGTTTAGCTAACTAGTCTAAGTTATACTTGACCCTAATTAGTAAGAAGTGAGCCGACTTTGTCAACTGGTCCACTATTACCCAAATCGAATCGTACCCTTTTGTCTTTATCGGAAGTCCCACCACGAAGTCCATCGTGATATGCTCCCACTTCCATTTTTGGAATCTCCAATGACTGTAATAAGCCACTGGGTCGTTGATGTTCGACCTTAACTTTTTGACAAGTCAAGCACTTACTCACATATTCTGCTATTTCTCTCTTCATGTTTGGCCACCAAAAACTCTGTTGAAGGTCTTGATATATCTTAGTACTACCAGGATGTATCGAGTACCTTGAACTATGAGCTTCTTGTAACACTTGTTCTTTTAACTCCGTCTCATTTAGAACCCAAATTCTTCCTTCAAATCTTAATAATCCCTCATTATCAAGACTATACTTAGTATCCTTTTCATCCGCTAACATCTTCTTCACTTGGTCACACTCATCAGTTTTGAGTTGTACCTCTTTGACTCTCTCTACGATGGTAGATTGCATCTCCATCACAAAAAGTATTTGATTTGATTCACTCGGCATTCTCAATTCTATCTCCATCCTAGTCATCTCTGTTATTAACTCATTTTGAGTCGTTAACATAGACAACTTTTCCCGACCCTTCCTACTTAAGGCATCGACAACTACATTGGCTTTTCCAGGGTGATACAGGATTTCACAATCGTAATCCTTTATCAACTCCAGCCATCTTCTCTTTCTCATATTCAACTCCTTCTGTGTGAAGATATATTTTAGACTCTTATGGTCTGTGTATATCTCACGTTTTTCCCCATAAAGATAATGTCTCCATATCTTTAAGGCAAATACTACTGCGGCCAGTTCTAGATCATGAGTAGGGTAAACTTTCTCATAATCCTTTAACTGCCGTGATGCATACGCAATGACCTTGCCATACTGCATGAGCACGCAACCAAGTCCTCTATACGAAGCATCATTATACACTACAAAATTTCATGTGTCATCGAGTAATGACAAAACAGGCGCTTTACTCAATCTTTTCTTCAGTTCTTGAAAACTGTCTTCACATTTATCCGTCCATACGTATTTCACCATCTTCCTTGTCAAGTTAGTCAACGGGGTAGCTATCTTCAAAAAATCTTGGATAAATCTTCGATAGTATCCCGCTAACCCTAGGAAACTCCGCACCTCAATCGGCATTTTTGGTTGTTCCCAGTTCATCACTGCTTCTACCTTCGCTGGATCCACTGAAATCCCCTCTTGGTCAATGACATGACCTAAAAATTGTACCTTCTCTAGCCAAAATTCACACTTAGTGAATTTCGCATATAACTTCTCCTCCCTTAGTGTCTCCAACACTAATCTTAGGTGTTCAGGATCTTCTGGCGTCTTAGAATAGACTAGAATATCATCGATAAACACTACGATGAACTTGTCCAAATATTGTTTGAACACTCTGTTCAGCATATCCAAAAATGCAGCTGGTGCAATAGTCAACCCAAATGACATTACCAAAAACTCGTAATGACCATAACGTGTCCTGAATGTCGTCTTTGGTATGTCTTCTTTCCTAACCTTCTATTGGTGATACCCCATCCGCAAATCTATTTTAGAAAAATACTTTGCCCCTTTCAACTGATCAAAGAGATCATCGATCCTGGGAAATGGGTATTTATTCTTTATAGTTAACTTGTTCAACTCTCGATAGTCAATACAAAGCCTTAATGATCCGTCTTTCTTCTTGACAAACAATACCGGTGCCCCCCATGGTGAAACACTTGGTTGAATGTACTTTCTGTCCAATAATTCTTGTAACTGAACCATTAGCTCTTTCATTTCCATAGGCGCCATACGATATTGTGCCCTTGAGACTGGTGTCATTCCTGGCACAATGTCTATTACAAATTTGATCTCCCTATCCAGCGGTAAACCCGGTAACTCACTTGGAAATACATCTACGAATTCGTTTACTATAGGTATTTGTTCCATGGTCGCTCCCACTCGCTGGGTATCGACAACATGACACAGGTAACCTACACACCCCTTCCTTAAAAGTTTTCTAGTTTGTGTCATTGTAAGGCAACACGAACGTCCCGGTGATTTATTACCGTAAAATATTACAGGAGGTTGTTTCAACGTCCTAATGCTCACACGTTTCTTTTGGCAATCTATAATTGCACCGTAGTTAATCAACCAATCCATTCCAAGAATTATATCGAATTCTCCTAACTTTATTGGTATTAAATCTATCGATAACTTACAACCACGTACATCTACGCAACAACTCCTATGAATATCTTCAACAGGAATTATCTCTTCGTTTGCTACCTTAATGTTCAAAGGTATAGGCAACTTTTCGGGAAATAATTCTAATCGTCTAGCAAAATCACATGCTATAAATGAACAAGTAGCACCCGAATCAAACAGCACGTAAGCATTTATGTTGTTGATCGGAATAATACCTACAACTACATCCCTTGATGCCACCGCATCTTGGACTATCATATTAAAGGTACGAGCCATTAGCCTACCCGGCTGTGCTGGACCACCAATAGCTAACTTACCGCTATTAGTGCCCCTGTTTCCATCCGTCCCCCTCTTCGGGCAGTTCTTTGCTAAGTGATTAGTTGATCCACATACAAAGCATCCATAATTTTTCTTTGGATTTGGATAGTTAGGCAAAATATGCCCTTCCTGTCCACAGTTGTAACATACTGCATTTCCCTTGAGACAGACTCCTAAGTGAGTCTTCCCACAGGTTTTACAGGCCTCCATCCTCTTCTTAGAATCCCCTTGTTTTACTCCGGTATTCCCAGAGTTAAATCCCTTCCTCTTATGACCATCGCTACTACCGCTAGCTCCCTTGGTCTTCATTCCTCCCTCAGCTTTACCTTTATTTTTCTTATCTTTCTGGTACTGGTTAAGAGCCTCATTCCCACCCTCGGCAATTATTGCCTTTTCTAATATGGTCCCAAAAGAAGTACTTTGGAACACTGAAATTCGGCTATAGAGCCAGAGTTTCAAGCCCTGCTCGAAACGTCTAGCCTTTCGTACCTCTGTGTCCACTTGATGTGGAGCAAACCATACCAATTCGTTAAACTTGGTAGCATACTGGGGAACCGTCATATCCCCTTGCTTTAAATCAAGAAACCGTATCTCCATTCTTCCCTGCATGCTTGTGGGAAAGTAGTTCTCAAAGAAAATCTCCTTGAACCTCACCCACGTTAGATTTTCGATACCGGCCCTAGCCTGGTTTTCCTCCCACCAGAAATTGGCCTCACCCTTCATCATATAGGTTGCAAAAGCAACCTTCTAACCTTCATCAACATTTGCTATTACAAATGTTTTCTCGATCTCTCTTACCCAAGTTTGGGCTTCTATAGGGTCCGTAGTTCCTTTGAACTCCAGTGGACCGACACTTTTGAAATCCTTAAAAGTAGTAGCTCGTAGTACCCCAGGATTTATGGGTACATTAGCCCCAGTTCTATTAAACGTGGTCGTTAACAGATTAACGAACTCTTGCATTGGATTAACCGGACCTCCCTCTGGTTGATTAACATTAGAATCTTGATTTCGTTGTCTCCTTCTTGGCGGCATTTTGTTGTTAAGAAAATAATACATCATTATTATTTTCTTCCTGTTGGTTAGTTATTTTTCGTAATGAAACAACAACTTGTATTCATTACTCAATATATTCCATAAAAAGACTTATATTGATTCATTACTTGTAGTATAATACTACATTACTTACATTGTACAGCCTAATCTGATTACATTACTATCCCGCAGTTGCTTTCCAAAAATTAGGATTTACAAAAGACTACCCTCTGATATACAAAAGAGGGTTTTACGTCACTACTAGATACATAATTTTTACATATCTAACTATTCTAGCTATTGCTAGATTACATCTGTCGTATAGCATTCTCAAAGTCTTTCTTGGGCAGACCTGCAATAATATCTCGACTGATAGTATATCGGGTCTGCCCTTCTTCTATCGGATACCCAGCTACTTGCTTCTGGAAATCCACATGAGAACTCCTATGTATATAGGACATCCTCTCTACCTTATGTTTCTTAGTCTTTAGCTCCTGCTTGAGCTCAAAGACTTCGCATTTCAGCTCGTGGACCTTGTCCTTGGCTAAAATTCAATCATCATGCTCCTCTTCCCACATACCCTCCATACTAGTCTTGTCCTCTCGGACAGCTTGAAGTTCATCTTTTAACTCCTTTACCTCCTTACAATACTGGACATTTCTATCCAATACTGACATGAATAATGCCTTCGTTGACTCCCCCGAAGTTAACTCTTCTGTAGGTGCTACCTGGTCAAAAGACATCACATCTACCTCTTCCTCTAGCATGCCATCAAATACAGACATGTAGTCTAAGTTGTCCGAGTCTCCAGACTCAATTGTCACCACTTCTGGTTCTACTGCTATAGGATTTGGTAGGATCTCTACACGATTTACCGAATCCTCGTTTACTACATGTATATCTCTATACATTTCATTTTCTCTTGACATCTACAACAAAACAATATAATTTGATTAGTACACGTCAGTAGAATAATAAAAACATATAACATAATTATAATGCATTTTTATAGGGTTACTTTCCATCTTTTACTTCTTTATCTTTTCTTAAGGTTATGACTTAAGGTTCTAATTCCCCCCCCCCCCCTTAAGTTTTATAACCTAGGCTTTGATACCAACCTGTGAAGCCCCCAAATCCGGGTATCTTCCAACCCGACATATGGTGCTACACGGTACTACCATTCATACATTCATTCAATTGAAAAGCCTCAAAAGAACGAACATGACTTCTATATATTCAAAGTAATATTTACATTTCCCAGGTTCTATACCCATTACAAAGGTTCTTTGTCATAATATCAAAATACATTACAACAATAAACCTATACTATTACATAGACCGATTAACGATCTGCCTTAGCCTTTCCTTTATCCTTATTCGATCCTTCGGGACGTTTAGTCTTAGCTGCATTCATATGGTTCAAGCAAGAGTGAACATAACTAGCTCAACAAGTATAATAATTTCAATAACAGCATGCTTGACACATAAGAATCGTATATCTCCAATATCTGAACAATAGTTATGAAGTACTATTGATGATTCAAAATAGCACTTCATAACCATTCTTCTTTTGAAAACCATATAGAGTAGTTGACAAAAGATAACAAAATTTGATAACAGATGGATAGATTATCAATAATCCACCAAATGCATTAAGTTTAGCCAGAAGAATTGGCTTTAACTTCATCATACATCAATTCATGTGTAAGGATACATGAATTACAAAGCTTGTTCACATTGAACTGAAACAAGGGTTAGAATACTTGCCTTCAGCGTCTGCTACGGTATAATTACTTTATGTTCGAGCCTTTCAAGTCTCTACAATACATGATCACATAACGCCTTACATTAGGTCATATATAATTAAGTATGTATACGACTATATCTTACCCTTCATCTCAATCTAATCATTTATTAGATTTGTTTACTATCAATTCCGGCTTGTCATTCTACTTGCATTCATAGTTGAATAGATTATCATCAACCTTAATGCACTATCCTTAAGGTTTAACAAAGTTTTAATAATGTTACATTAAGTTCCTTAAGGTAAATTCACTTTGAATTAATCTCATTCCTTTGCTTTATGCTCATTTTTATTCTTTACTGTCTTTCATCAAGGATGGCTGATGCTGGCTGATCATAAACTTACATCTCACGCTGCAAAGACGAGTGGCGATGAGGGTGTTCCCGACTTGGCCCTGTGGCGTGAGTCCTTACTCGATGAGCCATACTGCACAGCCGCCACTTTCGATGAGAGGTCATAGACTATTCACGGCTACTGCTGCGTGACAAATTAACCTTTAATTTGGCGCCATGACGCTAGCTCTCATGCACCGAATAGTTTGGACAGTTTTCCAACTTTGCAAAATTCCCGGGCTCATAACTTCTTCGTTATAAGTCCGAATTGGCTCATTCAAAAGCCTACAATTTACAAATTACATACTCTACGTGTTCAAGCAAGAATTTCATCTATTTTCATCCATTTTCTAAAAATTCACCTATTGGTTCATTTTTAATGAAAACAATAAACGTTCGTGAACGTTCAATGCTCGTTTCTTCGTTCTAAGTCGGAATTCGGTCATTTTCGAGTCCACAACTCTATAATGCCAAATATGACTTGTCTCCATCAAAATCCAATGTTTCCGAGTTTAAACACAAAATTTGACTTCTATTCCAAGAATTTCACGAATTCAACAATTATCGTCCAATCGTGCATTTTCTGGCAAATCTTCATTACTTATGATTTTTTCATTACTTCAAACGAATTCAATTCATCATGTGAACATCTCAACATACGTAATACAACAACTTATTTTTCATGTTGGATTTTTACTTATTCTTTTATGAGCTAATAACTTATTAAAGTATAACCTACTTATAGCTTCTTTGTTCATCACTTATGATAATTAAAGTCTTTTAATCATCATCCTTATATGTTCTCAATACATAGTTTCATTCATGTATACATGATACATATTCATACAAATTCTTTACTTTCATACCACTTCTTAAGATAAACTCATAATAAGTTCATATTACTTCTTTATAATTCCTTCACGTAGCTAAAATACTATGACATTCCCACATCATTAGGTTATATAATGACAACCATCTTGATAACACATAGAATATAACTTTATTTATTATTAAATTCACTAAGCTTATTTTACAATAAAATCCTAATTTCTCGGTCGTTACAAGCATACATCTGCAAAGGAGCAAACAAAAGAAATGAAGTCAACATCCCAAGGGAAGCAGAAGGAAAGAAATCAAACAGAAGAATAACTGGGTCAACAGATATCCTAGAAGCATATATGGAGCCAAAAGAGGTACATCTCTAACTAGTTAGGTATGTTCTGGATACAGGATGTAACTAGTTATCCATGATTATCTGTTTTTAAAAATACAGTTGCTCACTGTATATAAGATTCATTCATAACATACATATACACTTATTGTTTTTGTCATAATCAAATAGGGGGAGATTGTTAGGAATAAGCATATTCCTATTTACATATGATTTGATTATGATATACATATGAATGAATATGAAAGTATGCTTGCATTAAGAAAAGCTGTAAAGTCCTCTGATAGATTATAGAAACATATGTACAAGGACTTAGAATGAATTGATCAAACATGTTCGGTTGATCCTACATAAGCAAAACAACTTTGTAAAGTCCTTAAAAAGAAATGATGTACAAGGACTATAAACATAGATAGATCAAGCATGTTAGGTTGATCGAATGATGTAATAGATAGGCTTGTCTGATCGTCGAGAACTACACCTGAAATCGTAGTCTGCCAGGAGAGTCAAGGAAAACTCGAGAGCTATCGAGGTAGAATCGTAGTCTACAAGATAGTAGATCTCGGAGTTCGTAGACTTCCAGGAGAGACGAGGAAGGATCGTAGTGTGTCGAGTAAAGCTTCCTGAGTCAGTGATCCGCTAAGGAAGTCATGTTCGAGAATCGTGAGAGACAAACGCCTCTGGAGCCGACCGAGCATTTACCGAAGCCAAGTCAAGAATCGTAGACTACACTCGGAGTCGTAGAGTCTACTAATGTCAAAGCCAAGTCAAGAATTGTAGACTACACTCAGAGTCGTAGAGTCTACTGATCGTATCAAAGGCAGAGATCGTAGTCGAGCAAAATCAGATGAAGACAGTAAGCACAACGACAGAAATCGTAGTGTCAAGATCTGATCACAAAGTTATAGTGTCTGCACAGCCAAAGCTGAATCGTAGAATGCAGAGCTAAGACATTAATAGATGTGCTCACAAAGCCAAGGAAGAATCGTAGAGCAAACACGATTCCCAATAGTTGAGCACTCCCAGAATATCCAAAGGAATGAAGCCTCTGGTTGATAATGCAAAGATACATCTCACCTAAAGGAAGCCAGAGAGCACTCAACGAATGGCATGTAAGCTAATAGAAGATCTAAGCATCAACCCAATAAGCATCCAGATTTAGTTGTGAAGCCATTTAAGATGAAGTCTTCAACAAAATGATCATAAGAAGACTTTAGTAGCTGACTAAGGAAAGTCAGCATATGCAGTAGTTGTCAAGTGGAAAGATGACAACGATCTTAGAAGTAACCAGGATCGTAGTGTTTGCCAAACGAAGAAGGAACTGATGGAGTATACACAAAGATACTGGTCTGCCTCTGAAGAACAATACTAAAGTGATTAAGCATTGGGTTAGTCCATTGATGATAAGTGAACAGGAGATCACAAGGAGAAAGCGAGCTAGACACTCCACAAATCTGAAGTGTCTTGTTATTCAGAAGGGGCCAGAGCAAGGAGTCAAGCCATCAGTATCTGAGAATAGTTAAGGCAAATAGAAGTGTTGAAGCACTACATGAAAGAAGGAAGACTTGTTCTCCACTAGAGATTAAGTGAACACTCTTCAAGATCGTAGTGTTGACTCTACATGTCAATAAGCATCAGTCAATAAGACACTACGATCAGGTCCAAGAAGAAATGTATCAGAATCGTAGAGTTCGAACAACTGAGGATTGAAGCATTGTTAATGGTTCAAACTGAAGGTTGGCATTCGAACAAAAGCTTATTGAGAGCATCGATGCAAGGACAACCTCTGATCAAGAAATCAGAAGGGGGAAATAAAGTCGTCGACCTGCCCGAGACATCAAAGTAACATATCTGATGGGGTAGGTGAAACAGTAGACTGCAGTGTCATAAAGTCAGAAAACGATGTCATATCACATCTGCAGTCTGCACCAAATAACTCAAGATTTGTGAAGCCATTTGAATAGCTTTCAACGGCTACCTTCCAACGGGAAGATTGAGAAGTAATATAAATCAACAGAGCTTCAAGGATCAAAAGTTGCTGATGACTGCTATGTTGCAGAATCGTTGAGTTGTTGAATGCTATTGTTGACTCTATGAGTTCCACCAAAGATCAACAGAACAAGTCTCAGTGATAGTGAGACTACCAAGGTGGAAGTGAAGCAATTTTGAAGAAGGACTTAAACGGATCAAAGCTTCACTCAACAAATATGAGAATGCCATTGAAGATGGCAGCCAAGCTAAGAGCCGAGGAGGCCAAAGAGATACCATTTAGAAAAGTGGCAGAGTACAAAGAAGATCAGGAGAGCCACTCTACGAATCACTATGAACCTAAAGCTGAAACTGAACAAGTGCAAAACCATGTCTGCAAAACATTTAAGTAGGGTTCAGGGATTGCTAAGTGCCAGACGAAGACCAAAAGCTCAGGGACTTAGCAAATCCAGATGGTGATGGTGCACAAATGACATCAGATGAAGATGAGCAGAAAAGAATAAAGATCAGCTGCACTAAAGAAGATGTGGTCCAAACTCAAAGCAGAATGAAAAGAGGACCACACCAAGCTACTAATTATAAAAGATGTTCAGAGCTTAATGACATCTTAGCAGCTCAGCACCAATAACATCAACAACTACAACAACAAGAAGCCAGGGCCTGAGGGGTCCTTGTCCGGAGGGACTAAATGAAGTTTCAAACTTTTTGTTTGGAAGAGTTCCTAGGGAACTAGAGAAGTTCCAAGGCTGCTGGCCTTGAAGAGTTCTTAGTGAACTGAAGTCCCAAGGCTGCTGGCCTTGAAGGAATCTTAGTGATTCAAGGTGCTTCCCTTCCTTAGTGGAAATCCTGCTAGTTAAAAGCAGAAGAGTGGATTAGGAGCTTGAGTCTCTGAACCACTTAAAATCCCTTATGTCTTTTACTTTATGTCATTTATATTATGTACATTAACTGCTATAACTGCTATGTATGTTTTAACTGCTTACCATTGAACTAACTCTACGAACAATATATGTATGATTATGAATATATCAATGAAGGGGATCTTTTACTTACTCCGCTGTGCTTGAAAAGATTCTTATGTTTGTCTTATGCTACATTATTAGCAATACAAAATAAATGAGAATAAGTATTTGAAATTACAAGGATCTATTCAACCCCCCCCCCCCCCCTTCTAGATCTATTGTGCCTACTGGGAACTAACACATAGTGTTGAATTCAATTCAAAAAATTGTTGTCCCACTATTGTATGATGTGTTATGACAAATTCATACAATGATGGCATCCTCAAATGGACTGTTAATACAGTACAGCATCATGACATCATTCTCCAAAAATATTTTCAAGAATTTAATTTGCCAACGGGGTTTGGCTACACCTAAATAATTTGATTGAATCGAATTATTGATATGAGTCTAAGCTATTTGATTCGGCTAGACAAATGTTTATGAAAACTCTAAATGTTCATTGAAAGAAATTTCCCGAACCAAGTTGTTTTGGTGCGGAATCCAATAATACTGAGGTAAGAAAATTTTATGCGCCCAAGGCGAATAAGAGGAACAAGAAAATGGTTCCGACCAGCAGTACTTGGCTAGTACATGGCATACCGGGCTAATTACCCTCTATGTCCGTAAGTTATGACGGTTTGTGGATGAATTTCCATAAAACCTTTGTGAAAATGACAGACAATAGTCTATAGGACTCCTCAGCACAATTTGAAATTTTTTACTCTTGTGAGTCGTGTATTCGGTAGCATATGATGATGTGTATGAATGGTGTAAGCATTATAGTGTAGGGTGTAAGGTGAATGTGACAACCCGAGAAATTAGACAATTTATCAAAATCTTAAATGATGGATTTAAGGTCAAATAATAGACCTAGACAGAAAATAAGTGTATGCATTTGATATTTTGGGAAGGAATTTTGAGGATTTCAAAATTCTGTGAAGGATTTTTGTAAATTATTCAGGATTAACTGTATATGTGTATATGGTATTATATGTGTACAGAATGTGGATAAGGATCATGGTGACCAGATAAACTATATATGTGACAAACCCTAAGTATATATTTAGAACGTCAACGTTCAGTTAGAAAATTCTTACAATTTATAAGAAACCCTAAAAGTCAATTTTGGAAACCCTAATTTCAATTTCGAGAATTTGAAACCCTAATTCGAAATATGAAACCCTCAATGGGGAACTTGATGGCTTAAGTGTATTGACTATAATATTAATTAGGGTACAACTTAATTAATTAGAAAACCCTAATTGCAAAATTTGAAACCCTAATTGTTCAGCTGGAAACCCTAATGTACAATTAAGAACCTAATTGCTAAATTAGCAATTTTAATTAGGATAAATTAATCCTAATTAGCAAGCTTGAATTATGATTTGGAAATTTTAATATAATTATAGAATCCTAATTATAATTTAGAAATGTTAATTTTATATTTTGAAAACCCTAATCTGGAAATCCTAGAAAATTGAATTATGGAAACCTTATGTTTTAACCCTAAGGGTTGGATCAAATGCCAACTTTAGAATTAAAATTGGAAATCAAATGATTATTTTACCCTTTTTCATTCTTTATTAGCTAACTTGTAAGTTATGTCCTAGTTTAGTTGGTAAACCACCCTAGCCCTAGCCCTAGATATGTGTCAAATATCAGCCATCAATTGCCAACTAGATACATTGAATCAAATTGATCAAAGATTTAAAGTAAAGAAAATCTTACTTTACTTCTCATACTAACCAAGCCATTCTCTCTCATCAATTTTGAAAATTTAGAATGAGAGAGAGAGAAGTTAAGCCATGAACATCAGGTAGCAAGCCAAGAACAGGATCCAAGGACAGAAATCAAGAATCAAAGTTAGAAAGTGGTATAAACCCTAATCTTATAAATCTTATGATCTAATGTTATATGTTGTTGTTTATTGGTTAAAGTTATGTTAGAGGGTGTCATTTGATAATCTAGGTTGCTAAAACTTGGATCCATATCATGTAGATGTACAAAAATCAAGTTTTTAGAAACTATTCTTGAACCTTCATGAGTCGTCTGACAAGCAAATGCCAGAGCCTCTAGATTCTTCTGTGTTAGATGTTTTGTGTGTTTTATGTTTTGGATTTGTTCTATGCCATGTAGGCTTTGATCTAAAACTTGAATCAGGGTTGGATCATGTCTAGATCTCTTATTATATGCAATCAAACTGCGTTGATCAAGCACGAAAAAGGGTTTCTGGGCAACCCAGAAACCTAGCAGTTGTCTGACAACATTTTGCATGTGCTAGATCTTGTTGTGTTTTGTTAGTTTGGTCATGTTGTTAGGTTGTTGTTGTAGAGGGGCATATTAACTACACATGTATGCCTTTAGATCACTCAGATCCGTAACAAAATCATAGAAATTTGTGGTCAAACAACCGTTGACCAAACTGCTCAAGAGGAACCCAGAAATGTTCAAGAACAGTTCATGGCCTGCACTTAGACCGGCCTTAATCTTTGTTTGATGTTATTTTTAGACTGATATTATGATATAGAGTTGTTCACTGACATCTCCACTACATATTTGAACCTTAATATCACACATAACAAGTTCAGAATGCATGTTACAAGGATCGAAAAGTAGGTACCATGGTTGTTCTTCATTTCTGGGTAACCCAGAAAATGAAGAACATGTCTGACATGATATTTGTAGGTCTTTATCTCTCTGTTGTGTTATGTTATAGACATGAAAGTTGTTGTAGGTTGTAGTGCTACATAACTACTATAATCCTAACACGTTAGGAAGTCTAGAAACAGAATGACCAAAGATCTATCAATGGTCAAACATGCCCACTTAGTGATTGACAAGTATTCTGGAAAATGCTCAAGAACACTCAAGAACACCTATAGCGACAGTTTCGTCGCTATAGGGCCCTTTAGCGACAGATAATTTTTGAAAATAATTTAAATTAGAAAAAAATGGTTTTAAATTATTAAAAATATAAAATAAATTCCCAAAAATTATTTTAAAGTTAGAAAATTAGTTTTTAATTATTTAGAGTATATTTCATAAATATTTAATATTTTTGGAATATAAATGGTCTTTAATTTATTTAATTATAATATTAAATAAATTATTTCAAAATAATTTTAATACTTGAAAAATCATGAAAAATTATATTATGGTATATGAAAATATTTTAAGTTATTTTTAATAATTTTTGATATTTTGTGATGAATTTCATTAATAAATTAATATTAATGCTAATTGATTTATTTAATGAATATGTGACGCCCCCAAATACGGATATCTTCCAACCCGACAGATGGTGCTACACGGTACTACCATTCACACATACATTCAATTGAAAAGTCTCAAAGGAATAAATATGTCTTCTATATATTCAAAATAATATTAACATTTCCCCAGGTTCTTTATAACCATTTCATTGTTCTTGTCATAATATCAAATATATTACAATCATTCACCCTATACTATTACAGAAGTATTCTACGGGTTCGTCTTCGCTTTGCCCTTATCCTTGCCAGAGCCTTCGGTCCGTTCGATATTAGCTTTGTTCATATGGTTCAAGCAAGAGTGAGCATGACTAGCTCAGCAAGTACAACAATTCTAATAAACAACATGCTTGAAACATAGAACTCGTATATCTTCAAAAAATGAAAAATAGTTACGAAGTACTATCGATAATTCAAAATAGCACTTCTTTTCATTCAAAACGTTTTACAACGACAATATTCAGTAAAACATCAATTCCAGTCCAAGACCTTGAGCATTTCATAAGTTATTTTGAAAAAGGACATCCCAGAACTAAGTCCGTAAGTCTGACATTACTTACGAGCACGTCTAGGTGATCAGCCTATAGTACTCAATGTTGATCAACACTACATTCATTAAATGTGTATACGTTTAAGTTGTGGCAACCTCACGTGCCTGTCGTTAAACGACAAAACATTTTTAGCATACTCAGTCTTTGCTTGAAAACCCCACCAATATAACTCGGTAAACAATAATCATTCTTAATAGAATCATAATATAAGTCTAGCCGAAAGAATTGGCTTTGACTTCATCATACAAGACTTCATGCAAAAGAATACATGAATTTCAAAGCTTGTCCAGACTAAACTGGAACAAGGGTTAGAATACTTGACTTTAGCATCTGCTTACTGATTATAACATGTACACTTTAAGTCCCTAAGTCTCTACAATACATGATCACATAACATACCACATTAGGTTATATATAATCATGTATGTATACTACTATATCTTACCCTTCATCATGTTGCTAACGATTGCAAAAGTTCAATAGGTTCAGACAACATTAAATTGATTGCATATCATCTTTTTTGCCTTAGGTTGGTAGCCATGGCTGACTCTGTCTTATAGAAAATTTGACTTTAGAAATTTTTGTGAAACTCCCGGACGCATAACTTCTTCATTATAAGTCCGAATTGGCTCGTTCAAGAGCCTACGATTCACAAATTGCATACTCTATGCGTTCATGCAAGAATTTTATCTATTTGACTTCCTTTGCTAAAATTTCACCTATTAGTTCATTTTTAACGAAAACGATAAACGTTCGTGAACGTTTAACGCTCGTTTCTTCATTCTAAGTCAGAATTCGGTCATTTTCAAGTCCGCAACTCTATAATGCCAAATATGACTTGTCTCCATCAAAAACCAAAGTTTCTGAGTTCAAACACAAAATACGACTTCCATTCTGAGAATTTCACGAATTCGACGATTATCGTCCAATCGTGTGAATTCTGACGAAACCTCATTACTAATGATTTGATTATCATTCTAAATGGATTTTAATCATCATATGAATATTTTAAGTTACTTATTACACCAACTTATTATCAAAGTAAGTTTTGACTTATTCTCATGAGTTAATGACTTAATCAACTTATAAACTACAAATTCCATTTCTTATGACTTAATATGGACTTAAGTCCTTTACTCAATGTTCTCATACCATATTGAACATACTAACATCATATGACAATCATATGATAAGTTCATCATAAGTTTATTAACTTATTTAGGTTCTAGTTGCTTATTCACCACTTATTTGGCTTAAGTTAATTCATTAATCACTTCTTATATGTTCTTAGCATACAATTACACTTCTCTTATCACCCTACAATGATAGAGATAAAAGATGTATTAGACTAGAGTCTTACCCTTGAAGACTAGTACTTCTCTTCTCTTTAAAAATCTAGCAAATGATGTTTTGGCTTATAAAGTGCTTATTCTCTCTAACACTTAAGTTGATTTGTATTGGATGAAAGTTGAACAATGAAAATGACTAGCAACCTCTCCTATTTATAGGAGAGCCAAGGTGAGGGCATACTAGTCATTAATCACTCCACCTCCTCAACTAACCTCCTTACTAACCTCCTTACTATTCCTTACTTTACAACTCAGTAAACTTGCTAGCCACTCCTTTTTCTTGCTCAACACAACACTTGATCATCACATAAAGTTCTTGCTCATCAAGTCTAACCCACATTCACTCTTGGTTTGCTCCATGGATCATGGCTAACCCATTGGATCATTACATTGGGCTTATGCTTCATTACTTAGCTAATTCTTGTTGGGCTTGCATTACACTAGTTAGACTGTTAATTAACAAACACTTGGGCTTGCATATAACTTCCTATTGGACTTCTACCAATATACTAATACTCCTATAAGTCCATTCCATTTACTTAAAAACCTTGACATATAAACTATACGTATAATTCTCGTATGCTATCTCGTATACTAATTCATAATATACGTTATTCCACTCTCCATACTTAATCGTATAATACGTCGTATTATACTTGCATTCAATACCTCGCATAATGTCTAGGCATCATACAATTAATACTTTCTCTTCTTAACGCTCAATATTCCTAACATACTCAAATTAAGCCCGCATGCAAAATATTGCGTTTTCTATACTTAGATTATTATTACATAATCAATCTCACCTTGATATTATAACGTTACGTATTTCTCAGAAGTTCAAAAATAATTCTCGCGCGAAAATTGATGAATAGTGTTTTTCGGAAAATTTCTCGGAAAGCTTTTATTTTCGTCTTAGAAATTCAAACACTTTAATTCCCTCACGTAGTTAAAATTCTACAACGTTCCGACGTTTCTAGGTTATAGAACAACATTCATCTTATCAACACGTAATAATAATAAATAATATTATTTTATTCATTATTAAAAGTATTTACAAAGGTTCGATTTTCCGGGGCGTTACAAAATATATTAAATAAATTATAAAAAATAGAATTAATTTTTTTAAAAATCATATAAAAATGATTTAAGTGTTATAAAAATAATTTAAGTTATAAAATATAACTTTTCATATTTAGTCATGAAAAATATTATTATTTTAAATATTAAAAGCAATTACCGGATAATGAATTTAATTGTTTAAAAATCATATAAATATGATTTTAAGGTATTAAAAATACTTTGACATATTATAAATATATTATAATATTATGTTATGATTTTCATTAATATTTAATATTAAATAAACATTAATGATGAGAATAATGTGGTATTTATATTATATAAGTACGATGTTAATGATTGAAAATTCATGATAAATGGTAATAATTATCTGAAAATTATTACAAGCCTATGAAAAATGTTTTGACTGATAATAAATTATCTAAGATATTTGTGAACCAGTTTAGACCTAGTCTTAGTGATTTTAGACTCGAGATTTGTCCGACTAGACCGTCGGGATGTTAGAATTGTATCGGATTCAACTTAGACTACAATAGTTTGATATGATACTAAGTCTTATGTGTGTTGTAGACTGATAGGGTTATGTGTTATGTGTTTAGGTTATTCTATGTGTGTGTGTGTGTGTATATATATATATATAATAGTGTTATATTGTGAAGATATTATTCTAATTTGTATATCGATATTATTTATATATTAGGTCTTCAGACAAAGCTTAATAAATTGCGTAACAGTAATCAACCGAACATGTAACTTTTCTTTAACTCGGTCTAGAGTTGTTACATTCAAATATACTTATGGTTAATCATTGCTGATTGTCATGTCTAAGAATTGTTAAATTGTACTCTGTACATATTGCATGTATTAATCAGGTATGAAAGGTTGATCACCTTCATTACCATTCGGTCCGGATATATATATATATATATATATATATATATATATATATATATATCATGTTAAAGGTTCTTCAGCTATGCAAGTTTGTTCTTGCTAATTCACAACTATATTGTTGAATTACAGCCAGCTTATTATTCAAACTCTTTCAATCATGATATATCCACAAATAAATTTATACTTATTGGGCAAACATATGCTCACCCTTGCTATATCATGATAAACATTGCAGATTAAGGTGAAAACGTCGGATATAAGGAAAGGTTAAAGACAGTTCCAGCTTTAAGTTAATGTGTGCAACTAGATTTATAATAGTATTATATGATAATAATGTTATATGTTAGACAAGTTATGAATTGTGTATAAGTTAAGGTTACTCGACCTTGGGGAATAGTGAGTAACGTTTAATGTATAAACAATTTATGTTTATATCTTCCGCAATAGTTATAGAATGATTGTACCAGATCCGTGGTGAATTGGGACCCGGATTTGGGGCTATCATAAGTTCCTATTTATAACCATGTAAATCAATAATTTATCTTTGCACTATGGGCCAAAGATATTCATTTATATCACCAGTGGTCATGATCATACCAAACACTAGTTCATCTTTGCATTACGGACTAAAGAGAACTTTCACCACAAGCCTTTATCTATAACACCAAAGGTCATGATTATACCAATACAAAATTCCTGGTCATAATCATACCAACCAACAGTCCATCTTTGCATTACCTGTCAAAGATAATTTTCACCACAATTTAAGTTTAAGGATGATGACAATGATACAAATGATGAATAGAAATAATAAGAATAATAAGATCAAGAATAAACATTAAATCTTAATTTATCCATAGTACAAGAATGTCCAAATTTTCAACATGATGATCAAAACGTGGATTCAAATTCAAGAATGTTATTTAAGATTCATATTTCAAAGATAATTTGGACAAAAAGGCAAGACTTCATCGTGAATAGTACTCTGACATGAATAGTATTTTGACATGAATAGATAAAAATTTAATAAGAAGGTTCAGACATTCAAGTGAAATGATATTAGATGAAACACAAATCTCAAGGAATTTCTAATCATTTAAGAAATTATAGAAGTAATACTTACCATAGTAAGTTTAGATTTAGGAATATGAAATGAAATAATATCACCTACATAATATGGATTATGAAATAAATTGATATCCCTTACGATTATTGAAAGAAAATAATATCTTTTACCTTAGTAGGAGACTAGATCTGGCTGGTATAAAGGAGATTATCTTGAGGAATTCTGAATCTTTTTCCAACACTTAAAGTATCATTACACTCAAAAGAAATATACTCAGAATATTATATGCATAATATTAAAAAAGTTTTCGTATTGTGATGGTGTTGTGCTTGGTAGCTTATCTAAGCTGCCTATTTATAGTGCAATTGAGGGAGAAGGTTTTGCAAAGTTTGGCAGATAATTAGGCAAAGTTTGAAAAATAATCGGCCTTAAATTTCCACCAATCAAGTGGCCCCCATGTCTGCCACTAACCACAATTCTAATAATTCTTCTTACGTATTAAAAATAAACTCCATGATTTACTCATAGTTCCATAAAAAACAATACCTTATCCTATCATTAAAAGTTTCTTCCTATTTTGGGTACCAGAGAAAAATAATAATAATACTGTTGTAGGATGCTTTTGAGGTCCTTTCATTTTACAAAATGGAAAGATGATTAATTAGAGATACAATAGAAAATTTTTATTCTTTGAACATGTGTGCATTAAATATTTTTAACCATTATATTTTCAATCTTTCAATAATTTTTTTACCATTAATATTATAGACTTGTAATATTGACAACCGGATCCTTCCCAAGAAAGAGAGAGCTTTCCGATAAGGATTTCTCCTTACTAGCGCGCAATTAGATAACCTAACCCCTTTCCTCGACATGACTTTCTAGACATTACCAATAATGCTAACTAATAATATCATTTCAATAATATAAGTTTTTGTGCCATGACAATTATTTATTTAATAATGTGAAATACTATACGATTATCACTGTAGCCATTATTGAATCAATAATACGAATTACTGTGCAATATCGTGTGCTACTGTGAAATATCATGTACTACTGTGGAATAATGTGTATTACTGTACTTCTATCACCGAGTATTTAAATAGTTAATGGTAAAAGTTTTGTCGTCAATTTTAAAAAATGTTATTTATGTCGCTTTATATATCCGACAATTATTCCGTTGTGGGGTCCACCAATGTTTGGTTATTTCGGCGCCGTCGTTGGAATATTCCCCGGAAAAAAAAATCGACAACTGTTTACTTTGTATAATTTGCACATATCACCCATAACTATAACATTTATTAAATTAACACATTATTATTTAGAATACTATTTAGAAAAAAATAAATCTTATTAATAAAAATTTGGGGTCTTACAAATATCATATTCAATATATTAAAATATAATATAATAAACTAAGTAGAATTTACTTAGTTTCGTACTACTAAATATAATAAAAATAATATAATATAATAAATGATGTATTAAATAAACTAAGTATAATTTTGTTAGATCTCCATTGCTAAAATAAACTAAGTGCACTTTCTTTCATCTTTTTCCATGGCAGCTCCAAGAGGGTCTTTAACTTTAAACCCACAAGCACCTGAATACTATCCACTTTCATATCAAATTCCCAACCTAATTTGTCCCCAAACTCCTTCTCTTAATTAAAACTGCTACACAATCTCATTTCATCTGCAACCCTTAATCTTTACCACCACCACCCACGGCGGTGCCACCACCTATGGCAACGCCACCACCTACTTTAACTCATAATTGTAGACGGTCTCTGGTTAGGAGGTGGTCAGGACCAGGTGGTGCATGCAGCAGAAGAAATGAGTTTAGAAGGAATCATATACTTTCAAGTATGCTCAAGTCATATGCTTACAAGTATGCTCAAGTCATATGCTTATAAGTATGCTCAGAGAGCCTGAGAATACTATACATTAATAAGCTCATGTTGTCTACAATAGGTATCGTGATATCATGGACCTCTATTCAGATCGTAGTTGGATGAGTCGACGAAAGTCAAGTTCCTAGATAGGTGATACAATTGAATTTAGAGCTGGTTGCTAAGTGTTTTTGCACTTTGGAAAGTACCATGTTTATAAAGTTGAATAGATCATATGATGACGAGTTAAAAGAGAATCAGCCCAATATAACTGATAAAGATATTCAAATTAGTTGTTATAACAAATTTTCACTCTGGCTAAAGGGAAAAATAAGTTAAGTTAATTAAGCGTGACATATATATTCTCCATTAATTTATGACTTCATATAAGGTAATAACGTTTTTGTAGACTTTTACTGAGAGAACGATTTCGGATAATGTAAAAGTCCTAGCTATAGGCCCAGACAAGGACCAAGTCAGCCGTAATGATTACAAAATAAATGGTTGTGAATTTCATACAAAGGCATATGCTCGCGGTAAAAGAACAATGAACATTGGAGTGTGTGTCCAAGGAGATTGTTACAATGAGCTTGGTCGTGTCTTTTATGGGGAGTAGGAGGAAATCTTAAAGTTGTAGTACAAAAGGGAACTATGCACTTATGGGGGTCAGATTAACTTGTTTAAGTGTTGTTGGTTTGATTTAGAAAAAGGGATACGTGTCGATCGACATGGAATCGTCGATATTGACCTCCATAAGTCTACGTACGCCAACACACCATTTGTGTTGCCAACTCATACAGTTCATGTATACTACATTCCTAGTCCTGTTAGAAAAGGGGTAGACCACCTACAGATTAGCAATGTAATTCATACTCCCGTGCATAGTCGTGTAGAAGTAGTAAACGGAGAGTTCTATCAAAAGGAGATGCTTCATAAATCTACTATAATAAATGTGGAGGACAACAATGAAGTAATCCAGTTAGAGGGTGGAGATGGACCTAATGAATTAGATCCTGATTTAGTACTTATGTTAGATGACATTTATACTAAGGAGGAAGAGTTGTTGACTGACAATGACACTGAATCTGAAGAAGATAATGGTTATGAATCTCCAATATGTATACAAAATGATTCTGACTCAGACAACAATTAAAAAAATAAAATGCATATTTAGTATTACTTGTATTACATACAATTACATATATACATGTGCTTTATATCATTTTCGTGTTTATGTACCAATAAATTATAGTTATCGTAGTTAGCTATTTCATACAATTACCTGTCATTATTGTCATTTTGTTTTTATATGTAATCAAATATAACTCATAATAACATAATGAAATTTTTATTTATAGAGATGACTTCTGAACTAGCTGCAAGAAAGCGCGGCTTGGGTAGGGGTCCAAATCATGTGCCGAAAGCCCCAGCTAATGCGGATGATCGGATTCTCATACAAATTCGTCTTCTTCCGAATAATATATATGTTAAACAACATTTATATATAAGCATTTTATATTTTCATTGTTATAGATATATACTAATGTAAATTATTTTAAATTTATAATAAAATGACTTATCTTTAATCTAAATTATTGTATATATATTGTAGTGATTTTAGTGATAGCCAAACTTTAAGACCCCAACTTTTATGAATAAAGAATAATTTTTCTCGAAATATATTTTTGAATATTATGGTGTGGATATGATATAATGTTATAGCTGTGGGTAATATTTGAAAATTTTGCAAAGTAAGCAAGTTGATATAAAATATTCGTTGTGTCGGGGAATATTCGATTGGTCGAAAAATATTCGTTTTAACAGAGAATATTCGTACGACGGCACAATCATTGGTGTACCCCACAACATAAGTATTGTCGTAGTTAGAAAACGACAGAAATATCTTTTTATAAAAATAACGGCAAAAGTTTTACCTTTAAAATGTTGAACTTGTAATGACTCCAAAATTCATACAATTTAATTCTCGACTTTGGTCGTTAATAATACATTCAACCTCTAATTTTACATCATTAAACGATAATACAACCATTGAAATTTTCAGAATAATTAAAATTTTCTATTACAAACTATCCTCGTTCCCAAAACCTTCAACCTTTACATCTAAATATATCAGAATCATTTTAATACTACAATAGTTTACATCGTAAAACGATTTTACAATTTGACATTAATACATTATTCGGAACCTTAAACATGGTTCAAATAATAATAATAGAACCAAAGTGTATAAATCTTCAAGTATCACATCTGATTCATGTCTTTCAAGTAACACATAACTTTACCTTGAATCTTGAACCTGCAAAAGTGGTTATTTGCAAGGTTGAACTCAATAGCCCAGCAAAATCTAATAATTTTTATGAATCACATAGCACATAATAACATACTCAACATATAACATACATGCTACAGTTTATAAAGATACTCAATCAGCATGCTTTAATCAATCAATATAGTCATAAATTGACTTTAACATTTCAAACTTTCAACATATATATAACACATCATGCTCTTTGCAATAAAGATTTAAAAAAGTTAATCATCAAGTTCACATAGCAAATAGGAACTGAAAGACTTGCCTGATTTGTAGTTTAGGAACTATGACTTAACTGCTTAACGCTTATCTATACTTCGTGTATTCCTACACAGTTATATAATCACGGATTCACATCTATTAGTCATATATTTCATACGCTCTTAATATAAAAAAAAAAAAATTATTTCCTAACTTGGTTTCATTTTTACTTGAACTTAGGATAACCATGAGATTAGTTCATTTTATTATCATATTTATCTAAACAATCTTGCTTTATATCTTGTAGTCTTTAAAGACAATATATAACCATAACTTAAGACCATACAGTTAGCAAACTGCTCTTGGTCACTCTGCAGAACGGCGCGATCGCGCTACATTTAAGCTTGGGAGTGGCGCGGCCGTGCTACTCCTAGCCAAAATCAGACATGAGCTTTTCATTGCTCAGTTTAGTCCTAACCTACTATACATTCTGATACATACTATAAACATACATCAAGTAAGTTCTGATATTTCTTCAAGTTCACATTTCAAATCATTTAGTTTCGAATTACATAGTTCTATGTTGAATTATTTACATCAACAAGGCTTAACAACTTCTTTTAACGAAGGTTCAAGGTTTATAAGCTTTTAAACCTTATATTGGTACTAACAAACTTTAATATGCATGTTCATATGTATCTATCTCATTTATATAGACATAGCATAGTTCATACTTTTAAAACGTGCTTAAATAACTTATGTCATGCTTGACTAGTTGAGTGCACATATCATTCATGTTTAAAGGCATAAATAACTCTATCATGCTTGCTTATAAGGTCATAATGCAAGTAACAATGCTCATCAAAGTTAGTTTCTAAAACTTTTAAATTTTTCTTTGAAAACACATATTATCCAAGCTATACAAGTTATCTTATACGAGGTAACTTAAGATCACATTTTATGCTCGTATGACTGCACCATATGCTCACTACAAAGTCAGAACTCAAGTGACTTAAAGTTCGTCAAGGTTTGTTTTCGAAATCTTCAAGTTTCTTTTTAAAACATATACTAAGTCATGCTTAAGCATCCCATTATGATTAAAGTAATCTTAGCCATAAGACATGTCTATTATCATGCATATTCATGTTTTATTAATGAGAATAACATAATCCATCGTCCGGAGCACTATACTTGTGTATGTGCTCGTTCGACACCCTCTGATCGCCTCCTATTAAGTAACAGTCATAAAGATGACTATTATGACCCTTCCTAACGACCTTAAATTGAACCACTTAAAGAACAAAAGTTGTAGGTCTATTCGTTCTCGTTCCGGATCATCTTGAATCACCTCAATCCGAGTTCGTATGAAAACGTTATAACCATTTTACCAAAATAGGTCAAAATAGTCACAGTCAAAACACATGGGGCGTGGTTGCGCCCCTTTTGCTCACCAATACCATGCGCCCTCACCAATGCCCAGCTCAATCAAGCTACCACGCCAAGACAAAGGACGCAACCATGCCCGGCTTCGCACATGTAAAACAGCTTTTGGACATATCTTTTTCATTTTAAGTCCGAATTAGTCGATTTTCGATTCGTTGGACTCGTTAAACTCTTAACTACTCATCTAGAGAATAATTATAACACTTCAAACATATTAAAAAATCATTTTAAGGGTTCCAATTCAGTGTTCATACTATATTTTCATGTTTTAAACACATTTAGCGAATTCATTCGCTACGAACTCGTTTCTCAACCAAATTGGTCCGTTTAACTTTTGTTCTTTTTGTTTTTCAACATACTAACAACTTCCATTATCAATTTATAGTTTAGAGTATGAATTCAAAACCAATTTTGACCCTAAAACATACTATGTAATATATATAAAACCAAAACTCAAGTTCTTCACCTTCAAACATGTTTTCATGAATTCGATACTTCAAAAATCATCTATAGACAACATATAACAGATTACGTAATCCCAATACACATAAAGATTAATTTCTCAATAATTAACCTTAGAACTTCAATTATAGAGAACTTAGAAAATAAAACTAAGAACCCGAAACTTTAAAATAGATTACTTACCTTTAATTAGCTAGATGATTAGAGAAGCTTGATTAATCTTCTTCCTCTTCTTTGATTCTCAGAATTTATCTTCTCAATTACAAAGAATTCTCTCCCTTTCTCTAACCCTCTCTTCTGTGTTCTTAACCTTAGAAAAAGAACACGTAAAATAAATTGACTCCCCTCTCTCTCACGTACATTAGTTACGTGTGGTGTCGATTCATAATAAATCAAAAGCCATAAGGTCATTTTGGTTACACACAATTTCCCCCATACTAGATTATTTTAATAATATTATATTATATAGTTTTTATTTGTCACACCTGCAATCAATTTACATAACTTACAATAATAATTATAATTTTATTATAATTCTTCTGATGATTAATAAATAATCATATATCTAATTTAATTAATAAATTAGACTTAAACATCGCTTTATTTAATTTACTTATTTTCTTTAATAATAAACAACTCATTTGATTTAATTATTTCATTAAATTAAATTTACCTTTGCTTTAATTTAATTATCATACACACGTAACTAAATTGTTATACCACAATTTCAGTAAATTATTTATTTTCCTCAATAAATAAATTATTTAAAATATTTATTTAATTCAATAAATATTTAAAATAATTACCAAATTCCTTTAATAGTTAACTCAACTATTAAACCTCACTTTTCCAATATATGAATATATATTCCTCTTCACACCAAATCACATATTTCAAAATATATATAGCACGTATATTGTGACGCCCCCAAAATAGGTATACATCACCTATTCTGAGTCGCCAAATACATGGTACAGAATACAAATACAATCTTTAATATACAACAAAAAAGCTGTGAGTTTTAATACAAATATTGTCTTCTAGACAATATCCACTCTCAGAATAAGTCCTCATTACATTTATTGTCACACTATTTAATGTAATAGTGAGGACTACTAATACTATCATCCGGACCATCACCCGCTTCCCGATTAGTCCCGCTATGTTCTCATTTCACGAAGAGAACAAAGTGAAAGAAAGGGTGAGCTCAACTAGCCCAGTAAGAAATATAATGACTAAGATAATGCAGAATAAATTATCATTAGTCCTCAATAGTGTTAAACTGATAAAATACAATAGACATCAAGTTTAACTGTAGCGGAACATGCAATCCATTAAAAGAGTCAAGTAGAGAATAAAATCTACTATCTTTTATGATTTAAAAAGGTTTTTCATAACTTTTATCGCTGAGACTCAGCTTAATAAATAATCCACATCATCCCTACACTACGACCAAGGATATTCATTAGGGTCACGACCACAAATTATCCATGCACTACGGACCAAGGATATTTGTGTATTCATCAATGGTCATGATCATGCCAACAACTGTCAATCAATGCACTATGGGCCAATGAGGACTTTTACCACATCATTTGTAACATTACGGTCATGATTACACCGAATAATTCATGGTCATGATCATACCAAGTCCATCTATGCACTACAGGCCACAGATGACTTTCAACAAAATATAAATATGAGGATGATGACAATGATATAAGAATTCAATAAAACAAGTTCAAGAATTAATTTATTCAGGAACTAATAACGTTCAAATTGTCAACATGATACTTCTTTGTAAAGTAAAATTCAAGAATGCTCAAAAGAATATTTTCATGAAAAGATACTGGATGAAGCGCAAATATCAAGAATATTCCACTAATTTCATGGAGTGTAGAAGTCAAAACTTTAACCAACTGAGTATAATAAAGAATGGAATAACAAAAGAAATCACCATGCATGCGGTACTTCGCATAGATAGGTTATTCCATCAGAATAATAAATAATGTAACCGTGTCAGCGTGTCAATACGCGCAAGGCGGTGATATTCCAACGTAATAATAGAGAATGGAATAACAATGAAATCACCATGCATGCGGTATTGCGATAGACAAAAGTTATTCCAACGAGAATACTAAATGACGGAACCAAGTCCGACGTAAAATGTACTGACGTGGATATTCCAACATGTAATAATAAAGATTTAAACCAGTCCGACGTAAAAGCGCGCGCATGTGATATTCCATGAGAACCAAGTCCGTAAAAACGCATGCATGTGATATTCCATCGTAATAATAAAGACGGAATCAGTCCCATATAAAACGCATGCATAAGATATATTCCAATGTAATAATGAAGAATGGAATAACAACGAAAATCACCAAGTATAGGGTAGAGCCACAGCGTATCGAGTTATTCCAATGTAATAATAAAGATGGAATAATAGAAGTTCTCTTCATGAATACAAAAGAAATATAACCCCTTACCATAAAAGAAACTTGATATCGGAGTAGTGAAGTAGCAGAATACTTTTCTTCTTTCTCTCTATAGTTTCTCTATTTATAGTTTCTCTCTCTAGAGTTTCAGTGAATTCGTAAGAAATAATGAAAGAATGAGCTTCTATTTATAGAAGAATGGAATGAATAGTAACCAATCCATGAATGGTTCAGATTGATTTACTTTAATCGGACGGTCCATATTTAAAGCAAAATCTTTTAAATAAAATATAATATATTCTATTTATAATCTAATAAAACGAATAACTTTTAAAAAGATTTTACTATGCAAACACTATGCAGGCACTATGCAAACACTATTTATAATAAAATATAATATATTCTAATTATTGTCTAATAAAACAAATAACTTTATAAAAGTATTCTGTTTTATATAAAAAGATTTTACTATTAGCCTAATAAAATGAATAACTTTATAAAAGTATTTTGTTTTATATAAAAAGTTTTTCAGTTTTATTACGTTAATAATACGAATAAAACAAAACTTCATCATCATTATTATTATTCGCACTATTAATCTACCAGGTCGTTCCCAGAAAAGAGGGGGCTTTCCAATAAGGATTTCTCCTTATTGGCGCGCAATTAGGTGACCAAACCTCTCCTTGGTAGAACTTTTAGACATCGTTAATAATGCAAATAATAATATTAACAACTTCATCATCTCAATTATTGATTTAATAACATATAAAATATCGACAATAATTGAATCAAACTTAGTGACTTCTCACATAAGCATTAATAATCAATACTGTGTGCTACTATGCAACCACGCGTATTACTTTACTTTTACTACCGAGTAGTTCAACAGTATCAACGGTAAAACTTCCGCCGTTATTTTTATAAAAATATTTTTATCGCTTTCTCAATCCGATAATAATTACATTTGTGGGGTCCACTAATGATTGGGTCATTATCATACGAATATTCTCTGACCAATCGAATATTATATAACAACTTGTGTACTTTGCAAAATTTATAAATATTACTCATAACTATAATATTATATCAAATTTATTCCATAATATTCAAAAATGATATTTATAGAAAATTTATTTTTATTCATAAAAGTTGGGGTCTTACATATATATACATACTCAAACTCAGAAAATCTCATAATAAGAATTTTAATTATTAAATTCCTATTTTAATAACTTATAAAATTCGGGTTGTCACATCCTTCCTCTCTTATAAGGATTCCATCCTCGGAATCACCGAAACCCTACCTTACTAAGGTTTTCAACAAATCTCTTTCACAATTATCGTTGAATAACTTCAACACGTTAACTTAGGAAAAAGTTTTACATATATATATACTTCACTCATTTCTTCAACAACTTTTAGGTTTTATTACAAAACCTTCAATTAAACACAGTTATATATCAAATATTATATATTCTTTAACCCATTCATTTCCTTTTCTAAAGATTGTTATCATAAACACTCGGGATATTACATTCACCCTTTCTTCAAAGAATTTCGTCCTTGAAATTTTTTATTTATTAACCTTTATTCATTCAATCTATCAAAATAAATTTTGCGTTAATACTTTATTCATTCATTGGGTTCTATAACCACTTTTTTCCACAAAGATCTTTCTACAATTATTAAACTTTTCTATTAAAAGTTACATTATTCTTTGATAAGTCATCTCCTTCTCATTTAAAAATTTCTTTTCTCACTTATTCAATATATTCATCATTCAGTGTCGTATTCTACGACTTACTTTTTCTAAGGAATATCATCCTTACCACATTCACCTTTTAGAATAACAAGAATCTTCCACAATTGCTCAATAATTGGGAAGCGATATGAATAACAAGAATTTAAAAGATTCTAAATCATGATGAGGGTCATAAGACCTTGAACTACGTCCATGGTTATAAGTACTCTTTCAACTTAAACCTTAACAGTCATTAGACTATAGGGACTCCCGTACTTAGGGTGTTAAGCCCTTCGTACGATGTATTGTGCACAAACATTTAAACGCTATGCGTATGTCCATAGTTATAAGTAATCTTTCAACTTAAACTTTAACAGTCATAAGACTATAGGGACTCCTCATACTTAGGGTGATCTGTCCTTCGTACAATGTGTTGTGCACAAACATCTCAATGGCTCCGCGTAATCCCCTATAAAAGGGTTGTTCATCTCAGCTTTTCAACATCTGAATCCGCACCAAAACAATTTGGTTTGGCATGGTTTGACAAAGAATGCTTGAATTCCATGAACATCTTTCAATATTCGTCTAGGTGAATCAAATAGTATACACTTCTACAATAATTCGGACATCAATCGAAATATACATATATATATATATATATTCTCATATCTTAAAGAAATCTCAAAATCTTTTTATGACGTCATGATACCGCACTGTATTTACAGTCCGTTTGAGGATTCTGTCATTTGGTGATTTTATCATACTACATCATACCATAGTGGGCTGACGATCCTTAGATCACATCCAACACTAAGTAATACTACATTGATGACTCCATCGTTTTTATCATCTCTACACCAGGTTCCATGATGCATTGATGATATAAAAAAAATACATTTTGATATATTTCAAATCATTTTTGTCTAGCCGAAGCAATTAGCATAGACATACTTCATTACTTAACCATTCTATCAATCTTCAACTTCATCAATGCTCTCTATACTATAACTGTTTTCTACCCAATATAGTTCATCAAACTTACCGCATATTAGAAGTTCAGGAACTTGCCACAATAATACGAGTTTAAGAACTTATCCTAGTCAAACCATAGGCGTCCATTCGCTGAGGGATTCAAAACATACCATATTATTGTGAGTCACGAACTTACCATATGCATTAGTTTTAAGAATCGCACCTAATCCTAATAATATCTGACTAATCTTAATAGTTTCTAACTATCAAATATACACATGAGAAAAGAATCACCTTTTCGCCACATATACATTGATAGCACGACACCAACATTTCAATGATTATCAATGTGATAAAATGAGTGCAAGCACAAAACCCTCGCCCATACAAAGGTTTGTACAACTCGGCCATCACATGAGTCCTCAATTGAAATCTCCACCTAAATCTATCTTACTCTTAACTTGCTCTTTGCTCGATAGGAATTCCTCGTATCACATTATCTATAACTCCTCGTGAGTTTACCTCGTACTATATCATAGTACATTACCTTCATAGCATCAAGCTATAATTATTCAAACATTACAAACCATCTTTCTCTTATAACTTAAATAGATCACATCGTGATCTTATTCTATATTCATCTCCCTTAAAATTCTTTTCTTCACTCGTGATCGTTTTATTTTACGATCCTCTTTCTTTCCTTTTTTCATCACTTAAGATTTCATTTATGCTTTTAATCTTACAGACTTTGTCTATTCATCATTATTTGTTATCTTGGCTATTGGAGTTAGGCAACTCCTGATTCTTATCTATATATCTCTTCAAGATTCTTCTTTGAATTTTCTTGTTTATATAACAATTCTTTCTTTAAGAATTTCTAACTTCATTTACATTGCTCAACATTTCATTCAAGTTTCACATTTCCAACATATGTATCCACTTTCTATACTTGGTACACATCGAGTCTCTAACAGTTTCAATATTGTACGCTGAGTGGTTTCCCACAAACAACCAACAAACTAGGTTACGAGTTGCTAGTTTGTATATACCTCCGCTCTATGAAGGAATCATTTAGCCCAGATACCATACATCAACTATTAAAGAGTACAATTGTACCACACTTAAATATAACTTTCAATTCTTAACTTCTTTATCATCTTCTCCTTTATTCTCTAAGGTTATAGCCTAGGGTACTCTTACCTAAGGTTTATAACCTATAGCTTTAATACCAACTGTAACGACCCCAAAATTCATACAATCTAATTCTTGACTTCGATCGTTAATAATACATTCAACCTCTAATTTTAAATCATTAAACGATAATATAACCATTGAAATTTGTGGAATAATTACAATTTTCTATTACAAACTATCCTCGTTCCCAAAACCTTCAACATTTACATCTAAATATCTCATAATCATTTTAATACTACAATAGTTTATATCATAAAACGATATTACAATTTGATATTAATACATTATTCTGAACCTTAAACATGGTTCAAATAATAATAATAGAACCAAAGTGTATAAATCTTCAAGTATCACATTTGATTCATGTCTTTCAAGTAACACATAACTTTACCTTGAAGCTTGAACATACAAAAGTGGTTATTTGCAAGGTTGAGCTCGACAAAAATTTCAAAGAAAATCTAATAGCTTTTCATGCATCATATATAGACATATAATAACATGCTCAACATATAACATACATGTTACAGTTCATATAACAGGTATAAAGATACTCAATAAGCATGCTTTAATCGATCAACATAGTCATAAATTGACTTAAATATTTCATACTTTCAACATATGTATAACACATCATGCTCTTTGCAATAAAGATTTAAAACAATTAATCATCAAGTTCACATAGCAAAAAAGAACTAAAAGACTTGCCTGATTCGTATTTTATGAACTACGACTTAACTGCTTAACGTTTATCTGCACTTCGTATATTCCTACATAGTTATATAATCATGGATTCACATCCATTAGTCATATATTTCATACGCTCTTAATATAAAAAAACAAATATTATTTCCTAACTTGGTTTCATTTTTACTTGAACTTAGGATAACCATGAGATTAGTTCATTCTATTATCATAATTATCTAAACAATCTTGCTTTATATCTTGTAATCTTTAAAGACAATATATAACCATAACTTAAGACCATGCAGTTAGCAAACTGCTCTTGGTCACTCAAATAGAATTCAAGACTACCCACGCCAGCATTTAAGCTTGAGGGCGCGGTGCAAGACTACTCCCAACCAAAACCAGACTTGAGCTTTTCATTGCTCAATTTAGTTCTAACCTACTATGCATTCTGATACATACTATAAACATACATCAAGTAAGTTCTGATATTTCTTCAAGTTCACATTTCAAATCATTTAGTTTTGAATTACATAGTTCTATGTTGAATTATTTACATCAACAATGCTTAACAACTTCTTTTAACGAAGGTTTAAGGTTTATAAGCTTTTAAACCTTATATTGGTACAAACAACCTTTAATACACATGTTCATATGTATCTATCTCATTTATATAGACATAACATAGTTCATACTTTTAAAACATGCTTAAATAACTTATGTCATGCTTGACTAGTTGAGTGCACCTATCATTCATGTTCAAAGGCATAAATAACTCTATCATGTTTGCTTATAAGGTCATAATGCAAGTAACAATGCTCATCAAAGTTAGTTTCTAAAACTTTTAAATATCTCTTTGAAAACACATATTATCCAAGCTATACAAGTTATCTTATACGAGGTAAATTAATATCACATTTTATGCTCGCATGACTCCACCATATGCTCACTACAAAGTCAGAACTCAAGTGACTTAAAGTTCGTCAAGGTTTGTTTTTGAAATCTTCAAGTTTCTTTTTAAAACACATATTAAGTCATGCTTAAGCATCCCATTATGAGTAAAGTAATCTTAACCATAAGACATGTCTATTATCATGAATATTCATGTTTTATTACTTAGAATAACATAATCCATCGTCCGGAGCACTATACTTGCGTATGTGCTCGTTCGACGCCCTCCGATCGCCTTCTATTACGTAATAGTCACAAAGATAACTGTTTTGACCCTTCCTAACAACCTCAAATTGAAAAACTTAAAGCACAAAAGTTGTAGGTCTATTCGTCCTCGTTCCGGATCATCTTGAATCACCTCAATCGGAATTCGTATGAAAACGTTATGGCCGTTTTACCAAAATGGGTCAAAATAGTCACAATCAGAACACATGGGGCGCGGCCGCGCCCTTTTTGCTCACCAATATCGCACACCCGCGCCAATATCCAGTTCCAGCTGCGCGCCCGCGCCTGGCTTCACACAGAAATAGTTTTGAACATATCTTTTTCATTTTAAGTCTGAATTAGTCGATTTTCGATACGTTGGACTCGTTAAACTCTTAGCTACTCATCTAGAGAATAATTATAACACTTCAAACATATTAACAAATCATTTTAAGGGTTCCAATTCAGTGTTCATGCTATATTTTCATGTTTTAAACGCATTTAACGAATTCATTCGTTACGAACTCGTTTCTCGACCAAATTGGTCCGTTTAACTTTCGTTCTTTTCATTTTTCAACATACTAACAAATTCCATTATCAATTTATAGTTTAGACTATGAATTAAAAACCAATTTTGACCCTAAAACATACCATGTAATATATATAAAACGAAAACTCAAGTTCTTCACCTTCAAACATGTTTTCATGAATTTGATACTTCAAAAATCATCTATAGACAACATATAACAGATTACGTAATCCCAATACACATAAAAATTAATTTCTCAACAATTAACCCTAGAACTTCAATTATAGAGAACTTAGAAAACAAAACTAAGAACTCGAAACTTTAAAATAGATTACTTAATTTTAATTAGTTAGATGATTAGAGAAGCTTGATGAATCTTCTTCCTCTTCTTTAATTCTCAAAATTTCTCTTCTCAATTACAAAGAATTCTCTCCCTTTCTCTAACCCTCTCTTCTGTGTTCTTAACCTTAGAAAAAGAACACGTAAAATAAACTGACTCCACTCTCTCTCACGTACATTAGTTACAATAGGTGTCAGTTACAATAAACCAAAAGCCATAAGTGTCAAGCGTTTAGATTACACAAATTTCCCCATACTAGATTATTTTAATAATATTATATTATAAAGTTTTTATTTGTCACGCTACCGCAATCAATTTACATAACTTATAATAATAATTATAATAATTATAATTTTTATTATAATTCTTCGATGATTAATAAATAATAATATATCTAATTTAATTAATAAATTAGACTTAAACATCGCTTTATTTAAGTTACTTATTTTCTTTAATATTAAACAACTCATTTGATTTAATTATTTCATTAAATTAAATCTTTAAAGAATAAAATTTACCTTTTGCTTTAATTTAATTATCATACACACGTAACTAAATTGTTATACCACAATTTCATAAATTATTTATTTTTTCAATAAATAAATTATTTAAAATATTTATTTAATTTAATAAATATTTATATTAATTACTAAATTCATTTAATTCCTTTAATAGTTAACTCAACTATTAAACCTCACTTTCCCAATATATGAATATATATTCCTCTTCACACCGAATCACATATTTCAAAATATATATAGCACATATATATACATACTCAAACTAAAAACATCTCAAAATAAGAATTTTAATTATTAAATTCCTATTTTAATAACTTATAAAAATTCGGAATGTCACAGAACTAACTGGTGGTAAAAGTACTGTAATACGTGTGGTTGCATAGTAATACACGGTATTGATTATTGATGCTTACGTGAGAAGTCACTCAGTTATACTCAATTATTGCTACAGTAATTGCTGCATAATATCTCTCATATTATTGATTAAATTATTGTCACAATATTAATATTTTGTATTATTAAATCAATAATTGAGACGACAGAGTTATTCATATTATTATTTGCAATATTGACTATGTCTAGAAAGTTCTGTCGAGGAGAGGTTTGGTCACCTAATTGCGCGCCAATAGGGAGAAATCCTTATCGGAAAGCTCTTTCTTTCCTGGGAATGATATGGTTATTAAATATTGTGAGTTATAATATTAATGATGAATAATTGTTAATAGATTAAATATGTGTTTATTAAAGATAAATAATTTGTGGTAAATATTTATTCAATTTTTGATATAAATATAGGAATTGTTATGAGGCATTTGTTGTAAGTTTGACTTAGTATTCCATGGGAAGATTTACTAATTTTATGGACCGTCGATGGTGGTTTTAATAGATAACCAATTTGGACCATTGATGGTGGTTTTAGTTATAAGTCCCCAACTTTTTAATAAAGATGATTTTTCTATAAATATCATTTTTAAATATTATGGAATGAATTTGATATAATGTTATAGTTGTGGATAATATTTATAAATTTTGTAAAGTACGCAAATTGTTATATAATATTCGATTGGTCGGGAAATATTCATTTTAACAGGGAATATTCGTACGACGGCACAATCATTGGTGGACACCACAACGGAATTATTGTCGGATTGAGAAAACGACAAAAATATTTTTATGAAAATAACGGCAGAAGTTTTACAGTTAAAATTGTTGAACTACTCGGTAGTAAAAGTACAGTAATACGCGTGGTTGCATAGTAGCACACGGTATTGATTATTGATGCTTACGTGAGAATTCACTCAGTTTTGTTCAATTATTACTCTAGTAATTGTTGCATAGTATCTCACGTTATTTGATTCAATTATTGTCGATATTTTATATATTATTAAATCAATAATTGAGATGACATAGTTATTAATATTATTATTTGCAATATTAACGATGTCTAGAAGTTCTGCCAAGGAGAGGTTAGGTCACCTAATTGCGCGCCAATAGGGAGAAATCCTTATTGGAAAGCCCCCTCTTTCCTGGGAACGACCTGGTCAATTAATATTGTGAATTATAGTAATAATGATAAATATTGTTAGATATATTGAGGTGTCTTTTTATGAAGTCATGGAAGTTTATATATATAAATTTTGTTTTATTTGTATTATTACTGTAATAAAACAGAAAAGCTTTTATATAAAACAGAATACTTTTATAAAGTTATTTGTTTTATTAGACAATAATTAGAATATATTATATTATATTATGCATAGTAAAATCTTTTTATGTAAAATAAAATATTTTTTTAAAGTTTTTTGTTTTATTAGACAATAATTAAAATATATTATATTTTATTATGCATAGTGCCTGCATAGTATTTGCATAGTAAAATCTTTTTATATAAAACAGAATACTTTTTATAAAGTTTTGTTTTATTTGATTATGAATAGAATATATTATATTTTATTGCATAGTGCAGCATAGTATCCTTTCTATTTTCCTATAAATAGGATGCTTAGTTAGAATTGAAAACCACACCAGAAGTTCAGAAAATTCTTCTATAATCTTGAGCGTATTTCTTTAGAGTTTTAAGAAGTTTTGAGCGTAGTGCAAGTTTTCTTCAAGAATATCCTCGCCCTACCTGTCGGAATAATCTTCTTTTACGGTAAGGGGTATTATTTCTTTCGTATTCATTAAGAGAGCTTCTGTTATTCCATTCTTCATTATTATGTTGGAATAACCTGTTTATGCGAAGTACCACATTCATGGTGAAATTCTTTTGTTATTCCATTCTTCATTATTATATTGGAATAACCTGTTTATGCGAAGTACCGCATACATGGTAAAATTCTTCTGTTATTCCATTCTTTATTATTATGTTGAATAACTTTCGCCTATGCTGGCACCGCATACATGGTGAAATTCTTCTATTATTCCATTCTTTATTATTTTGTCGTAATATCCTCATCTGTCAATGCGTTTACGCATGACCTGGTTCCATTATTTATTATTTTGTTGGAATATCCTGCGTCATGCATTTACGCATGACCTGGTTCCATTATTTATTATTCATTGGAATAACTCGTCTCGTGCGGTCTATCGTCACTTCGGTGATTTCTTTTGTTATTCCATTCTTTATTATACTAAGTTGGTTAAAGTTTTGGCTTTTATACTCCATGAAATTAGTGGAATATCTTTGATATTTACGCTTCATCCAGTATCTTTTCATGGAAATATTCTTCTGAGCATTCTTGAATTTTACTCCACAAAGCAGAATCATGTTGACAATTTGGACGTTATTAGTCCCTTGATAAATTAATTCATGAACTTGTTTTATTGAATTTGTATATCATTGTCATCATCCTCATGTTTATATTATGTTGAAAGTCATATGTGGCCTGTAGTGGATAGATGGACTTGGTATGATTATGACCAGGGATTATTCGGTATAATCATGACCGTAATGTTACAAATGATGTGGTAAAAGTCCCCATTGGCCCGTGAGTGCATTCTTTGATGCTTGTTGGCATGATCATGACCATTGATGAATAAACAAATATCTTTAGTCAGTAGTGTATGGATAATTTGTGGTTGTGATACTAATGAATATCATTGGTCGTAAAGCATGAATGATGTGGATTATTTATTGTCGAGTCTCAAATGATAAAAGTGATGAAAACCTTTTAAATCATAAAAGATAGTAGATTTTATTCTGTACTTGACTCTTTTAATGAATTGTTTGTTCCGCTGCAGTTAAACTTGATGTCTATTGTATTTTATCAGTTAAACATTGTTGAAGGCTAATGATAATTTATTATGCATTATCTTAGTCATAATATTTCTTATTGGGCTAGTTGAGCTCACCCTTTTACTTTCATTGTTCTCTTCAAGAAATGAGAATGTAGCAGGGACTAGTCGGGGAACGGAGTGACGGTCCAGACGATAGCATTAGTAGTCCTCACTATTCTATGAAATAGTGTGTTAATAAATGTATTGAGGACTTATTTTGAGTTTTAATACTGTCTAAAAGACAATATTTGTATTAAAACTCACAGCTCATGTTGTATATTTAAGATTGTATTTGTATTCTATACTATGTAATTGGCGACTCAGAATAGGTGATGTATACCTATTTTGGGGTCATCACATTTGGTATTAAAGCTTAGGGATATGATCCCTGGCTAAGATGTGAGACAAGAACTAGGAGGGGAGAGATGGGGAATTCCTTCGCTAGTATGACCAACCTGAGTTTATTTGGTATTTAATTGGTCGGTCAGAGTATAGGGATAATATGTTATATGTTAATTAACCCTTGTTTTGTGGCAGTATTTTAAAATTACATCCGAGAATATTGAGAACATCAATGGAGCACAGGAGACATTTGAGTCTCCACAGATCAATAATCAGGATAATGTGCATCAGGAAGGCGACAATCCTCAAACAAACAACAACACGGACCAGATGATGAACGATGGAATGTTCAGAGGTTTTATGAAATTCATGCAACATCAGGCAAGAGCGGCTCCTGTCCAAAATACAGGTGGAAACACTGGCAACTCTCAAACGGTCACCGCTAAGTAGTTCAAAGAACTGGGACCACCAGAGTTTTTTGGAGAGCCAAATCACTTAAGGCGGAGACGGGGATAAAGCATATCAACAAGATATTTGATGTCTTGGGATGTTTCGAGGAGCAAAAGGTTCCCTTTGCCACCTTCAAGTTATGCAAGTGAGGTAGATTACCGGTAGGAATCAGAAGCGACTCAACTCCGCCAGATCAAGATGTCTTGGGAGAAGTTCCAAGAACTGTTCAACGACAAGTACTTTCCCGAAATTATTCGTCACATGAAAGAGGTAGAGTTCATCAAGCTGGAGAAAAATAGCATGACCTTGTCGCATTACGAAGCCAAGTTTGCTGAGTTATCTCGGTTTGCGTCTCATTTGGTTGATAATGAGGAGAGAATGACACTAATGTTTCTAAGAGGTTTGAAACCCAAGATACGTCAATATCTTATCTCTCATAAACCGTGTTTGTATTCGAGATGTTGTTAATAGGGCTCGATTATTGGAGCGCCATAATGAGTCAACCCAACCAAAAGAGAGCAACCAAAGAAAATGATAATACCAAAGATAATACCATCATCGCGCGGTGACAATAAGCGTGGAGGGAATCAACATGCCAGAAATGGTAACCACTTCGGTGGTAATCATGGCCAAAATAATAAGAATGGACATTTCAAGAAGAGGAGATTCAACAATGATAGAAAGACGTCAGCATCAACACCTGTCGTTAAGGAAGGAGAACGACCACCTATCATATGCTTCAAATGTGGAGGAGAGGGACACATCAGTCCAAACTGCGCGATGCCATCTAAAGCATGTTACAATTGTGGAAGAGAAGGTCACCTGGCCCGATTTTGTCATGCACCGAAGATAAGTCCAGCTGGAATGGAGGCATCAAAGGTCGTCCCAGCCAAGACAAAACCGGTAGTTCAAGGGAGAGTGTTTGTCGTGACCTCCGAGAAAGCAAGGAACCCGAATGAGGTCATCACGGGTAAGCTTATCATAAACTCTAGTGAAGTATATACCTTATTTGATACCGGTTCTACTCATTCTTTTATTTCTCCTACTTACGCTCAACGTTTAAATTTGACTCTAGAGAAATTGGACTTTGACTTATATGTTGAAACTCCATTGGGAGAAACCTTCATTACATCCACTGTTTATAAGTCTTGTTTGGTTCAAATCGGTACCCTCACATTACCTGTCGATCTTATTTCTTTGAAAATACTAGCATTTGATGTGATTATAGGGATTGATTGGTTAACTACTCATCATGCAAAAATTTATTATTTTCGTAAGGTTGTTAGGTTTCATATTCCTAACCAACCTATTATGCGAATTCAATCAACCAAACCATTAAAATCAATCACTGTCATCTCAAGCCATAAAGCTATTCATTTATTGAAAAATGGATGTCAAGCTTTCTTCGCTCATGTCACGGATTTAAACAAAAATACGTCAGTTTTGAATGATATCTCTATTGTTAATAAATTTCCTGATGTATTCCCTAAAGAACTTCATGGCCTACCCCCAGAGCATGAAATTGAATTTTGTATCGACCTTGAACCTGGTATAAAACCTATTTCCAAAACCCCATATCGAATGGCTCCTATTGAACTTCAGGAGGTAAAGACCCAACTGCAGGAATGGTTAGACATCGGTTTCATTCGTCCTAGTACGTCTCCTTGGGGTGCTCTTGTTCTATTCGTGAAGAAGAAAGATGGGAGTATGCGACTTTATATTGATTATCGGGAGTTAAATCATGTCACCATCAAAAATAGGTACCCATTGCCACGTATTGATGACCTGTTTGACCAGTTGCAAGGAGCTAAATTCTTTTCAAAGATTGATCTTCATTCCGGATATCACCAATTGAAGATTAGAACCGATGACATTCCAAAGACGGCTTTCAAAACTCGGTACGGGCATTATGAATTCCTAGTCATGTCCTTTGGATTGACTAATGCTCCTACTTCCTTCATGGATATGATGAACCGAGTATTCAAAGAATATTTGGATCACTTTGTGGTTGTCTTTATTGATGACATCCTTATTTATTCCAAAAGCCGTGAAGATCATGAGCAACACTTGAGGCTGATACTCCAAAAGCTTTGCGAATATAAACTTTATGCCAAGTTAAAGAAATGCGAGTTCTAGCTTAAGGAAGTAGCATTCCTTGGGCACGTAATATCAAGTCATGGAATATCTGTTGACCCAGCAAAGATTAAAGTTATTCAAAGCTGGGAGCAACCTAAATCAGTTATCGAAGTACGTAGCTTTCTCGGATTAGCTGGTTATTATCGGAGATTCATAGAAGGGTTTTCTCGAATCGCTACTCCATTAACTCAGCTGACTCAAAAAGATATAAAATTTGGTTGGACCGAGGAATGTGAGAAGTGTTTTCAAGAACTCAAGAGGAGACTCATTTTAGCACCTGTTCTAACAATACCATCTGGCTCGGAGGGATTTGTCATCTACAGTGATGCTTCGGGCAAAGGGTTAGGATGTGTTCTCATGCAACATGGGAAAGTCATAGCCTATGCCTCTCGACAACTCAAAGAATATAAGAGGAATTATCCTACTCATGATCTAGAGTTGGCAGCTATTGTTTTCGTACTTAAAATTTGGAGGCATTCCTTGTATGGGGAGAAAGTGGAGATCTTTACGAATCATAAAAGCCTCAAATATTTCTTCACTCAAAAGGAACTCAACATATGACAACGACGTTGGCTTTAACTGTTGAAAGATTATGATCATACCATCCAATACCATCCTGGAAAAGCGAACGTGGTAGCTGACGCATTGAGTACAAGATCATATGCGGGTACGCGTGCGATATTGACAATGCAAAGGCCCATTTTGTGTGACTTGCAAAGGATGGAGATAGAGTTAAAGACTCCAGGGACCCATGTGATGATGGTGAATATACGAGTAGAACCGACTTTAATTGATAAAGTTAAAGTTACTCAAGTTACAGATCTGGAGCTGATGCGTATGAGGAAGAAAGTACAAGAAAGTGCTATGCTAGAAGCAAGAATCGATGAAGAAGGAATACTTTGAGTCAACTCCAGACTTTGTGTTCCTAACGACCCTGATTTAAAGTATAAAATCATGATGGAAGCGCACAACACACCGTTTGCAATCTATCCCTGGAGTACCAAAATGTATCGTGATCTTCGTCATACATTTTGGTGGAGAAATATGAAGAGAGAGATAAAACTGTTTATCTCAAGGTGTCTAACTTGTCAACGAGTCAAGGCGGAGCATCAAGTACCAAAAGGTCCATTACAACCACTTGAAATTCCAGAATGGAAGTGGGAGCACATTACCATGGATTTCGTTACTGGTCTTCCCAAGGTTTCTCAAGGCATAGATGCAATTTGGGTCATTGTTGATAGATTGACCAAGTCTGCTCATTTCTTACCAATACGAGAAACTTATACACTTGAACGTCTTGCTCGTATGTACATAAACGAGATTGTAAGACTACATGGTATGCCAGTATCCATAGTTTCTGATCGAGACCCAAGATTCACTTCACGATTTTGGGTTAGTTTACAAAAAGCTATGGGCACGAACTTACGATTTAGTTCGGCATATCATCCTCAGACGGACGGACATCAAAGAGGACTATTCAAACTCTTGAAGATTTATTAAGACTTTGTGTCCTTGACTTCAAGGGAAGTTGGGACAAGTTCTTACCATCGGTAGAGTTTTCCTACAACAACAGCTACCAAGCAAGTATTGGCATGACTCCATTTGAAGCATTATATGGAAGAAAGTGTCGTTCTCCAGTATGCTGGGATGAGGTGGGTGAAGAAACGTTGTTGGGACCAGAGTTATTACGTATGACTACAGAAAAGATTCAAACGATACGACAACGTATAAAAACCTCACAAGATCGACAAAAGAGTTATGCTGATCTTCATCGAAAGAACGTGGAATTCGATATTGGAGATCATGTGTTGTTACGTGTTGCTCCATGGAAAGAAGTTACGAGATTTGGAAAGAGAGGAAAGCTCAATCCTCGATTCATTGGCCCATTTTTAGTCCTCGATCGAGTAGGAACTATGGCATATAGACTTGCTTTACCGCCAAGTATGTCTCGTGTTCATAACATTTTTCATATATCCATGTTACGTAAATATGTGGAAGACCCAAATCACATTATTGAGTTAGAACCAGACGAAATAGCAGAAGATTTGACGTATGAAGAGGTTCCTGTTCAAATCTTGGATAAGAAGGAACATATTCTACGCTCCAAGGTTATACCTCAAGTCAAAGTTTTGTGGAGAAACCACGATGTTGAGGAAATGACCTGGGAGTTAGAATCTGAAATGAAATCAAGATATCTTTACCTTTTTGACATACCAGGTACGTGCCCTAATTTCGAGGGCAAAATTTCATAAGAAGGGGAGGTTGTAAGACCCCAACTTTTTAATAAAGATGATTTTTCTATAAATATCATTTTTAAATATTATGGAATGAATTTGATATAATGTTATAGTTGTGGGTAATATTTATAAATTTTGCAAAGTACGCAGGTTGTTATATAATATTCGATTGGTCGGGGAATATTCGTTCTAACAAGGAATATTCGTACGATGGCACAATCATTGTTGGACCCCATAACAGAATTATTGTCGGATTGAGAAAACGACAAAAATATTTTTATGAAAATAACTTGGCGGAAGTTTTACGATTAAAACTATTGAACTACTTTTAGTAGTAAAAGTACAAGAATACGCTGGTTTGCATAGTAGCACACACAGATTGATTATTGATGCTTACATGAGAAGTCACTCAGTTTTGTTCAATTATTGCTTCAATAATTGTTGTATAGTATCTCACGTTATTTGATTCAATTATTGTCGATATTTTATATATTATTAAATCAATAATTGAGATGACAAAGTTATTAATATTATTATTTACAATATTAACGATGTCTACAAGTTCTGCCAAGGAGAGGTTTGGTCACCTAATTGCGCGCCAATAGAGACAAATCCTTATTGGAAAGCCCCCTCTTTCCTGGGAATGACCTGGTCGATTAATATTGTGAATTATAATAATAATGATAAATGTTGTTAGATATATTGGGGTGTCTTTTTATGAAGTCACGAAAGTTCATATATATATAAATTTTGTTTTATTAGTATTATTAATGTAATATAACAGAAAAGCTTTTTATATAAAACAGAATACTTTTATAAAGTTATTTGTTTTATTAGACAATAATTAGAATATATTATATTCTATAATGCATAGTGTTTTGCATAGTAAAATCTTTTTATATAAAACAGAATACTTTTATAAAGTTATTTGTTTTATTAAACAAGAATTAGAATATATTAAATTTTATTATGCATAGTATTTGCATAGTGCCTGCATAGTTTTTGAATAGTAAAATCTGTTTATATAAAACATAATACTTTTTATAAAGTTTTATTTTATTTGATTATAAATAAAATATATTATATTTTATTGCATAGTGCAGCATAGTATCCTTTCTATTTTCCTATAAATAGGATGCTTAGTTAGAATTGAAAACCACACCAGAAGTTCAGAAAATTCTTCTATAATCTTGAGTGTATTTCTTTAGAGTTTTAAGAAGCTTTGAGCGTAGTCCAAGTTTTCTTCAAGAAAATCCTCTCCCTACCCGTCGGAATACTCTTCTTTTACGGTAAGGGGTATTATTTCTTTCGTATTCATTAAGAGAGCTTCTATTATTCCATTCTTCATTATTATGTTAGAATAACCTGTTTATGTGAAGTACCGCATACATGGTGAAATTCTTTTGTTATTCCATTCTTCATTATTATGTTGGAATAACCTGTTTATGCGAAGTACCGCATACATGGTAAAATTCTTTTGTTATTCTATTCTTTATTATTATGTTGGAATAACCTGTCTATGCGAAGTACCGCATACATGGTGAAATTCTTCTATTATTCCATTCTTTATTATTTTGTCAGAATATCCTGTCTGTGCGTTTACGCATGACCTGGTTCCATTATTTATTATTCTGTTGGAATATCTTGTATGTGCGTTTATGCATGACTTGGTTCCATTATTTATTATTCTGTTGGAATAACCTGTCTGTGCGGTCTATCGCATGCCTGGTGATTTCTTTTGTTATTCCATTATTTATTATACCTAGTTGGTTAAAGTTTTGCCTTTTATACTCCATGAAATTTGTGGAATATCTTTGATATTTGCGCTTCATCCAGTATCTTTTCGTGGAAATATTCTTCTGAGCATTCTTGAATTTTACTCCACCAAGCAGTATCATGTTGACAATTTAGACGTTATTGGTTCCTGGATAAATTAATTCTTGAACTTGTTTTATTGAATTCGTATATCATTGTCATCATCCTCATGTTTATATTATGTTGAAAGTCATATGTGGCCTGTAGTGCATAGATGGACTTGGTATGATTATGACCAGGGATTATTCGGTATAATCATGACCGTAATGTTACAAATGATGTGGTAAAAGTCCTCATTGGCCCGTAGTGCATTGATGGATAGTTGTTGGCATGATCATGACCATTGATGAATACACGAATATCCTTGGCTATAGTGCATGGATAATTTGTGGTTGTGATACTAATGAATATCCTTGGCCGTAGTACAGAAATGATGTGGATTATTTATTAAGCTGAGTCTCAGCGATAAAAGTGATGAAAAACCTTTTTAAATCATAAAAGATAGTAGATTTTATTCTCTACTTGACTCTTTTAATGGATTGCTTGTTCCGCTGCAGTTAAACTTGATGTCTATTGTATTTTATCAGTTTAACATTGTTGAAGGCTAATGATAATTAATTATGCATTATCTTAGTTATAATATTTCTTACTGAGCTAGTTGAGCTCACCCTTTTACTTTCATTGTTCTCTTCAGGAAATGAGAAAGTAGCAGGGACTAATTGGGGAACGGAGTGACGGTCCAGACGATAACATTAGTAGTCCTCACTATTCTATAAAATATTGTGTTAATAAATGTATTGAGGACTTATTTTGAGTTTTAATACTATCCAGAAGACAATATTTGTATTAAAACTCACAGCTCATGTTGTATATTTAAGATTGTATTTGTATTCTGTACCATGTATTTGGCGACTCAGACTAGGTGATGTATAACTATTTTGGGGGCGTCACATTAATAGTTAATCAATCTGGACCATTGATGGTGCTTTTAATAGTAAATCAATCTGGACCGTCGGTGGTGGTTTTAAAAGTAAATCAATCTGGACCATCGGTTGTGGTTTTAATAGTAATCAATATAAACCATCCGTTCTAATAGTAGATCAATCTGGACCGTTCTTGAATCAGTTACTATTTAGTCTATTCTCCTAAAAATAGAAGCTTAATTCTTCATTCATTCTCACCAATTCACTGAGATTCACAAGAGACTACTTCAATATTGCAGTATTCAGCCTTCTACTAACGTAAGGGGTATTATTTCTTTCGTATTCATAAGAAATACTATTTTTTGTATTCATCTTTTAATATGTCGGAATAACCTATCTACGTGAATTAAGTACCGTATGACATGTGAAAATCCATTTGCAGTTTCGTATGTTATTTCTTTTCATATTCTTAAATGTAAACTTACTATGGTAAGTATTGCTTCTATAATCCTTGAAATTAGTGGAATATCCTTGATTTTTGCACTTCATCCAGTATCGTTTCATTGAAATATGATCTGAACTTTCTTATTAAATATCAATATTTTCACCCAGGGTACTATTCACAGGTAGTCATTCACTCAATTACTATTCACTAAAATATTATTCACTCAGGTATTCGGGGCACTTTTCATGTCGGGGTACTATTCACGAGTTACTATTCACCCAATTATTATTCACTTAAATATTATTCACTCGGGTATTCGGGGCACTTTTCATGTCGGGGTACTATTCATGAAGTACTATTCACGGGGTACTATTCACTGAAAAATTTATTTCTTTTCTGTCCAAATTATTTTTGATACATAGATATTATTCTTGAATTTTACTCCACAAAGCAGTATCATGTTGACAATTTGGACATTATTGAATTCTGGATAAATTAAATTATAAATCTTTAAAAATTTATCATTTGCTTTCTTTTAATTGAACTCTTATATCATTGTCATAATCCTCATGCTTATATTGTGATGAAAGTCATATTTCGCTTACGTGCATAGATGGACTGTTGATTGGTATGATTATGACAAGGGATAATTCGGTATGATCATGACCATTGATGATTACACGAATATTCTTGGCCCGTAGTGCATGAATAATTTGTGGATGTGATACTAATGAATATCCTTGGCCCGTAGTGTAGGGATGATTCGATGATGTGATTTATTTATTAAGCTGAGTCCCAACGATAAAGTTAATGATAAACTTTTTAAATCATAGAAGATAATAGATATCATGTTCTACTTGACTCTTCTAATGGATTGCTTGTTCCATTATAGTTAAACTTGTTGTCTATTATATTCTATCAGTTTAACATTGTTGAAGGCTAATGATAACTTATTTTGCATTATCTTAGTTATAATATTTCTTACTGAGCTAGTTGAGCTCACCCTTTTACTTTCATTGTTCTCTTCAGGAAATGAGAACATAGCCGGAACTAGTCGGGGAATGGAATGATGGTCTGAGATGGTGTTATAGTAGTCCTCACTATTCTATAAAATAGTGTGATAATAAATGTAATGAGGACTCCATTTGAGTTTGGATATTGTCTAGAAGACAATATTCATGTAAAAACTCTCAGCTCGTGTTGTATAATTAAGTTTATATTTGTATTCAGTACCATGTATTTGGCGACCCAAGATGGGGGATGTATACCTATTTTGGGGGTGTCACAGTTGGTATCAAAGCTTAGGGATATAATCCCTTGCTGAGATGTGAGACAAGAACTAAGAGGGGAGAGACGGGGAATTCCTTCACTAGTATGACCTACCTAAGTGTATTTGGTATTTAATTGGTCGGTCAAAGTATAGGGATAATATGTGGCATATCAATTAACCCTTGTTTTGTGGTAGTGTTTAAAAATGGCATCTGAAAATGTCGAGATAAGCAATGAAGCACATGAGACCGTTGAGTCACCAACAATCAATATCCAATATAATGTGCAACAGGAAGACAATAATCCTCAGGTAAACAACAACACCGATCAAATGATGTACGATGGGGTGTTCAGAGGCTTTATGCAATTCATGCAACATCAGGAGAGAGCGGCTCTTGTTCAAAATATAGGTGGAAACACTGGCAACTCTCGGATGGTCACTGCTAAGCAGTTTAAGGAGCTGGGACCACCGAAGTTTTTGGGAGAGCCAAAACCACTTAAACCAGAGACGTGGATAAAGCAGATCACCAAGATATTTGATGTCTTGGGATGCTCCGAGGAGAAAAGGATCCCTTTTCCACCTTCATGTTGAGAGGAGAGGCAGATTACTGGTGGGAATCAATAAAATGTACTCAGCTTGCTGCACTCAAAATGTCTTGGGAAAAGTTCCAAGAATTTTTCAATGATAAGTACTTTCCCGAAAGTATTCGTCAGTTTTTGAACGAAGCTTCCCTCGGAAGCTTCGTGAATAGTAAGGAGGTCTATTGAGGAGGTGTGAATAGTAAGGAGGTTGGGGCAAAATGACTAAAATGCCCTAGCCTTGGTTTTCTATAAATAGGAAGCTTATTTCATTTGTTTAGAATTTTGAAAAATACTATAACACTTGAGAGAGAGAGAGAGACGTCGGATGAGAAGGAGAAGAAGGAGGAAAAGCTTGCTCGTGAGCAAACTTTGTCCAACGGAAGGAGATTAAAGAAGAAAGGTAATCCGAAAACCTAACTTCTAGATAATTTTTCTTTAAGTTTTTATGTTAAAAACATAGCTTAATGAGAATACAAATTAAATGATGTTATGAATGATTTCATATGGTTGAAATCATTGATAAAAGAAGAAATAAGAATCTGAAGTTTATTTTATAAATTTCTTAAGGAAGTGTAAGATTCGTAATGAATTAGAACAATCCGAGTGGATCGTATGAATGATTAGGTGAAATAAGTAAGGAATGGTGTTCTATAACATCAAATTCCAAGAAAAAGTAAAATTGTAATCAAAATATCGATTAAAAATGAAGAACGAACGAAGAACGTGAAGAACGTTGTTGATGGACAAATTTAAAACCATCGTAGTGTAATTGTTGTTGATGGACAAGTTTAAAATCATTGCGTATAAGTTAGTTGCTTATTGCTTAGTTAGGAACGGTAGAAACGTTCAAAAAGAACGGATTAAAACTTAGCTATAACGAAGTTATGGCAAAAATTTCGTAAAAGATGAACGAGAATTAGAAAGTTAGTAAACAAACCCGAATGTGTAGGGTTTCATAAGAATGTAAAAGAATGTAGAAAACATGAGTCGTAGACTTAAGAACGAATGAGTTCCAAGTTCGAATGACCGAATTACAGACGAACAAACGAAGAACGTTAAAAACGTAAAATGAACTAAGGACGAAGATTAAGCCAATTGAATGGCATGTTAACAGATTTAGAACGAAGTTCTGTCCATGGGTAATCAAAGTACATAAATTATGTGATAGCATACGAATTAAAGGATATCATACGAATTGAAGAACTCAAATTGAGTTGTAAAGGATAGCATACGAATTAAAGAAAATTTGTATTAAGTAAAGAGAAAGTTAGAAGTTATAAGATTTCAATTGAGGACTCATGTGATATCTGAGCTATATGAACCTTTGTTATGGGCAGAGGTTTGTGCTTTGGTGTAACAACTGCTCAGTTTATTACAATGGTAATCATTGGAATTGGTCGCGATATCAATATGTATATGACGAGAAGGTGAATCTTTTCTCATGTATATGCTTGATAGATAGAGAACGATAAGGTAGGTACGAGTTCTTGAAACTCATACTTATGGTAAGTTTGTGACTCATAATCATATGGTATATTTTTGAACTTCTCTTAGAATGGATGCCTATGGTTTGACTGGGATAGTTTTTAAACTTATATTATTATGGAAAGTTCCTGAACTCATAATGTGTGGTAAGTTGATGGACTGTATTAAGGTATAGTGATGTTTAGATTGAAAATGAGTTATTTTCAGTAGAATTAGCATTGAAGGTTCTAGAGAAGATTAAGTATTATCGCAAGTAAGACAATGAAGGAAGATGGAGAATAGGATATTCCAAGTCATCTAGTTATGCTAGATTTCAAAGTTTCTTGAAATCGTGCTTATGTGTGCGCATTTTGAAAAGGAAATAATTGGTTCAACTTTTGGAACCAATGGATTTTAAAAGAACTATTCTTGATATGTCTATGCTAGTTGATTCGGCTAGACATAAATTGGTTTGAAATATCAAAATGAATTTTATATCATCAGTGCATTTGATGCAAAGATGGTAAAACGATGGAGTTATTAATTCAACTGAACCTAGTGTTGGATGTGATCTTATGATCAACAACCAGCTATAGTATGATGTATAATGATGAAGTCATAAACTGACGAAGTCCTCAATGTACTATGAAAAGTACGGTATTATGATGTCATAAAATGTTTTGATGTATTGCGAAAGAATTTAAAGAAGTAGTCGACGTCAATTGATCTGACTAGACAAATGTTTCAAGTTGATGTCCAATTTATTGGTATGGTCTAAGCTACTTGATTTGGCTAAGATGAATGGTATGTCATGATTAAACAAAAATCGAGCTTTCTTTGAAAAGTTATGCCGAACCAAATTATTTTGGTGCGGAATCTAATGATTAAGTCTGAGGTGAACATACCCCGAAATGGAGTTATACGATGGTTTGATCGCTTACGTATGGAATGTAACAACCCCAAAAATTCATACAATATAATTCTTAACTTCGGTCGTTAATAACACATCTACCTTCTAATTTTACATCCTTATTCGATGTTAAACTTTATAAAATACAGAATAATTTAAACTTTTATGTATTTTTACTATAATTTCCTGAATCAAAACCTTTATCATCTACATGTCTTTGAATCATATATAATCCATGATTCACTTCATCACAATTATTATATCAAATTTTACATTTCAACTCGATAACCTTTGCATATCAGATAACTCAAACTTTAACTTTACAACTCAACATAAAACTATACATCATAAAACATTTAGTACATCTCATGAATCTTAATCATGGTATTAAGAAATAACAACTTTAGCTAAAATATTAATTTTCGTATATTATTTTTGATCCACATCATTCAAGTAGCACATCGTGTTACTTTCAATCCTTAACTTGCAAAAATGGTTATTTGCAAGGTTGATCTCGATAGCCCAGCAAATCTAACAGTTTTCATGCATCACGTAGCACATAATAACATGCTCAACATATATCTCATAAACATTGGACTAACATAACATACATGCTACAATTCATATAACAAGTATAAAGATTGAGTTCCTTACTCAATCAACATGCTTTAGTTAATCAACGTAGTCATAAATTGACTTTAACATTTCATACATTCAAAATATATATAACACATCATGCTCTTTGCAATAAAGATTTAAAACAGTTAATCACCAAGTTCACATAGCAAATAGGAACTGAAAGACTTGCCTTGATCGCTGTTTACCAATAACAATTTAACAGCTTACAGATATCTGCACTTCACGTGCCCTACACAATTATATAATCATTCACATTAACTATTAGTCACATAGCAACACATATTAGTTGTAATGTAAACTTTACTCTATGCCTCATAACCCTTCCTATCATAGATACACAATGTTCAATTTGATTGTGTTAACTTTCAACTTATATCTCACTATATTTCATATTCGAAGTTCATTCAAGTGTTTAAGTCTTGTTAGGACTACTTATTCGTTTTATATTAACCCTATTCAATATCTTATAATATTCATTTCATTTGATTTAAAACACTTTTTACGTTCATTAACACTTATCACAGTGTTTCGACGTTTATTCGTCACATGCCCAATTTGTCTCTCTTGTGTGTGCTTAGTATGCGTATTCAACTTATCTAATATATCATTTATTAATGTTAAGCATCATTATACTTCATAATATTCATGTTCTATAACTTAGAACAACATCTATCATCGTCGACATCACTATACGTGTGTATGTGAATGTCCGACGCCCTTCGATTGCCTCCGAATACACATTAGTCACCAAGATGACCATTTTGACTACTGTTCCCTACCTCAAATTGAAAAACTTAAAGAATAAAAGTTGTAGGTCTATTCGTCCTCGTTCCAGATCATCTTGAATCACCTCAATCCGAGTTTGTATGAAAATCTTATGCCTATTTTGCTAAAACAGGTCAAAGCAGTCACACATGTAATCCTTGGGCACAAATAGCAATTTCATTCCAAATGACTTAGGAGCCGAAGTCAGCGTACTGCGCTAGATTAAGCAACGGGACTCAAGCTACTTGTTCTTACGCAATTTTTAACCCTTTTTCTCCTACTAATCTTCATAACTTGAGTTATACACATCCAAATTAGTCCGTTTTCGATTCTATAGATTCTTAATTCATAGAACTACAACATACTAGAATTCTAACAATTTATAAAAACATTAACCAACCTAAAATTTGACCCAAAACACATGTTCATACTCTATTTTCATGTTTTAACATCTCTAGCGAATTCGATCGCCACAACTTCGTTTCTTAATCAATTGACACGATTTAAACTATGTTGTTTTCGTTTCTTAACATACTAACATAATCCAACATCAATTTACAGATTATAACAAGTATTGACCATGAAATGTTTTACTTTCTAAAGCTAATTTTCATGTAAAAAGACTGTTATAAACTTTTCTTCCTACAAACCAAATTACATGAATTTTTATCATCAAACAACACTCACATGTGATAATTAACTGATCTAGTATAAACCTTTCATACATATATATGTATCAATTCAACACAATTATCAATAGAAATTTCAAAAACAAGGGTTAACATTAGAGTCGGTTATACCTTGTTCCTTTGATTGTTTGCTAGCAAAGAGATGATGATTAGGTTTAGAAATTTCCCTTCAATCACATTGATTCCTCTCTTGCTCTCTCTCCAAACTCTTTGTGTTTCACTGTGTTCCTCTCTTCAAAACTCTTTGTGTATAGCCTTAGGAAGAAAAGAACGCGTAAAAATAAACTGAAGCTACCCACACACTTCAGTTATAAAATAATACGCCTTCATCAGTTAAATTAGACCAAAGGCCACAAGGCCTTGTTTGGCCACACACCAATTCCCGCAAACTAGATTATTTTAATAATATTATATTATATTGTTTCATGTGTCACACCTTTAGTTAATTTATATAACACATAATAATAGTAATTAATAATAATTATAATCTCATTATAATTATACTTATAATTAATAAATAATTAAATATATCTAATTTAATTAATAAATTAAATTTAAACATTACTTTATTTAATTTAACAATTCATTTAATTTAATTAATTCATTAAATTAAATCTTCAAAGAATAAAATTTACCTTTGCTTTAATTTAATTATCATACACACGTAACTAAATTATTATACCACAATTTCATAAATTATTTATTTTTCTCAATAAATAAATTATTTAAAATATTTATTTAATTCAATAAATATTTAAAATAATTACCAAATTCATTTAATTTCTTCAATAGTTAACTTAACTATTGAACCTCACTTTCCCAATATATGAATATATATTTCTCTTTACACCAGATCACACATTTCAAAATATATAGCACGTATATATACATACTCAAACTCAAAACATCTCATAATAAGAATTTTAATTATTAAATTCCTATTTTAATAACTTATAAAAATTCGAGTTGTCACATCCTTCCCTCCTTATAAGGATTTCGTCCTCGGAATCACCGAAACCCTACCTTACTCAGGTTTTCATAAAATCGCTTCGTTGAATAACTTCAACACATTATCTTAATATAGGTTTTATATTTCCTACTCCCACCATTCTTGATAATAAATTCTTATAAGTTTTATTTCATAACCTTTACTTAGACTCAATTATATTTGAGTATTATATATTCTTTAACCCATTCATTTCCTTTTCTAAGAATCGTTATCATAAACACTCGGAATGTAACATGGAAGAGGTAGTTTACCTTCTTTGTGATTGTAAATTGAACGTGAAAGAAGGGTTTACGGTGAAATGTTGTTAAACCAAGTAAGAGTTCATGGTCGATTTGACCCCTCAGCAAAAGTATGAAATATATTTTTAAAGGAATCTTTATATTCCTATTTATTCCTTCTACTTCATGATTCTTGGTAAGTTATGAAGGTTAGGGAAGGTGTGAAAGATAAGAACTTCATTGAAGAGAAGTTGAGAAGAAGGGTAAGCTAAAATTTCGAGGATGAAATTCTGTGAAGAAGGGGTGAATGTGATTACCCGGGAATGGGTGTGGTTTTAGAAATTCTGAGGACAGAATTTTTATAAAGAGGGAAGAATGTGACAACCCAGAAAATTGGATTGTCCAGAATTTAAGATTTAAAGAATTAATTATTAATAAAATAAATTTTTATTTATACTATTATGTGCTATGTGTTTATTAATCATCCTAGAACCTAGAATGATTATTAATCGGGAGGATTCTGGCTACGAGCTAGACTGAACGAGTAAGAATTTTCAAGATGAAAATAAAAAAATTTCGGGAACAAAATATTTCTGGGGAAAAAGACGAAATAGGCACTATTCACCCGACGAAACCCTAAGGGTTAGGGTTTGAATAACCTAAGCCTTTCTGAGAGTTCGGTATGTCGAAATGACATTCCGACACCGAAAGATTTGACGATAATATATCGTGAAAAGTTAAGTAAGCCGATAAAAGTTTTTCTCAAAAACGTGCAGAAATTGAACGAAATAAAAATGACGAAAAGTACTGTTATGTACTTTTCACTCGTTTAACTACGTTAGGGGAAAATATGAAGGAAAACGCTTAACACCAAAATGTGTTTTTTCAGTTTTTTGGAGATCCGAAAAATACGTAAAAGTTGATCGGTAAAGAAAAGACGAAATATCCAAAAATATTTGAATTCCGAGAATCACAATTTTTGTAAGACGGAAGCACGAAGCTTCCAAGGGAAGCTTCATAAATAGTAAGGAGGTCTATTGAGGAGGTGTGAATAGTAAGGAAGTTGGGCAAAATAACAAAAATGCTCCTAGCCTTGGTTTTCTATAAATAGGAAGCTTAATTCATTTGTTTAGGATTTTGAAAAATCCTATAACACTTAAGAGAGAGAGAGAGAGAGGTCGGATGAGAAGGAGAAGAAGGAGGAAAAGCTTGTTTGTGAGCAAACTTTGTCCGACGGAAGGAGATTAAAGAAGAAAGGTAATCCAAAAACTTAACTTCTAGATAATTTTTCCTTAAGTTTTTATGTTAAAAACATAGCTTAATGAGAATAAGAAGTAAATGATGTTATGAATGATTTCATATAGTTGAAATAATTGATAAAAGAAGAAATAGGAATTTGAAGTTTATTTTATAAATTTCTTAAGGAAGTGTATGATTCGTAATGAATTAGAACGATCCGAGTGGATCGTATGAATGATTAGGTGAAATAGGTAAGGAACGGTGTTCTATAACATCAAATTCCAAGAAAAAGTAAAATCGTAATCAAAATATCGATTAAAAATGAAGAACGAACGAAAAACGCGAAGAACACGCAACGAACGTGAAAAACGTTGTTGATGGACAAATTTAAAACCATCGTAGTGTAATTGTTGTTGATGGACAAGTTTAAAACCATCGCGTATAAGTTAGTTGCTTATTTCTTAGTTAGAAACGGTAGAAACGTTCATGAAGAACGGATTAAAACTTAGTTATAACGAAGTTATGGCAAAAATTTCGTAAAAGATGAACGAGAATTAGAAAGTTAATAAACGAACCCGAATGTGTAGGGTTTCATAAAAATGTAAGAGAATGTAGAAAACATGAGTTGTAGACTCAAGAACGAATGAGTTCCGAGTTCGGATGACCTAATTACGGATGAACGAACGAAGAATGTTAAAAACGTAAAACAAAATAAGGACGAAGATTAAGCTAATTGAATGGCATGTTAACGGATTCAGAACAAAGTTCTGTCCATAGGTAATCGAAGTACATAAGATAAAAAAGAAAATGGCTTTAAACGACCTCATTCTAAGTTATAACGAATAAGATATGAGATTTCAAAGTACGCATCTCAAACATTATACAAGACTTAGAAAAAAAAAATTAGGTTTTGTGCTCGGTACCACAGCGCCAGCTAAGCCTTGGGAGGCGGTGGTGCGGACAAGGCCCGAACCATCGACCTTCTTTGAGTGGCACTGCAAATATAAGAGATAGGGAAGAAAGAAAGTGTCATGCTTGCCTTGACCTCTCAGCGGTTGACATTCTAGAGTGGCGCCAGAGCCCAGGTAAATGAAGGGGCCCGACGCCACCGCAAAGACACCATTCTGTAGGAAAAAGCCAGTGATGAGCTTTTATGTGCTCAATTACTGGGGGATGTGTAAGAAAGAAATATGAACATGTAGTTCAACTAATGTAACACTTAATCAAGTGTATTAAACCTTTAATGAAGGTTGAACGGAAAGATTAAACGAGATTAAAAGACAAAGAATGTGAACGCGGGTTACAGAACCGATATCCGGGGACCGTAGTCGCAATAAAACGAACATGGGGAATTGGTATGATTGTGATTCCATAAACATTGAGTAACGAGGGTAATGTATAACATTTTGATGTTATGACATGGTAATGAGAGATGAATGTAAAGCGTATAAATGTTGTGAATGTAAGATTATTGTGATGAACGATCGGTCTTAGCATACAGTGAATCGTATGGCTTCGACATTAAGAAAGAATATTGAACATGGGGTTCAGGTGTTGGGTAATGAATGAAAGCGATTAAAACTTTAAGTAGAGGTTGAATGAGAGATTAAGGGATGAACAACGTAAATAATTCTCGTGAATCGTATTCACGTCAGGCGAACGTTCTAAGTATACATTGGTTGTATGACTTAGACGTTGACGAAGGTAGTAAGTAAGATATGATTCATCAAGAAAGCCGTAGTGAATGGTAATAAGAGTAATGAAAGCCGAATGTGAGTCAGATGGAGAATGTTAGAATGAAATGAAAGCGTTGAACACTTGAACCGACGTGAAGGTTAAGTGTACGCGAATATTAAACGGGTAGAACCTACACCCCGTATATGGTTTGACCGTAAGATAATGAAGACCAATGATTAAACCTGTGAATGGTGAAGAAGCTAAATTAAGGACAAGTACGTATAACGTAAAAAAGTCGAGTTAATGTTTATAACTTGGATGACATTTCGAGTCAAATTAATCAGACGTTGTAAGATAAGAATAAGGTAACGTAAAATGCTTAACGCTATAAATGTGTAGAATGAATATGGAATGATCGTTCTGAGTATACAAAAGACTATATGACTTAGACGATAAAGAATAAACCTTGAAGTATGGCATTTAGTTTCCAGAAATCCATAAGGAATGAGAAATTGACTTAACGAACATTATAGTTTAATAGTTCGTATAAGTTAAGATGAGTTTAGGTGGTAGTACAATCGTAATCTTTGATGGTTGACATATGGGAGCTAGGCTAAACAATTCCTTCAGAGAGCGAAGGTATATACAAAACTGGCAACCGATCTAACTCACTGTTGTGGGCAGTGTAGATGAGACGGAGACTTGTTTGTTGGTTGTTTGTGGGAAACCACTCAGAGTACCATATGGACTACTAGCAGAGAAACGATGTGTGCTGAGTCTTAGAGAAGTTATAAGAAGAAGATAAGAATGTAAGTCATCAAAGATGATTAACGTTTAAGTAAGATATCTCCGTATGTCATGAAGCTGTAGACCAGTAGAGAAAGTTGGTCGCGTAAACTTGGTTTATAAGAACGCGAACCCTAAGAAGTAAAGTTAAGTAAACCAATGTGTCAAGTCAAGTATATGACTAATTGGTGTATGTGTTATTTCCTTATGTGCTACATAGGAATTGGAATGAGCAGTTTAACGTAAACTATAAGTTGTAGCTATGCATAAGGCAAGTTTCCTAACTTTATTCATATTCTAAATAAATGTTAGTTTCTTAAACTTCTCAGATGTTGAACTTGAGAAGTTCTGTCAATGTACGAATGTGTGATATTTGTACAAGGTGGTATAACGTATGAGGTGTGAGGCCCCCAAAATAGGTATACATCACCTATTCTGAGTCGCCAAATACATGGTACAGAATACAAATACAATCTTTAATATACAACAAGAGAGCTGTGAGTTTTAATACAAATATTGTCTTCTAGACAATATCCACTCTCAGAATAAGTCCTTATTACATTTATTGTCACGCTATTTAACAGAATAGTGAGGACTGCTAATGCTATCATCTGGACCGTCACTCCATTCCCCGACTCGTCCCAGCTATATTCTCATTTCTTGAAGAGAACAGTGAAGGAAAGGTTGAGCTCAACTAGCCCAGTATGAAATATTATGACTAAGATAATGCAGAATAAATTATCATTAGTCTTCAACAATGTTAAACTGATAAAATATAATAGACATCAAGTTTAACTGCAGCGGAACAAGCAATCCATTAAAAGAGTCAAGTAAAGCATAAAATCTGCTATCTTCTATGATTTAAAAACTTTTCATCAATTTTTATCGTTGAGACTCAGCTTAATAAATAAACCACATCATCGAATCATCCGTGTACTACGGGTGATGAGTGAGTTTTATACACATGAATTGGATACATTCGGGCTTAATTTATTGTTGTTCAAGTCTTTTAGATTAGTTTTTAAGTGTTTATGTCTATTTAAGCATGTTTTATGTTGTTTTGTAGGAATTGGGACAAAAGTTACTTGGATCGACGTTTGGGGTGGCTAGATTCGCGTTTTTGGCTTGCCATTTACACAGTAGTCACTTCAGAGCCAATTTGACTATTTTTACAGACCTTATTTCGAAAAACGCAAAGAATGAAAGTTGTAGATCTACTTCTCCTCTTTCCGAAACATCTTGAATCATCGAAATCAGAGTTCGGACAAAGACGTTATGGCCATTTTTCCAAAAGACGTCAGAGCAGAAAATGTCAGAAAAAGTGGCAGCGCCGGGGCGCCCATTTTAGGCTTAATTGCAGCGCTGGGGCACTAGGGAGCAGATTCTCAGTGTCGTGCCCAGCGCTGGGGCGCTAGGGAAGAGGTTGGGTGCGGCCTGGACGCGTTTTGGGCGAATTTTGACACTTTTTTGACTCCAAATTGGATTGAGTTTGTTCCTAAGCTCAAAATTGGACTTGTAACCTATAAATACATGATGTAAGGCATAAAATAAAGGGAGATTACATAGCTTAGCCTAGATTAAACACTCTATTAGATTAGAAAATAACCCTAGTTCTTATTGTTTTGGAGATTGAAGCAACTTGGAGACCATTGAAGATTCAAAGCAGGAGCGAAAGAGGAGTTTCAAGACTACTGACAATAGATTCTATTCTCTTCTCTTCTCTTCTCTTAATTTTATCTTTTAATGTCTATTCAATTGTGGATTCTTGGTTATAATTCATTAATTATGAACTAACTCTTTTATTAAGATTTCAATTGAACTTTTTATGGCTATGAATTAGTTATTCATTATATTCCAATTATTTATGTTGAAGTGAATTGTTCATCTTGCCTTATGCTTATTGATTAATTATCTGATCAATAATTACCTTGTTACTCTAGAAGGAATTGAGAGAGGAATTCTAGGGTTAGAACTGGGCATGGTGACATGTGACGTAGTTATTTGTACAGGGAATAAGTAGGTTTGTGAATAGAATAAGAATATCTATTTGTCGCATGTAACACATAAGGAATTGGGATTGTAACGAGTTTAATTCAATTGTTTTGCATAGAGATATAGCAAAATTAATCTGGGTTAAATAGAAGGCAAATGATCACTTGAGAAAGGGCTTTTGGCATTTGAGAATTCCTGTTAACAATTCAGTAGACATAATAATTGGGATAATTGAATAATTGGTTTATAGTTCATAATTAGGGATATTGGAGTCTTAATCTTTATTTATCTGAATTTATTCGTTAAAGTCTTAGTTTTAATTGATTAATTTAGTTTTCTTAATTGGAAAAATCACAATTTGCGATTGTTTAAATAAAATTGATTTGGTTAAGAGTTAGTAATTGGTAATTTTTATTAAATAATTCCTCGTGGGAACGATACTCTACTTTCACTTTATTACTTGTTGACCGTGTATACTTGCACGTATTCATTGATTGCGAAATCGATCAACAACGGGCCAAGGATATTCATTAAATCATCAATAGTCATGACTATATCGAATAATCCCTGGTCATAATCATACCAAGTCCATCTCTGCACGTAAGCCAAAGATATACAACAATAAAACCAATAATCAACAATCCATCTTTGTACGTAAGCCAAAGATATTCAATTCAATAATCAACAGTCCATCTTTGCACGTAAGCCAAAGATAACTTTCATCGCCATATAAGCATGAGGATGATGACAATGATATAAGCATTACTCAAACGAAAATAAGGATAAATATTAAAGACTTTAAATTTATCCAAATATTATCCATCACTTAAATAACTCATAATCTAATATTGTTAATATTATAACAATATTTTAATCACTTTTTAAACTTATAAATAATTTATTTCAATTGTTTACACTTTACCACATAATGCATTTAATCATTCAAAAATGTCATGCTCATAAGATTTCATCACCAATGATCAAATCCCTCATCAAAAATCTGCATATACCTTATATAGGATTTCCAAGCCATAAAATCCTATTTTTCCAACTTTGTTACTTCACATAACATATTTAACTCATATGTTCGTAACTAAACCACTTTCATGAAAAATACCAAATCAGTCCCAAAAATATTTTTTTTCTGGGATTTAGCAGAATATAGTCCCATAATGAACATATATTTTTCTCGTAATTTTTAAAATTCATTTACTATTTTTCAAAAATCAATTTCTAATTAATTCTTTAAGAAATTAGCTACCTCAAGGTTAACTCCAGAAATTTCCAAATCTTGGCAGGATATTACACATATTAATGTGAGCTTCCAGTTTAAATTTCATGGTCATCGGAGTTATAGAACTCCGGTTATAGCGTTTTTCGTCGAAAAAACCTATATATTGAAATGGTCATAACTTGCTCATTTTAAGTCGGAATGAGCTCATTTTTGGACAGGAGGTTCTTTAAACCATATACTTTCATGTTCCAAAAGGCCAGAATTTTTCTCACGAATTAAGTGTCTGAAAATGCCCTTACAAAATTATGGACAGTAGTTTTTTGCTATTTTCCAGTTTTTGACTCCTTTGCTAAAAATAGTCCACACGAATATCTACAACACCTTTTATAGTAATTCCACTTGGATAAGTTAGTAAACTCATAGATCTAACTTTAGGACTTGACCACACTCAAAAATTCTAAATATAATAGGAGATATGGTCAATTGAATTTCATGTTCATTTTCACCAAAATCTGATTTTTCAACTCTTTGTGATTTCTAAGAAACTTTCATGTTTTCACATAATAACCAAAATAACTTATCATAACACTTGCTAATACTACATATACCCATGGTTTTCATCAATCCATTGCTTTTATTATGACTTTCTTCATAATTCACGTAGACAGATCATTTGCACAATTTAATAAGGAATGAATATAAAGGGTCAATCACCATGCATGTGGTAATCCACATAGACAGGTTATTCCCACAGAATAATAAAGAATGGAATAACGAAGGATTCACCATGCATGCGATAGAGACCATGACAGACGGTTTATTCCTAACGAAATAATAAAGAACGGAACCAGTCGTGTAATCCAAGACCAAGCGAGGATATTCCAACCAGAATAATAAAGAATCGGAACCGTCATCATGAAATTACATGCACCGAGGATATTCTAACGAATAATAAATAATGGAACCAGTCCTAAAAAAAAATGCATGACGTGATATTTCGACGAATAATAAAGAACGGAATAATAAAAGAATTTCACCATATACGCGATTTTTTGCATATCTGAGTTATTCCAACATAATGATAAAGAATGGAATAACAGAAGAAGTTCACCATGTATGCGGTACTTCGTATAAACAGGTTATTCCAACAGAATAACAAAGAATGGAATAACAACTCTTACGAGTATTGAAAGAAATAATTCTCTTCATGAATACGAAAGAATAATACCCCTTACCTCAAAAGAAGACTGGATACTGGAATAGTGAGGTAATAGACTTATCTTCTTCTTTCTCTCTATAATTTCTCTCTATAATAATGGCTCTAAAGCTTTAATGAATTGGTGAGAAATGAAGGAAGAATGAGCTTCTATTTATAGGAAAATATAGTTTCGATAATTGCACGTTTTGGGGCTCAAAAATTACAGTACAATACCTTCAACTTTTCTTTCATTTTTAATTTAGTCCTGCAAGTATTATCAAACTTGCACCACCTCCCCTAATAGTAAATCATGTGAATCAATAGTAAATCATGTGACTCAATAGTTCTAAACATGTGAAAAAATTAATTACAGTATAGTACCTCCATCTATACCTCTATTTTTAACTTAGTCATGCAAGTATCATCAATCTTGCACCAACTCCCCTATTAGTAAATGAATGTGACTCAATAGTAACTCGTGAATAGTAACTCATAAATAGTAACTTGTGAATAGTACTCCAACACGAAAAGTGCCCTGAATACCCGATTGAACAATATAATCTCCAGACATCAATTATTATCAAAATAAATGTTGATTTCTACTAACACAAATAATCCCAACACAATGGAACTATCAAATTTATCTTTAATCAACATGAACTTATTCATCATTAATATTATAACTCGCAATATTTAACAACCAGGTCATTCCCAGGACAGAGGGGGCTTTCCAATAAGGATTTCTCCCTATTGGCGCGCAATTAGGTGACCAAACCTCTCCTTGACAGAACTTCTAGACATTTTAAATATTGCAATTTAATAATATGAACAACTTTGTCGTCTCAATTATTGATTTAATAATATAAAATATTGTGTAGATGATACTGTGACAATAATCGAATCAATAATATGAGAGATATGATACAGCAATTACTGTAGCAATAATGGAGTATAACCGAGTGACTTATCACGTAATCATCAATAATCAATACCGTGCTACTACGCAACCACGCGTATTCATCGTACTTTACTACCGAGTAGTTCAACAATGATTAATCGGTAAAACCTCCGCCATTATTTTCATAAAATATTTTTTGTCGCTTTCTAACTATGACAAGATTACATTGTGGGGTCCACCAATGATTATGTCGTCGTACGAATATTTCTCGACAAAAAGAATAATCCCCCGCCAGCCGAATATTATATAACAACTCGCGTACTTTGCAAAATTTATAAATATTACCCACAACTATAACATTATATCAAATCCATACCATAATATTCAAAAAAAATATTTTGAGAAATTTAAATCTTTATTCATAAAATTTGGGGTCTCACATGAAGCCTTGTACCATAATGTGAACACTTCGGTGTTTTTATGAGATGAATTATTCTATGATTGAACTGTTCAATAAAAAAATGTTCTTTTTATACGTGAACCGTTATTGTTAAGTCTGTGCTATTGATTCTAGCCAGACAGAATGTGTATGAAAGAAGGTAGAAAAATGAAAGTATTTCAAAGTGAATGTGACTAATGTTTTAAAATGATAGGAATCGATATTATTCCTATTATTCAAGCTTCTTCATAACCTTTGTTCTGTTATTGAAGTCTTAAAAGAATGTTTGAATTCTTAAAGTTGTTTGTTCAACGGTTATGACTTGCTGAGCAATTGAATGCTCACACTTGCTATAAATAAAAACATTTTCAGCGAACGATGTTAGAAAGAATTTAAGGATCCCGTAAAGATTAAGTTGATCGGTATCCAGAAGAAGTGCCATTCATTAGATGAATAAGCGTGAAAATCAAGCGAAGACTTGTAATATAGAATGATAGAATTAAACTATAGAATGGTTTAATGAACGATTATGTATCCTTGGTAGCGGATGAAAGTCACTCGTGCAAGATGTAAAGAATAATGTAATTATCATTATTTGTCATGAAAGAGGTTATAAGGTATTAGAACCTGGGATTTGAGAATGTATGTTGTTATATTTAGATATATAATGATGTATGTTTGGAAGAAGATGGGATCGTGACATACGAAATCCGGATGTGAAAATAGACCGGATTTTGGGGCGTTATATCAGCTAAATCGGAAAGATACAAAATTCGGTTGGAGAGAGGATTGTGAGAAGAGTTTTCAAGAACTCAAGAGGAGACTCATTTCAGCACCTATTTTGACAATACCATCTGGTTCGGAGGGATTTGTCATCTACAGTGATTCTTCAGGCAAATGTTTAGGATGTGTTCTCATGTAACATGGGAAATTCATAGCCTATGCCTCACGATAACTCAAAGAATATGAGAGGAATTATGCTACTCATGATCTAGAGTTGGCAGCTGTCGTTTTTGCGCTTAAGATTTGGAGGCATTAGAGAAGGTGGAGATCTATACAGATCATAAAAGCCTCAAATATTTCTTCACTCAAAAGGAACTCAATATGCGGCAACGACGATGGCTTGAGCTGTTGAAAGATTACGATCATACCATTCAATACCATCCTGGAAAAGTGAACGTGGTAGCTAATGCATTGAGTAAAAGATCATATGTGGGTATGAGTGCGATATTGTCAATGCAAAGGCCCATTTTGTATGACTTACATAGGATGGAGATAGATTTAAAGACTCCAGGGACCCATGTGATGATGGCAAATATACGAGTAGAACCGACCTTAATCGATAAAGATAAAGTTGCTCAAGCTACAGACCTGGAGCTGATGCACATGAGGAAGAAAGTGCAAGAAGGTGTTATTCTGGAAGCAAGAATCGATGAAGAAGGAATACTTCAAGTCAACTCCAGACTTTGTGTTCCTAACGATTCTGAATTAAAGTATAAAATCATGATGGAAGCGCACAACACACCGTTTACAATCCATCCTGGGAGTAACAAAATGTATCATGATCTTCGACATACATTTTGGTGGAGCAATATAAAGAAAGAGATAGCAGGATTTATCTCAAGGTGTCTAACTTGTCAACGAGTCAAGGCGGAGCATCAAGTGCCAAAAAGTCCATTGCACCCACTTGAAATTCCAGAATGGAAGTGGGAGCACATTACCATGGATTTCATTACTAGTCTTCCCAAGGTTTCTCAATGCATAGATGCGATTTGGGTCATTGTTGATAGATTGAACAAGCCTGCTCATTTCTTGTCGATACGAGAAACTTATACACTTGAACTTCTTGCTCGTATGTACATAAATGAGATTGTAAGATTGCACGGTATACCAGTATCCATAGTTTCTGATCGAGACCCAAGATTCACTTCACAATTTTGGGTTAGTTTATAAAAAGCTATGGGCACAGATTTACGATTTAGTTCGGCATATCATCCTCAAACGAATGAGCAGTCGGAGAGGACTATTCAAACTCTTGAGGATTTATTAGGACTCTGTGTCCTTGACTTTAAAGGAAGTTGGGACAAGTTTTTACCATTGGTAGAGTTTTCCTACAAAAATAGTTATCAAGCAAATATTGGCATGGCTCCATTTGAGGAGTTGTGTGGAAGAAAGTGTCGTTCTCCAGTATGCTGGGATGAGATGGGTGAAAGAACGTTATTGGGATCGGAGTTGGTATGTATGACTACGGAAAAGATTCAAACGATCCAACAACGTATAAAAACCTCACAAGATCAACAAAAGAATTATGTTGATCTTCATCGAAAGGCCCTGGAATTCAATATTGGAGATCATGTGTTGTTACGTGTTGCTCCATGGAAAGGAGTTACAAGATTTGGAAAGAGAGGAAAGCTCAATCCTCGATTCATTGGAACATTTGTAATCCTCGATCGAGTAAGAACTGTGGCCTTTAGACTCGCCTTACCGCCAAGTATGTCTCGTGTTCATAACATTTTTCACATATCTATGTTACGTAAATATTTGAAAGACCCGAATCATATTATTGAATTAAAACTGGATGAGATAGCAGAAGATTTAACGTATAAAGAGGTACCTATTAAAGTTTTGTGGAAAAATCATGATGTGGAGGAAATGACCTGGGAGTTACAATCTGAAATGAAATCAAGGTATCCTCACCTCTTCGACATATCATGTATGTACCCTAATTTCGAGGACGAAATTCTATAAGAAGGGAAGGTTGTAAGACCGTAACTTTTATGAATAAAGAATAATTTTTCTCTAAATATATTTTTGAATATTATGGTGTGGATATGATATAATGTTATAGTTGTGGGTAATATTTGAAATTTTTTCAAAGTAAGCAAGTTGATATAAAATATTCACTGTGTCGGGGAATATTCGATTGGTCGGGGAATATTCGTTTTAACGAGGGATATTAAATGCGACGACAAGCAATCATTGGTGGACCCCACAACGGAAGTATTGTCGTAGTTAGAAAATGATAGAATTATCTTTTATAAAAATAACGGTGAAAGTTTTACTGTTAAACTTTTGAACTAACTGGGTGGTAAAAGTACGATGTCTGGCATGGTTGCATAGAGCACACGGTATTGATTATTGATGCTTACGTGAGAAGTCACTTTCGATTATACTCAATTATTGCTATAGTAATTGCTGCATAATATCTCTCATATTATTGATTAAATTATTGTCACAGTATTAATATTTTATATTATTAAATCAATAATTGAGACGACAAAGTTATTCATATTATTATTTGTAATATTGACGATGCCTAGAAAGTTTTGTCGAGGAGAGGTTTGGTCACCTAATTGCGCGCCAATAGGGAGAAATCCTTATCGGAAAGCCCCTTCTTTCCTGTGAATGATCTGGTTGTTAAATATTGTGAGTTATAATATTAATGATGAATAATTGTTAATAGATTAAAAATATGTTTATTAAAGATAAATAATTTATGGTAAATATTTATTCTATTTTTAATATAAATATAGGGATTGTTATGAAGCGTTTGTTGTAAGTTTGACTTAGTATTCCATGGGAAGATTTACTTATTTTATGGACCGTCGATGGTGGTTTTAATAGATAACCAATCTGGACCATTGATGGTGGTTTTAATAGTTAATCAATATGGACCATTGATGGTGGTTGTAATAATAAATCAATCTAGACCATTGATGGTGGTTCTAATAGTAAATCAATCTGGACCATTGATGGTGGTTTTAATAGTAAATCAATCTGGACCGTCGGTGGTGCTTTTAATAGTAAATCAATATGGACCGTCGGTGGTGGTTTTAAAAGTAAATCAATCTGGATCGTCGGTGGTGGTTTTAAAAGTAAATCAATCTGAACCGTCCGTTCTAATAGTAAATCAATATGGACCGTTCATGAATGAGTTACTATTTAGTCCATTCTCCTATAAATAGAAGCTTAATTCTTCTTTCATTCTCACCAATTCACTGAGATTCACAAGAAACACTATAGAGAGAGAAACTATAGAGAGCAAGAAGAAGAGTATTTTGCTACTTCACTATTGCAGTATCCAGCCTTCTACTAAGGTAAGGGGTATTATTTCTTTCGTATTCATAAGGAATACTATCTTTTCGTATTCATCCTTTAATATGTAGGAATAACCTGTCTACGCAGATTACGTATAGTATGACAGGGGAAAATCCATTTACAGTTTGTATGTTACTTCTTTTCATATTCTTAAATCTAAACTTACTATGGTAAGTATTGCTTCTATAATCCTTGTAATTAGTGGAATATCCTTGAGTTTTGCGCTTCATCCAGTATCGTTTCATTGAAATATTGATATGAACTTTCTTATTAAATATCAATATTTTCACCTGGGGTACTATTCACGGGTTACTATTCACTAGAATATTATTCACTCGGGTATTTGGGGCACTTTTCATGCCGGAATACTATTCACAAGTTACTATTTACCCGATTACTATTCACTCAAATATTATTCACTCGGGTATTCGGGGCACTTTTCATGTCGTAGGTACTATTCATGGGTACTATTCGAAGTAGTATTCACAAGTACTTATTCATGGGTACTATTCACCAAAAAATTTATTTCTTTTCTGTCCAAATTATTGTTGATACATGGATATTATTCTTGAATTTGACTCCACAAAGCAGTATCATGTTGACAATTTGGACATTATTGAATTCTGGATAAATGAAAATATAAATCTTTAAAAATTTATCATTTGCTTTCTTTTAATTGAATTCTTATATCATTGTCATCATCCTCATACTTATATTGTGATGAAAGTCATATTTGGCTTACGTGCATAGATGGACTATTGATTGGTATGATTATGACCAGGGATAATTCGGTATGATCATGACCATTGATGATTACACGAATATTCTTGGTCCGTAGTGCAGAAATAATTTGTGGACGTGATACTAATGAATATCCTTGGCCCATAGTGTAGGGATGATTCGATGATGTGATTTATTTATTAAGTTGAGTCCCAGTGATAAAGTTAATGATAAACTGTTTAAATCATAGAAGATAGTAGATATCATGCTCTACTTGACTCTTCTAATGGATTTCTTATTTTGCTGCAGTTAAACTTGTTGTCTATTATATTCTATCAATTTAACATTGTTGAAGGTTAATGATGACTTATTCTGCATTATCTTAGTCATAATATTTCTTATTGGGCTTGTTGAGCTCCCTTTTACTTCCATTATTCTTTTCAGGAAATGAGAACGTAGCCGGAACTAGTCGGGGAACGGAGTGATGGTCCGAGATGGTGTTAAGTAGTCCTCACTATTCTATAAAATAGTGTAACAATAAATGTAATGAGGACTCCATTTAAGTTTGGATATTGTCTAGAAGACAATATTCGTGTAAAACTCTCATCTCATGTTGTATAATTAAGTTTGTATTTGTATTCAGTACCATGTATTTGGCGACCCAAGATGGGTGATGTATACCTATTTTGGGGGCATCACATAAACTGCGAAATGCATTTCACAATTTTGCTTACAGAACTGGCCTACACCAGTGATTACGTAGGTGAGCACACCTATCGCTCACAAGGATACAATTTGGACTAAATTTTAGGTATATATATATATATATTTTTTTAATTCTGAAAGATAATATAATTTATAAACTAATATTGTTTAGTATGGTTGGTGTGACGCCCCCAAAATAGGTATACATCACCCATCTTGAGTCGCCAAATACATGGTACAAAATTCAAATACAACTTAATAATACAACTGTCGTGTAAAATACGACAAAACATAAACTGAGAGTTTTAAAACGAATATTGTCTTCGAGACAGTATTCAACTCAAATGGAGTCCTCAATACATTTATTATCACACTATTTCATAGAATAGTGAGGACTACTAATGCTATCATCCGACCGTCACTCCGCTCCCCGACTAGTCCCTTGCCACGCTCATTTCTCAAGAGGACAATGAAAGTAAAAGGGTGAGCTCAACTAGCCCAAAGAAGAAATATAATGACTAAGATAATGCGTAATAATAATTACCGTTAGCCTTCAATAGTGTTAAACTGATAAAATATAACAAATATCAAGTTTAACTTCAGCAGAACAAGCAATCCATTAGAAGAGTCAAGTAGAGAATAAAATCTACTATCTTCTATGATTTAAAAGGTTTTTCATCACTTTTATCACGAGACTCGACTTTTAATAAATAATCCACATCATCGAATCACCCCTGCACTATGGCCAAGGATATTCTTTAGTATCACGACCACAAATTATCCATGCACTACGGGCCAAGGATATTCGTGTATTCATCAATGGTCATGATCATGCCAACAACTGTCCATCAATGCACTACGGGCCAATGAGGACTTTTACCACATCATTTATAACATTACGATCATGATTATACCGAATAATCCCTGGTCATAATCATACCAAGTCCATCTATGCACTACAGGCCACAGATGACTTTCAACATAATATAAACATGAGGATGATGACAATGATATAAGAACTCAATAAAACAAGTTCAAGGATAAATTTTTAAAGATTTATAATTTAATTTATCCTGAAATCAATAACGTCCAAATTGTCAACATGATACTGCTTTGTGAAATAAAATTCAAGTATAATATTGTACCAAAAATAATTTGGACCGAAAACGAATCATTTTTTATCATGAATAGTACCCCGGGTGAATAGTACTCAAGTGAATAGTTCCCCGTGAATAATACTTCGGGAATAGTAACACCTTGAATAGTACTCCGGCATGAAAAAGTTAAAACTTATCAAGAATGCTCAGAATAATATTTCCATAAAAAGATACTGGATGAAGCGCAAATATCAAGGATATTCTACTAATTTCATGGAGTATAGAAGCCAAAAGTTTAACAAAACGAGTATAGAATTTAAATCTGAAATGAAATAATATTACTTACATACTACAGAGTATGGAAGAAAATATTATTTCAAGCGAATATTGAACAAAAATAACATCACTTACCTTGAAAATAAGAGTATTCCAACTCGTATAGCGGGGATATTCTTGAAGAAAAATTTCACTATTTTCTACGCTCAAATCTTTCTAAAACTCGAAAGAAATACGCTCAAGATTATAGAAGAAGAATTCTCTGATTCTGGTGTGATTTTCAATTCTAACTTAAGCGCCTATTTATAGGTAAATGCTAGAACGTCATAGGAGACTAAAATAATATTATAATATTATTTATTCATTTTTCTTCTATGCTAACTTTGTTGAATAACAACCCAGCCATCTTGGACACAAATTTGCAGCCCACGTGTTTTCAAACAAAAGTGGGTCCCGCCCAAATTTAATAAAAAAACATTTTAATTTTTGAAACTTCAACAATTCATAATAAATAGCCCTTTTATCAAAAAAATACGAATTTTATATCCATTCCACACAAAATCGAATTCTCTACAACTTTGTAGCTTTAAGTTTTTCCAAATTCCAAACCAAAAATATCCAAAATCCACAAACGGATGATTTTCAATACCTCATAAAATTCATAACAAATCATTTGTTAATTTTTAACGGTTCAAAATTTGTGGACATATACTCCACATATATATGTATAACATATCCAAAAATCACAACGATCCAACGGTCGGATCAAAATTATAACTCACATTAATAGAGCTTTAAGAACAGGATTTGATTTTTAATACATCCTTCGCATAAAAAATACTTGATAAAACACCTCAACATTAATTCCTTCAATTATAACCACATAAAATAAATATTTTCCTACCTATCATTTATGTCCACATAAAATAAATATTTCTTTATCATATAAATCAATAATTAATTATTCACAAATAATATTACGAAATCACAATAATGACAACCAGTGCCGCTCCTCGAGGAAGGGGGGCTTTACGATAAGGATTTCTCCTTCTTGACGCCAAGTAATTAGGTGACCAAACCTCTCCTTGACGTAACTTTCTAGACATTTCCAATAATGCTATCTAATAATATTATTCAAATAATATGAATTATTGATTTGATAATGGGAAATATCATGCGTTGACAATTATTGAAACAACAATAATATAAAAAATATCAACGCAACAATTATTGAATCAATAAAATAAAATATTGAGCGATAATTACTGTAACAATTATTGAGTAGTGCCTTCTTACGTAAGAATCAATAATTCAAAAATCTTGCAATATCGGGTCTTCTTCGTGTAATAACGCCAGACATCAGTATTTTAACCACCGAATATTCCAACAAGATTAATTGGTAACAACTACGTCGTTATTTATAAAAACTCAAACTTGTCGCTTTCTTCATCCGAGCGCTTATTACATTATGGGGCCCACAAATAATTGTGTAAATAAATGCATTAATATTCCCCTGTTTAATACGAATATTCCCCGACCAATAGAATATTATATAACAACTTGCGTACTTTGCAAAATTTATAAATATTACCCATAACTATAACATTATATCAAATTCACTCCATAATATTCAAAAATGATATTTATAGAAAATTCATCTTTATTCAAAAAGTTGGGGTCTTATAGATGGATTATGTTAATATAATTATTTTAGTATTATTATTGTTTTTTTATTTGCAGAAAAGGAATACATGGGACAATGCGTAGGCATCAGTTATTCAGACATTGTTCTGGTAGAAGTGCGCCATCCGAACCAAACATAATTGAAACAAGGAAAGACAGAAAGCCCTACATAATGCAGAGAACGACCATCCAGGACAAGGTGACCAATTCATGCATGAGCATTGCCCCTGGTGGTGCGCACAGACCATATGGGATGAGATGTGTGCCCATTGGAGAACTAAGAGCTGGGTCAAGAGACGCAAGACTGCCACCTTGAACAGATCCTCAGGTGTACCTGAAGGCAAAATGCACCTATAAAGGCGGCATTATATCACAGTTGCAACATATTATTGCCAAGGTACTCATTTTGCAGTGTTTCAATTTTAGTTTTAGTATATCACATGCACATGTTTACTTATTAATATATGAGCATATTAATTTTTTAAGAGGCATCATCTCAGGGTCAACCTATCCACTAGCTAAATGTATATGCAGCCACCCGCGATGGTTTGCCTGAGGCTATCCAGGTAGTGCGATATACTTTGATATGCTTATAATTTTTTACATCATTCTTAAGCGTTTTATATTTATTGTTAACTATTTAATTCCTAACCTAATGACAGGACACTTATAAGAGCCTAATGAATGAGCGTTATCCTGAAGGCATCTTGCGGCCGTCGATTGATCAAAAATTATGGGAGAGGGCGTCGGTTATGAAGAAGAACTATGTAAAAATCCAAGGACAACAATGACGACCGACTATCAGTGGCACAGGCAGCTCTGCTAGTCAGTCTACTTAGTCCTCTTGCCATCCGATGTCGCACACTCCTACTGACTGTGTGAGAGCAATATGTTAGGATCAAAATCTTCTTCTCATACTTAGCGGGCATGATCTGCAGTCTCTGAGTCCTGAGAAGTTAGTAGATGCATTGGCGAGAGCAGAACAGTAGCAGGATGAGCTCGAGGTAATCTTGTCATTGTTTAACTTTATGTACTTTAGCTTTATGTACTACTTTGCATGTTTACTGTAACTTTACGTACATTCAATAATACATGTTTTATTCTTTTGTTACAACCCCATTTGGACGATATTTCTCGTGAAGGCATTTGTTTTCCTTCTTTGTCTTTGTTAATTGACATTTGATTATTATTTTTACCCACTGAATAATCACTACAAAAAAAGAGGTTAATTCTGACGGATATATTTTCGACGGAAGCAATTCAGTCGGGCTTAGAATATTCCCAATGGAATATTCTGTCGGCACTAATTCCCTCAAAAATAGCATAAATACGACTGAATTCGGTCGAAAATAAGCGCTAGTAAAGGCGCCAAAAAAGCCCGCCAGCGCGGATTATTTTCTCGACGGAATACTAGTATTGTCGACAGAATGTGCGTCGACCTTAACTTATCCTCGATGAACATAATACCGACGGAATTTCGTCAGAAATAATTAAATAAAAATAGATCTGCAGATTCATTTCAGAAGTTGATCTCTCTCTCTCTCAGCCGCGATTAACTCCCCTCGCCCTCTCTCTCAGCCGAACCTTCCTTCCCTGCCACCACCACACCTCCGCCACCTCCATTCTCACCCCACATACACCACCAACCCAATAATCGGCGACAGGCTTGCATACCTGGCGGCATCGACTAGCTCTCCCTCCGATTCTCTCTTTCCCTCCTCATTTCTCGCCTTGTAATTCAAGGTACATACTGAAATTCGTAAATTTTTTTAGCTAGGGTTAATATATATGCTGCTGATTTTGACTGAAATTTAGTTTGAGTTATAGGGTTAATTTATTATTATGGTAGCTTGAGTTAATTTTCAATTTGGAATTGGTTTAAAGTTACAATTCAATATAATCTGATTTGGTTCTAATTTGGGGTCAGTAGTTTAATTGCATCTGATTTGGTTCTAATTTGGGGTCAACAGTTTAATTGCAATATTGTATCTAATTTGGTTATGTTATAGTGAATTTGATGTATCTGAATTTGGTTCAGTTATTATATATATTAATTTGGTTTAATTTGGTTATAGCATATCATTTTTATGCCTTTTGCTGCCATATGAAGTGAAATGCAATGTTATTGTCATCAAATTGAAGACTTATAATTTGCAGTGTTGTGATTTCTGCCTTTTCCAGCATTGTGAATTTTTATTTGTGAATCAATTAAAGACTTCTCTTATTTAGGTGTTGAATATTATTTTCGACGAAATTTCCGACGAAATTTCTATGGAAGTTATAGATGGTAATAAATAATTATTTAATTAACTATATAAACGACAATTTGGACTTAGTTTGCCACTAAAACTAAGTAGTAATACTAGAAAAATTAAATAAATTAATAAATTAATACAAAATAAAATACTAGGAGATTTAAATAACTTTAATAAATTATATAATATAATAAACATTAAAAATAAAATAAAAATAAATTAATAAAAATAAATTTACATAAATATAAATTTAATAAAAATAAAATAAATTTACTTTTTATTATTTAATATAATATAATAAAAAAAAATAAAATAAATTTAATTTTTAATTTAATTTAACAAAATTATAATAAAAAATTAATTTACTTTAAAAATAAATTATTTAATATAAATATAATAAAAAATAAAACTAAAAAATAAAATAAATCTAAATAAATAATTAATAAATTTAATTTAATTAAAATAAAATAAAATAATTATCTTAAAATTAAATTAAATTAAAGTAAATAAAATAAAATAATAATAAAAATAAAAAAAAGTAGTATGCATATAAATTAAATAAACATAAATTAATCATGTATGATGATAAAGCATATACTTTGTAATCAATCTTATTTATTTATTAATAAAAATAAACTAAATTATTTATTAAAGGCATTTATTATCTACATGGTGTTATTTTAATAATATGTGATAAACCCGTAGTTTTAAGCAATGCTTTTAGAATCATGATGAGATCATACTAATGAGATCTAAATTCTTAGATAAAGGCTTTAAAACTAAAATGTTCCCAATCAATGGATTACTAAAAATGGAGATTAGTGAATCTTAAAACTAATAGATTACTAAAAGGGGATTAGTGAATCGTTGTTTGCTCATTGGATGAGGATGATTGATCTCATGATCATTTGTGTGGAGACACTAAAAGCAAGTATGTATGTGCTTATTAGAGAATAAGTTCACTTTGAGCGTGACTTCATTAAGGAATACCTAATGGAGTTTTACTTGCTTGTCGATAGAAATTCTGTAGTGATAGTAGTACAAATGATCCTTAGACTTGAGATCATCATAGTATCTTATATATAATGAATTACACTTTGACTTATTCCTTAAGACTCTTAGAGTATATCAAAGGGTATGCTTGGGTGTAATAAGTTATATATGAAGATAATGAATGATCGATAAAGAATCTACCACTTCTAGTAAAGAAGAAATGTCATATGTGATTAGATAAATGACAACCCGAGGAATCCTTGGCGAGGTGGAATGAAATTAGAAAGTAGTTTCTAATTTGCATTCATTAGGAGTTATGCATTTAGGAATCGAAATACATATAATTAAATAAAATAAGACTTGTGATAATTCCATGTCTTATATTTAATTGGGACATTGTATGGTGGAAGGATTGAATTATCGGTAACTATTTACTCAAAAAGGTTCTTTTATGATTAATGTTGAAATCTATATTATACTGGAAAGTGCGTTGATCATTAGGAGGCTTATCCTATTGTAGAATAAATATTATTTATTTAAATAAATTAATAGTTTAATTTATTTATTTAAATAAGATTAGAATTGTTCTAATTGATTTATTCACAATAGGTTTAATATGGAGAACCTAAAGGGTCACACCATAAAAGGAAGAATAATTATTTAAGAAGTTAATGGCATAATCGTAATAATATATTAAGTATATTTAATTTAATCTATGGTGATAGAATAAATTAAATAACTTAATATTATTATTTAATATTTTAGAAATATTAAATATAAATTAATAAGAGGAGTCTTATTAATATTATTACAATTATTATTATTTTAATTTCTAAAGAGTTTAGGAATTAATTTAATATAAGTACTCTCATTTATTCTAATAGGATTAGGAGGAAAAATTAGTTAAAGGAGTTTAATTAATTATCCTAATAAGATTAGGGAGCCCATTTAATTAAAAGAGTTTAATTAAATAAATAATACCTTATTTTAATTAAATAGGGTTACGATATCTTTATAAGAGTGTCTTATATCGGATATCAAATATCGTAATTCAATTGTTGGAAATCGCCCTTTTTCTATAGAGATAGGAAAAACTAGGGTTTGAGCCAATACACCCTTCTTCTTGAAAATTCTTCTTCCTTGGTGGATCACCTCTAGAGGCCATACACTTGGGTGGCTAACATTGATCAAAGGAAGAATCTACGAGGAGATTCAAGGAGATCGCGAGAAGTAGGAGGTGAACTTCGTACATGAGGAAAGCTTTCGTTTCTACAAGGGTATGATTCCATAACTTCTTATTCTTCGTTTAATTAATAATATGCATAAAGAATGATCTGGATAATTGGTTTGTGAAAAATTTTAAAATCTGATTTTATTATGCTTCCGCTATTTTTTTGCAATTTGATTGCTTCTTTGATTTTCACAAAACTTTACAGTGGTATCAAAGCCAAACTTTATGTGAATTATTAATTATTTTGATTCTATATATGTATGGGTATATATTTTGAATAATTTATTGGGCATATATTGTTGTATAAAATTGCCGAAAAAAAAATCAAAATTCAGATAACGTTTTTTTTAATGCATTCCATGGGTAATTTTTTTAAAAAAACTTTTTATCATAATTCACATGACTTAGTGGTATGAATCAGGATATATATCTTATTTGTTATCATGGATTTACATTACAATTTGATTCAGGAACCTTATATATATGTATAATGATTAGTTATATCCTTCCTCCTGTCCTGCCCATGGTCACGTGAATTAGAAAATAAAGGAAATCACGGAACACGCATTTTTTTTTTTAAATAATAAACCGTGAATCATATGTGGATATGATTATATCCGTAATATATTTATTATATATATATATATATATATATATATATATATATATATATAATTTTTTAAATAATTTTATAATTAAAATAAAGAGTTTATTTTAATCTTGAAATTGAATTTCATGCAATTTAAAATTGCCCATTAAATGATATTCATATATATATATATGGAATGATTTTAATTTATTGATATATATGATGATATATATGATAATAAATGTGATTGATTATGGATTATTGACCAATGTGATTGGATTTATTTTAGTTGGATGTTTGAATGAATGGGTTTTTATTAAATGGGGTTACTGCGTACCTAGTCTTTTTACGGTTTTCTTCTTGATGTAAATTCTATCTCTCTCTATGTACTTTCCTTGATTGGCGATCAAGGTTTCTATTTAAATTAAATAGTTTAATGTAATAGGATTAGTTAGAATTTTTTTGAAAGAACCAGGAGATCAAGGAAGGAGAAGGCGTTTGAAGACCCGTTTGTAATGGAGCAGGGTTTAAATGTAATAGTTATATTTAAATATTTATTCTTGCACCTAGGGTTTGACCTTTTGGTTCACTTGGTGGCTCTAGTGAACCAAACTAGAATAAAAGTCCATAATCAATCCGGGTAGAATATAGTATTCTATATATGTGCATGCTAGTATTATATATATATATATATATATATGCAAACATGCTTATATTTAATAATATATATATATATATATATATATATATATATATATTATATATATATTATATAAAAACAAGATGAGACTAATAATAACAAACCCCTCAATGAAATTATATTAAGTTGTAACGTTCAAAGATATTTGGAATATCGAGCGTTAAGCCTTCTAGCATGATAAAAATAATAGAGCATTGAATATTTAATATGAGTTTGTTGTGCACACACAAAGCGAGTATTAAATATTTGAGATATTATTTTATTACATTTGATGTTTATAAGGAATTGAACATTACCGCTTTGTTGTGCACACACACAAGGGTATAGTTTTCTCTTCACTTATATGGAAATGCTAGGTATGACTTAACTTAAATCATTTTAGTTCGGATGTGCACACACTTGACCATTATGATTTAAGAGGCAAAATATAAGGAGTTACATGATGATGTAATTGACAAGAGTTGTCTACCTATTTATTTATATATAGTTTATTGTGCACACACAAGGCTATATACATTTGAAATGGGATTCTTATTCTCACTAGCAAATCTTTAATTAGATATTGTTGAACTATATTCATGAGGTAATATAGTTTGAAAAAATAGTGGGAGATACCAATATAAAATAAGACCTAATTTATTTTGGTAATTAATTAAATGAATGTTTTGCTAAAATATTATCTTTTTACATGCGAAATTTTGAAAATGTCACATTCACTAATTTCAACTGCGTAGCATACTTGATCTTAACAAAGTGGCCAGATAGAATTACACAATTTGGTTAAGGAATCGAGAAATTGTTCTCACTTCTTTGAAAAGATTTCTTATGTCCTAAATTCCTTTTACACCACTGCAAAGTTGCGAGAAGCGACCTCTCGAGGAAGAGATTGCTACTTTTAAAACGGTGGCAAAATGATGCATCGTGGCTCGATGCATCATGCTTCGCATCCATGAGTATACGAGCTTGACGTCGGCATGAAAACATGGATGCTCTCTACTATCTTCTTTGCACCTTGAGAGTTGTATGGTGAGCAAAGTAGGATTGCTAGATATGAAATATCTAAGGAGCTCTTAGATCTCGGATGACCAGAACTACTACTTCTGGTTGAGACTCATGTCTTAAAGATGATCAATCTGATTGAACGTCTTGGGCGACTTGGGTTAATCATGGATGGGGAGTTGAGTCAAGATTTAGTCTTGCGATCACTCCGGACACCTTCTCACAATTTGTTGTGAATTTTCACATGAATAAGTTAGATGTCGACTTGCACGAATTACTTAACATGTTGAAAACTCTTTGAAGGTCACTTCCCATCCAAGAAGAACCATGTCTTCTTGGTGGATGATTCTTCCAAGAAAAGGAAGAGGCCCAAGGTATCTTCTCGAAAGAAGAAATCCAAAGAAGGCTAAGGGAAAGGCGAAAGTGAAGGATCAAAAGAAACTGATCCAACTAGCGAGGAATTTGCTTCCATTGCAACAAGTCGGGTCATTGGAAGAGGAACTGCAAGGATTATCTTGCGAACAAAAGCGCGAAGAAGCTTGGAGAAGCTTGAATCCTAATCAAGGTTTGTTTATGATTGAAATTAATTTTTTAAAAAGTCGATCTTCTACTTGGGTATTGGATCTGGGTTGTGGTTCTCACATATGTAATAATATCACGAGGGTAGTCGAAAGTAGAAAGTGAGCAAGGATGAGGTTAGTCTACGAGTGGGAAATGGAGCAAAGGTTGTTGCATTAGCTTGTAGGGACTTATTGTTTATGCTTTTACGGGCAAATCCATTAGTTTAAATAATTGTTATTTTGTTAGTCACTTATTAGAAACATTATTTCAATATCTCGTATTGGATATGGATGGTTTTGACATTATAATAAAGAACAATAGTTGTTCTATTTATAATAATAATGTTTTATATGGTGTTGGTAATTTACGAAATGGACTTTACATTCTTGACTTGCATGAAAATATACTTCAAATTGAACAAACTAAGAAAAGGAAAAGAGATGATGTTAATTATACCTATATGTGGCACTGTAGACTTGGTCATATTAATGAAACAAGATTATCTAAGTTGTATAAAGATGGGCTCCTAGAGCTATCGGATTATGAATCATATCCAACTTGTGAATCTTGTCTCATGGGAAAAATGACTAAATCTCCTTTTAGTGGAAAAGGAGAAAAGAGTTCTGAGTTGTTAGCGTTGGTACACACGGATGTATGTGGACTATGACAGCGAATGCTGCGAGGAGGAATATTCTTATTTTATTACATTCATTGATGATCACTCAAGATTTGGATATGTGTATTTAATGAAATACAAATCTGAATCATTTGAAAAGTTCAAAGAGTTCAGAAGTGAAGTAGAGAAACAAACGGGCAAAAGTATTAAGATTCTTGATCGGATCGAGGTGGTGAATACTTAGCGGTGAGTTTCTCAATTGTCTCAAAAAAATGGTATAATCTCACAATGGACTCCACCGGGGATGCCACAATTTGAATGGTGTATCTGAAAGGAGAAATCGAACATTGTTGGACATGGTTCGTTCCATGATGAGTTTTACCGATCTTAGGTGTCATTACGGGGATATGCCTAGAAGCGGCTATATCTACTAAATAAGGTTCCCTCAAAATCCATCCCTAAGACTCCATATGAGATGTGGACGGGGAGGAAGCCTAGTCTTAAGCATGTTAAGATTTGGGGATGTCGACTTATGTGAAAAGGTTTCAAAATGATAAGCTTGGGACAAGATCGATAAGTGTACTTTTGTGGGATATCTAAAGAAAGTTTAGGATATTATTTCTACAATCCTACTGAACAAAAGGTGTTTGTTGCCAAACATGCTGCCTTCTTGGAAAAGGAGTTTATCCTTGAAGGGGTCAGTGGGAGGAAAATAGATCTTGAAGAAATTCAAGAACCACAAACCACTCTGAGATCAAATGGATGAACTTTGTCCAAGTAGAGATTCCTTTACATACCACACCTATTAAATAAATCTGGAAGAGTACCAAAAGATACACGATAGGTATGGACTTGTCATAGAGGATGACGATGAGGTGCATCATCATATGATGATGATGATCCATTGAATTACGAACATGGCTATGAGTAATAAAGACTCGGAGAAGTGGCAAAAGCCATGAAATCAAGAGATGGACTCCATGTATGAGAACCAAGTATGGACTTTGGTTTCACCACACAAGGCATTAAGCTTTATTGGGTGTAAATGGGTCTTTAAAAAGAAAATTGGGCGGCGAGACGGCAGTAGTAGAGACCTATAAGGCCCGGATGATGCAAAAGGTTTCAAACAAAGACAAGGAGTTGACTATGATGAAACCTTCTCACCGATAGCAATGCTTAAGTCCATTCGGATTTTGCTTGCGATTGCGACTTACCATGACTACGAAATCTGGCGGATGGATGTGAAAGCGGCCTTCCTCAATGGGAAACTTGAGGAGGATGTGTATATGACACATGACCCGAGGAGGATTTGTTTCAAAGGTTGGAACAAATCAAGTCATAAGCTACTGACGATCCATTTATGGATTGAAGCAAAGCTTCTCGTAGGTGGAACATCCATTTTGATGAAGACAATCAAAGAGTTTGATTTTATCAAAAATGAGGATGAACCATGTGTGTACAAGAAGGTTAGTGGGAGCGTTGTTTCATTCCTCGTATTATATGTTGATGATATATTCTTGATAGGGAATGATATTCCTATCTTCTGATCAATTAAAATCTGGTTATCTAAACACTTCTCCATGAAGGACTTGGGAGAAACATCCTATATTTTGGGGATAAAGATCTATAGAGATAGATCTAAAAGGATGTTGGCTTATCCCAAGGAGCGTACATTGACTTCGATGCTAAAGAGGTTTAGCATGGAAGATTCAAAAAGAGGTCTCATCTTGATGAGCCATGGAATACATCTCTCTCAAGAAATAGGCCCCAAAGACACACGAGGAGAGAGAGTATGAGTAAGATTCCTTATGCTTGACAATAGGATCTATCATGTACGGTATGATATGTACTAGACCGGATGTCGCTCATGCACTTAGTGTAACAAGCGAGATATCGATCGAATCCGGAGAAAACAACTTTGGAAGGCGGTGAAAAATATCCTAAAGTACTTAAGAAGAACTAAGGATGTATTTCTTGTCTACGGTGGATGCGAATTGAAACTAGAGGGCTTCACACAGACTCAAGTTTTCAAAGCGGACCAAGATGAATGATAAATCCGTTTTGGGGTATGTGTTTACCTTAAGCGGTGGCTCGATGAGTTGGAAGAGTTCCAAACAACAAACAATTGTTGATTCGATGTGAGGCGATACATAGGCTGCAAGTGAAGGCTGCAAAGGAAGCTATTTGGATGAAGAAGTTCATTCTAGGAACTTGGTGTGGTTCCTAGCATTACGGGACCCGATGCCTTTATTACGTGACAACAACACTGGAGGTATTGCGCGAGGCTAAGGAACCCAGTCTCATCAAAAATCCAAACACGTGTTGCGGCGATTTCATTTGATCGGAGAGATCATTGAAAGAGGAGATGTCACCACAGGCGTGTGGACTCTCAAGACAATATTGCGAGATCCATTTACTAAAGCGTTAACACAACAACGGTTTGATCGTCACTTAGAAGATGGGTATGAGATACCACGGCGATTGGCTTTAGTGCAAGTGGGAGATTGAAAGTAGTATGCATACAAGCCAATCATGTATGATGATAAAAGCATATACTTTGTAATCAATCTTATTTATTTATTAATAAAAAATTATTTATTAAAGGCATTTATTATCTACATGGTGTTGTTTTAATAATATGTGATAAACCCCATAGTTTTTAAGCAATGCTTTTAGAATCATGATGAGATCATGCTAATGAGATCTAAATTCTTAGATAACTTAAAACTAAAATGTTCCCAATCAATGGATTACTAAAAAGGGGATTAGTGAATCCGGATAGATTGAGTACGTCGTTGCTTGCTCATTGGATGAGGATGATTGATCTCATGATCATTTGTGTGGAACACTAAAAAGCAAGTATGTAGGTGCTTATTAGAGAATAAGTTCACTTTGAGCATGACTTCTCGCTAAGAATACCTAATGGAGTTTTACTTGCTGTCGATAGGAATTCTGTGTAGTGATAGTAGTAGTAAATGATCCTTAGACTTGAGATCATCATAGTATCTTATATATAATGAATTACACTTTGACTTATTCCTTAAGACTCTTAGAGTATATCAAAGGGTATGCTTGGGTGTAATAAGTTATATATGAAGATAATGAATGATCAATAAAGAATCTACCACTTCTAGTAAAGAGAGAAATCTATGTGATTCGATAAATGACAACCCGGGAATCCTTGGCGAGGTGGAATGAAATTAGAAAGTAGTTTCTAATTTGCATTCATTAGGAGTTAATGCATTTAGGAATCGAAATACATATAATTAAATAAAATAAGACTTGTGATAATTCCATGTCTTATATTTAATTGGGACATTGTATGGTGGAAGGATTGAATTATGCGGTAACTATTTACTCAAAAAGTTCTTTTATGATTAATGTTGAAATCTATATTATCTGGAAAGTCGTTGATGATCATTAGGGAGACTTATCCTATATTGTAGAATAAATATTATTTATTTAAATAAATTAATAGTTTAATTTATTTATTTAAATAAGATTAGAATTGTTCTAATTGATTTATTCACAATAGGTTTAATATGGAGAACCTAAAGGGTCACACCATAAAAGGAAGAATAATTATTTAAGAAGTTAATGGCATAATCGTAATAATATATTAAGTATATTTAATTTAATCTATGGTGATAGAATAAATTAAATAACTTAATATTATTATTTAATATTTTAGAAATATTAAATATAAATTAATAGAGAGGAGTCTTATTAATATTATTACAATTATTATTATTTTAATTTCTAAAAGAGTTTAGGAATTAATTTAATATAAAGTACTCTCATTTATTCTAATAGGATTAGGAGGAAAATTAGTTAAAGGAGTTTAATTAATTATCCTAATAAGATTAGGGAGCCCATTTAATTAAAGAGTTTAATTAAATAAATAATACCTTATTTTTAATTAAATAGGGTTACACGATATCTTTATAAGAGGAGTCTTATATCGGATATCAGATATCGTAATTCAATAGTTGGAGAATCGCCCCTTTTTTATAGAGATAGGAAAAAAACTAGGGTTTGAGCGATACACCCTTCTTCTTGAAAATTCTTCTTCCTTGGTGGATCACCTCTAGAGGCCATACACTTGGGTGGCTTACATTGATCAAAGGAAGGAATCTACTCGGAGATTGAGGAGATCATGCGAGAAGTAGGAGGTGAACTTCGTACACAGGAAGCTTCGTTTCTATCACTGAGGTATGATTTCATAACTTCTTATTCTTCGTTTAATTAATAATATGCATAAAGGATGATCCAGGATAATTGGTTTGTGAAAATTTTTAAAATCGATTTTATTATTTTATTTTGATTTTCTTTTGATTTTCACAAAACCTTACATCTTTTTTGCATACTTAGATTTGATTGCTACTTTGATTTTCACAAAATATAAGAAACGTGCTCAAACTTCTCGGGCATGAGAAGATCGATGCTTGTGAGCAGCATTGCATGTTGTACTATGGGGAGGACAAAGATAAGGTACAATGTGATATCTACAACTTGCCAAGGTACAAGATCACAAAACGTGGGGGGAAGGAGAAACATGTTCCAAAGAAGATTGTACGGTACTTTCCTCTTGCGCTGAGGTTGCAGCGGCTATTCATGTCTGCGCACACTACTTAGCATATGAGTTGACATAAAAAAAGGGATGTCGTGCCTGGTCAACTGACTCACCCAGCAGATGGAGATGAATGGAAGAATTTTGATGCCAATTTTCCACAATTTGCCGAAGAAGTTAGGAATGTCAAACTTGGCATGGCTACAGATGGCTTATGTCCATTTAATAATTTTAGTCAGCCTTACTCTGTTTGGCCAGTGATTATGGTAGCTTACAATCTTCCACCGTCAATGTGCATAAGGGATCCGTATCTTTTCTTGACCTTACTTATACTAGGGGATAAGAGTCCTACAAAAGACATTAACGTGTACCTTAGGCTGTTAGTCGATGAACTTAAGATGTTGTGGGAAACAGGTGTTCAGACTTTTGATAAATTTGTCAGGCAGAATTTTGTGATGAAGGCAGCCTTGTTGTGGACTATCACTGACTTTTCGGCACTAGGGATGATTAGTGGTTGGTCGACTCATGGTAAGTTTTTATGTCCAGTCTGTATGGGGCATGTGCAAGGCACTCAACTACGTCATGGCCGAAAAACTAGTTTTCTTGCCTGCTGAGCACAGTTATAGAAAAATGTCTACACAGTTCAACAGAAAGACAGAGAAGAAGGGGGTTATTGGTCACTTGTCGGGAAGCGACCTATTGGGTTGGTTAAATGATCTAACATTTCCACCGCCTGGGAAAGAGCATGGTAAGTTGAGAGCTATAGGATATGGGAAAAGTCATAACTAGACACACTCGCCAATTTGGTTTGAGTTGCCATACTGGGTCACACTAGCACTTCGTCATTGTATAGATGTCATGCATACAGAAAAGAATGTATTTGAGAACTTGTTTTACACCGTACTAGATATGAGTGGTAAAACAAAAGATAATGATAAAGCACGTAAAGACTTGGAGGAAAGGAATATCAGGCGAGAATTGTGGCTCCGACCTAACAACAAAAAACCAAAAGCTCCATTTTGTCTTACCAAGCAATAGGTTAAAAACATTTGCAAGTGGCTTAGCGCATTGAAGCTCCCAGATGGATATGCTTCTAACATATCTCGTTGTACTAAGGTTTAACATTTGAAAATTACTAGGTTCAAAAGTCACGACTATCATGTATTCATGCAGAAGTTAATGCCAATTGCATTTCGTGAGGTGTTACCCAGGAATATTAATGATACTTTTACCTCACTTTCAAATATCTTTCGGGATATTTGCTCAACTGTTATAAGGTATAGTGATGTGGAGCAGATGGAGAAAAACATAGTGTTGACAATGTGCAAGCTCGAAATGATTTTACCACTTGGGTTCTTTGTGACAAAGATGAACATTTGCCTATTCATCTGCCATATGAACTTAAGCTTGGAGGACCGGTGCAATATCGATGGATGTATCCATTTAGGAGGTAATATCATATACATTATGCAATATTCGTCATCTTTATAATTAATGTGACGCCCCCAAAATAGGTATACATCACCCATCTTAAGTCACCAGATACATGGTACAGAACTCAACTACAAACTTAATTATACAATTGTCGTGCAAAATACGACAAAACATAGCTGAGAGTTTAAACATGAATATTGCCTTCTAGACAATATCCACACTCAATGGAGTTCTCATTACAATTATTATCACACTATTTTATAAAAATGGTGAGGACTACTATAGCCACCATCTCGCACCATCACTCCATTCCCCGACTCGTTTCAGCTATATTCTCATTTCCTAAAGAGAACAGTGAAAGAAAAAGGTGAGCTCAGCTAGCCCAGTAAGAAATATTATGACTAAGATAATGCAGAATAAATTATCCTTAGCCTTCAACAGTATAAAAATTGATAGAATACAATAAACAATAAGTTTAACTGCAGCAGAATAAGCAATCCATTAGAAGAGTCAAGTAGAGTATGATATCTTCTATCTTCTATGATTTAAAAAGTTTTTCATCAATTTTATTGCTGAGACTCATCTTAATAAATAAACCACATCATCGAATCATCCTTGCACTATGGCCCAAGGATATTCATGTAATCATCAATGGTCATGATTATACCAAATAATCCCTGGTCATAATCATACCAACAACTGTCCATCAATGCACGACGGGCCAATGAGGACTGTTACCACATTATATGTAACATTACGAGTCATGATTATACTGAATGATCCCTAGTCATAATCATACCAATTAACAGTCCATCTATGCACATAAGTCAAAGATGACTTTCATCATAATATAAGCATAAGGATGATGACAATAATATAAGAATTAATCAAACGAAATCAAGGATAAATATTAAAGACTTTAAATTTATCCAGAGTTAAAAAATATCCAAATTGTCAACATGATACTTCTTTGTGGAGTAAAATTCAAGAATAATATTAATGTATCAAAAATAATTTGGACAGAAAAGAAATATATTTTTTGGGTGAATAGTACCCTAAGAATAGTACTTCGGGAATAGTATCTGGTGGATAGTACCCCGGCATGAAAAGTGCCCCAAATACCCGAGTGAATAATATTTGGGTGAATAGTAACCAGGTGAATAGTAACTCATGAATAGTATTCCGGTATGAAAAGATCCGTAATTATCAAGAAAGCTCATAATAATATTTCCATGAAAAGATACTAGATGAAACGCAAATATTAAGGATATTCTACTAATTTCACGGAGTATAGAAGCCAAAACTTTAACAAAATGAGTATAGAATTCGAAATCTGAAACGAAATAATATTACTTACATACTACAGAGTATGGAAGAAAATATTATTTCAAGCAAATATTGAACAATAATAACATGCCTTACAACTGTTGAACGAAAATAATATTTCAACGAATATTTAACGAAGATAATATTTTTATGAATATTGAACGAAAATAATATTCATACGGATACAAAAAATAATATCTCTTCAGAATATGAAATAAATAATACCCTTAACATCAGAAGAATACTGGATACTGGAATAGTGAAGTAGTAGACTTCTCTTCTTCTTTCTCTCTATAGCTTCTCTCTCTATAATTGCTCTTGTGAGTCTTAGTGAATTGGTGAGAATGACGGAAGAACGAGCTTCTATTTATAAGAAAATATAGTTTTGATAATTGCTTGTTTTGGGGCTCGAAATATTACAGTATAATACCTTCATCTTTTCCTTCATTTTTAATTTATTCCTGCAAGTATTATCAAACTTGCACCACCTCCCCTAATAGTATATCATGTGAATTAATAGTACATTCATGTAAATCAATAGTTCTATACTTGTGAAAAAAATAGTTACAGTATAGTACCTTCATCTATACCTCTATTTTTAATTTAGTCATGCAAGTATTATCAATCTTGCACCACCTCCCCTAATAGTACATACATGTGAACAAATAGTTATAAGAATGTGAATTAATAGCAATTAATTGCTCATTTATCCGATTAATTACCCGATTGGACAATTTAACCTCCAGAAATCAATTATTATCGAAATAATTGTCGATTTCCACCAACACTAATAATCCCAACACAATGAAAATATTTTTATCAACAATTTCATTTTTGAATTTTCAAAGTTTGACTTTTTCTAAAAAAGTCAACTATTGACTTTTTGACCAAAAAGTTAACCTCGATAAATTTTGTGTTTATAGTCTATTTCTACTAATTTCATCGTTCCGGACTCAAATATCACGTCCGCGTCTACAAATTCAACTCCGAACTCAAATTCCATTTTTAATAACATTCATCATTAATATTATAACTCACAATATTAACAACCAGATCGTTCCCAGGAAAGAGGGGGCTTTCCGATAAGGATTTCTCCCTATTGGCGCGCAATTAGATGACCTAACCCCTTTCCTCGACAGAACTTCTAGACATTGTTAATCATGCAAATAATAATATGAATAACTTATCATCTCAATTATTGATTTAATAATAATAAATATTATGCATATGATACTATGACAATAATTAAATAAAACTGAGTGACTTCTCACGTAAGCATCAATAATCAAAGATATTATACAATACCGTGTGTTACTATGCAACCACGCATATTATTGTACTTTTATCACCGATTATTTTATGACAACTTGCTTACTTTAAAAAAATTTCACATATCACCCTTAACTTTAACCTTTTATCAATTTAACCATTTACTAAATAGAATAATAATTAAAAGAAAATAGAATACTTTCATTTCATAAAATTCGGGATCTCACAATCTCCCCTCCTTATGAAATTTCGCCCTCGAAATTTATGTACCTGGTAGTTCGAATAGATGAGAATACCTTGCTTTCTTTTCGGATTGTACATTCCCGGTTATTTTCTCTATATAATGATTTTCCCATTGCCCATCTCCTGTTTTTCAGATATCATTCTAGAATACATCTTCAAAACAAAGGTTAATTGACATGACACATATTATCCATATACTCTGACCGACCAATTAAATAACAAGAAAGCTTAGGTAGGTCATACTAGCGAAGGAATTTCCCGTCTCTCCCCTCCTAGTTCTTGTCTCACATCTCAGCTGGGATCATATCCCTAAGCTTTGATACTAACTGTGACCCGCATCCAAGACTTGGATAACACCTCACAATGATACCTATCAACTTGCCACCGTTACTCACGGTGTCCCCTACTGAAAAAGTCCGGCTTCGTCGTCCCAAGACTTGGAAATCACCGGATAAAGGCTCGGGGCTCTTTTCTATGGCTCGATACCAACCATGGCGCCCCCAAAAATAGGTATACATCACCCATCTTGAGTCGCCAGATACATGGTACGATCTCAACTACAAACTTAATTATACTACAACCGTCGTGCAAAATACGACAAAAAACATAGTGAGAGTTTAAACACGAATATTGCCTTCTAGACAATATCCACACTCAATGGAGTTCTCATTACAATTATTATCACACTATTTTATAAAAATGGTGAGGACTACTATAACCACCATCTCGCACCATCACTCCATTCCCAGGCTAGTTTTGAATATATTCTCATTTCCTAAAGAGAACAGTGAAAGAAAAAGGTGAGCTCAGCTAGCCCAGTAAGAAATATTATGACTAAGATAATGCAGAATAAATTATCCTTAGCCTTCAACAGTATAAAAATTGATAGAATACAATAGACAACAAGTTTAACTGCAACAAAATAAGCAATCCATTAGAAGAGTCAAGTAGAGCATGATATCTTCTATCTTCTATGATTTAAAAAGTTTTTCATCAATTTTATTGCTGAGACTCATCTTAATAAATAAACCACATCATAGAATCATCCCTGCACTACGGGCCAAGGATATTCTTATTAATGGTCATAATTATACCGAATAATCCCTGGTAATAATCATACCAACAACTGTCCATCAATGCACTACGGGCCAATGAGGACTTTTACCACATTATTTGTAACATTACGAGCCATGATTATACTGAATGATCCCTGGTCATAATCATACCAATCAACAGTCCATCTATGCACGTAAGCCAAAGATGACTTTCATCACAATATAACCATAAGGATGATGACAATAATATAAGAATTAATCAAATGAAATCAAGGATAAATATTAAAGACTTTAAATTTATCCAGAGTTTAAAAATATCCAAATTGTCAACATGATACTGCTTTGTGGAGTAAAATTCAAGAATAATATTCATGTATCAAAAATAATTTGGACAGAAAAGAAATATATTTTTTGGGTGAATAGTATTCGGTGAATAGTACTTCAGGAATAAAACACTGGCATGAAAAGTGCCCCAAATACCCGAGTGAATAATATTCAGGTGAATAGTAACCAGGTGAATAGTAACCCCTAAATAGTAACTCATGAATAGTATTCCGGTATGAAAAGATCCATAATTATCAAGAAAGCTCAGAATAATATTTTTATGAAAAGATACTGGATGAAACGCAAATATCAAGAATATTCTATTATTTTTTCACGGAGTATAGAAGCCAAAACTTTAACAAAATAAGTATAGAATTCGAAATCTGAAAAGAAATAATATTACTTACATACTACAGAGTATGGAAGAAAATATTATTTCAAGCGAAAATTGAACAAAAATAACATCCCTTACAAATGTTGAACGAAAATAATATTCCAACGAAATTTAACGAAGATAATATTCCTACGAATATTGAACGAAGATAATATTCTTTATGAATATTGAACGAAAATAATATTCATACGGATACGAAAAATAATATCTCTTCAGAATATGAAATAAATAATACACATTACCTCAGAAGAAGACTAGATACTGAAATAGTAAAGTAGCAGACTTCTCTTCTTCTTTCTCTCTATACCTTCTCTCTCTATAATTGCTCTTGTGAGTCTCAGTGAATTGGTGAGAATGAAGGAAGAATGAGCTTCTATTTATAGGAAAATATATTTTTGATAATTGCACGATTTGGGGCTCGAAATATTACAGTATAATACCTTTATCTTTTCCTTCATTTTTAATTTAGTCCTGCAAGTATTATCAAACTTGCACCACCTCCCCTAATAGTATATCGTGTGAATTAATAGTACATTCATGTGAATCAATAGTTCTATACATGTGAAAAAAATAGTTACAGTATAGTACATTCATCTATACCTCCATTTTTAATTTAGTCATGCAAGTATTATCAATCTTGCACCACCTCTCCTAATAGTACATACATGTGAATCAATAGTACACACATGTGAACAAATAGTTATAAGCATGTGAATTAATAGCAATTAATTGCTCATTTATTCGATTAATTACCTGATTGGTCAATTTAACCTCCAGAAATCAATTATTATCGAAATAATTGTCGATTTCCACCAACACTGATAATCCCAACACAATGAAAATATTTTTATCAACAATTTTATTTTTGAATTTTTGAAGTTTGACTTTTTCTGAAAAAGTCAACTGTTGAATTTTTGACCAAAAGTCAACTGTTGACTTTTTGACCAAAAAGTCTACCTCGGTAAATTTTGTGTTTATAGTCTATTTCTACTAATTTCATCGTTCCGGACTCAAATATCATGTCCGCATCTCTAAATTCAACTCCAAACTCGAATTCAATTTTTAATAACATTCATCATTAATATTATAACTAAAAATATTAACAACCAGATCGTTCCCAAGAAAGAGGGGGCTTTCCGATAAGGATTTCTCCCTATTGACACGCAATTAGATGACTTAACCCCTTTCCTTGACTGAACTTCTAGACATTGTTAATTATGCAAATAATAATATGAATAACTTGTCGTCTCAATTATTGATTTAATAATAATAAAAATTATGTAGATGATATTGTGACAATAATTGAATAAAACTAAGTGACTTCTCACGTAAGCATCAATAATCAAAGATACTATACAATACTGTGAGACCCCAGATTTTATGAATAAAGATTTAAATTTCTTGAAATATTTTTTTGAATATTATGGTATGGATTTGATATAATGTTATAGTTGTGGGTAATATTTATAAATTTTGCAAAGTAAGCAAGTGGTTATATAATATTCGATTGGTCGAAGAATATTCGTTTTAACAGAGAATATTCATACGATGACACAATCATTGGTGGACCCCATAATAGAAGTATTGTCGTAGTAACAAAACGACAGAATTATCTTTTATTAAAAATAACGGAGAAAGTTTTACCATTAAACTGTTAAACTACTCGGTAATAAAAATACAGTAATACGCGTGGTTGCATAGTAGCACACGATATTGATTATTTATGCTTATGTGAGAAATTACTTAGTTATACCCAATTATTGCTACAGTAATTGCTGCATCATATCTCTCATATTATTGATTCAATTGTTATTACAGTATCATTTATATAATATGTTATATTATTAAATCAATAATTGAGACGGCAAAGTTATTCATATTATTATTTGCAATATTGACAATGTCTAAAAGTTCTATCCAGGAGAGGTTTGGTCACCTAATTGCGCGCCAATAAGGAGAAATTCTTATCAGAAAGCCCCCTCTTTCCTGAGAATAACCTGGTTGTTAAATATTGTGAGTTATAATATTAATGATGAATAAGTTCGCGTTGATTAAAGATGAAATTGATAGTTCCATTGTGTTGGGATTATTAGTGTTAGTGGAAATCGACATTTATTTCGATAATAATTGATGTCTGGAAGTTATATTGACCAATCGAATGATTAATCGGATAAATGAGCAATTAATTGCTATTAATTCACATGCTTATAACTATTTGTTCACATGTGTGTACTATTGATTCACATGTATGTACTATTAGGGGAGGTGGTGCAAGATTGATAATACTTGCATGATTAAATTAAAAATGGAGGTTTAGATGAATGTACTATACTATAATTAATTTTTTAACATGTTTAGAACTATTGAGTCACATGATTTACTATTGATTCACATGATTTACTATTAGTGGAGGTGGTGCAAGGTTGATAATACTTGCATGACTAAATTAAAAATGAAGAAAAAGATGAAGGTATTATACTGTAATATTTCGAGCCCCAAAACGTGCAATTATCAGAACTATATTTTTATATAAATAGAAGCTCATTCCTTCGTTATTTTTCACCAATTCACTAAAGCTATAGAGCAATTATTATAGAGAGAAAGAAGAAGAGAAGTCTGCTACCTCACTATTCTAGTATCCAGTCTTCTTTTGAGGTAAGGGGTATTATTCTTTCGCATTCATGAAGAGAGTTATTTTCTTTCTTTCAATACTCGTAAAGGTTGTTATTCCATTCTTTATTATTATGTTGGAATAACTTTATCTATCATCAAGTACCGCATACATGGTGAAATTCTTCTCATTATTCCATTCTTTATTATTACATTGGAATAACCTATCTGTGAGGTCTATCGCATGCACGGTGAATTCATTTGTTATTTCATTCTTTATTATTATGTTGGAATATCACATGCATGCGTATTTCGCATGACACAGTTCCATACTTTATTATTCTTTGGAATATCACATGCATGCGATTATTACGCATGACTGATTCCGTTCTTTATTATTACATTTGGAATATCACGTCTGTGCGGATTACGCATGACACAGTTCCATACTTTATTATTACGCTTGGAATATCACATGCGTATGGTCTATCTAATGCCTGGTGAATTCTTTTGTTATTACATTCTTTATTATTCTATTGAAATAAACTGTCTATGTGGATTACCGCATGCATGGTGAATGATAATTCGTATTCATTCCTTATTAAATTATGGAAATGATCTGTCTACGTGGATTACTGCATGGCGGGCGAAAATCCATTTGCAGATTCATATATTCTATTATACTCAGTTGGTTAAAGTTTTGGCTTCTATACTCCATGAAATTAGTGGAATATCCTTGATATTTGCGCTTCTTCTAGTATCTTTTCATGAAAATATTCTTCTGAGCATTCTTGAATTTTACTCTACAAAGCAGTATCATGTTGACAATTTGGACGTTATTGATTTCTGGATAAATTAAATTATAAATCTTCAAAATTTATCCTTGAACTTGTTTTATTGAACTATTATGTCATTGTCATCATTCTCATGCTTATATTGTGATTAAAGTCATCTTTGGCTTACGTGCATAGATGGACTTGGTATGATTATGATCAGGGATTCTTCGGTATAAACATGAACGTAATGTGACGAATGATGTGGTAAAAGTCCTCATTGACCTGTAGTTCATTGATGGACAGTTGTTGGTATGATTATGACCAGGGATTATTCGGTATAATCATGACCATTGATGATTACATGAATATCCTTGGTCGTGGTGCAGGGATGATGTGGATTATTTATTAAGCTGAGTCTCAGCGATAAAGTTGATAAAAAACTTTTTAAATCATAGAAGATAGTAGATTTTATGCTCTACATGACTCTTCTAATGGATTGTTTATTTTTGCTGCAGTTGTTGATCTAAAACTTGTTGTCTATTGTATTCTATCAGTTGTTATACTGTTGAAGGCTAAGGATAATTTATTCTGCATTATCTTAGTCATAATATTTCTTACTGGGCTAGTTGAGCTCACCATTTTCTTTCACTATTCTCTTTAGGAAATGAGAATATAGCTGGGACTGGTCGGGGAACGGATTGACGGTCCAAATGGTTGTTTTAGTAATTCTCACTATTCTGTGAAATAGTGTGATAATAATTATAATGAGGACTCCATTGAGAGTGGATATTGTCTAGAAGGCAATATTCTTGTTTAAACTCTTAGCTATGTTTTGTCGTATTGTACACGACAGTTGTATAATTAAGTTTGTATTTAATTTATGTATCATGTATTTGGTGACCCAAGATGGGTGATATATACCTGTTTTTGGGGCGTCACAAATACCGTGTGCTACTATACAACCACACGTATTATTGTACTTTTATCACCGATTATTTTATGACAACTTGCTTACTTTGAAATATTTTCACATATCACCCTTAACTTTAACATTTTATCAATTTAACCATTTACTAAATAGAATAATAATTATAAGAAAATAGAATACTTTCATTTCATAAAATTTGGGATCTCACAATTAACTTATCAGGTAATATCACATACTGTCATATTTCAGGTATATACGTTGATTAAAGCAGAAATTTAAAAACAAAGCTCGTGTAGAGGGTTCTATTGTTGAACGCTATACGGAGGAAGAGCTTGTCAAATTCTGCTCATTGTACTTTGACGATGTAGTCGCAACGAAGCACAACCGTTTTAGTCGAAATGAGGTCGCCGATCCGTCTGGTCGTGCTGATGATGAGTTGGTTGTATTCACTTAAGTCGGAATGAGTTGTTTTGAAATATCATTAAAAAATAGTGACTCTCATCCAAGACTTGGATAGCACGTCACATTGATACCTGTTGGGTAAAATCTAATTACGCACAACACACAAGTATACGTGGTCAACACGTAATAAAGTGTAAGTAGAGTATCATTCCCACGAGGAATTGTTTAATAAAAATCACCAAGTACTAACCCGTAACCAACTCATTCTTATTTAAACGAATGAATTTCAAATTATATAATTAATCTACTATTAAATTCCACTAGTTAAGTTAAGATTACGGAGATTTAAGATCACAACTTCACTTATTGCTTCATTTAAGTTAACACACTTCTCATCAATTATTCTCTATCCTAAATTGTTAATCAAGAACACTAAAGCAGATAAAACCACCTCTCGATGCATAATACTCATACTCACTTAAATCCATAGATGATAGAATTAAGCAAGACACCCTAATTAACTAATCCACTATATCTCTATGTGAATTACAATTAAAAAGGATTTAAAGCACAAGTTCTCTATAAGATTACATATGGCGTAAAGGCATATCTCTATCCTAAACATGAATCATGAATTCCATCTATGCAGAAATCACAAACACATGCCATTATGATCAGATCTAAACCTATACTTCATCTCTCGAGTTCATATAGATTATCACGGTAATTGATGGCCAATTAATTAAACAATTAAGTCCAAATCACAATAGACAATCCTCACAATAGAACATAGTAATTGATAGCGAAGCATATTAAAATAAACTACACAATAAGATCCATTGTAATCTCAAACAAAGAATTAGTTCATTGAATTAAAACTAAGAATCCACACTTGAATACACATTAAAAGATAAGAATAAGATTAAGGAAAAGAAGTGAATCTGTTGACGGCAAATTCGTCCTCCGTCTCGCTCTTGATCTGGATCTCCAATGGCTTCCAAGTTGCTTCAATCTCCAAATCTTATAAGAACTAGGGTTTTGCTCCTAATCTACTCTAATCTAATCTAATGGAATCCTCCAAAACTAGCCTCCCAATCCAAGTTAAAATAAACTATTTATAGTTCTAACGGACACCTTAGCAAGTTAGGCAACTAAGAATCCTATTCTAGGTCAAATTGGACAAAATAACACCCAATTTAACTCGGCGCACCCAACACTATTCCTAGGCCAATTTTGGCACGCCCCACGCCATCTTGAAAGAAATTTCGATGGCCTTGCACTTGGCATGACATGACTTTGTTTCCTGTTGCAACATCCTTTGGTAAAATAGGCATAACTTTTGATCCGCTAGGAGTTACGGGGCCTAACACCTATCAAATCAAAGATATCGACGAGATCTACAACTTTTTATGCTTTGAGATTTAACATATTCTAGCCGGATAAAGGTCGAAATTGGGCTTGAAGTAGATGCTATGCAAATGGCAAGCATGACAAATCTTAGTTTTGATCTTTATTGATAAAAAGGCCATAACTCTCGTATCCGAGCTCCGATTGGGATGATTCAAGATGTTACGGAAAGCTAAGAAGTAGATCTACAATAAAATCCAAGTTCCAAGCCAAGAATATGCATCCAACTTGGTGTTAAAAACCCTACAATCTTCCCTTTTTGCACTTACTTATATATTTTAGTCCAAAAGATGTCCAAATTGCTTTTCCTTACTTCTTCATACCAATGTCGTGTCATAGCCTGCAAAATAACATAAAATATATGAAATGAAAACACAATGTATGCAAATTATCTACAAAATATAGGTTTATACAACTAATTCAAGTAATAGATATCGGATAAGTAGGTATAAAATCTATTTATCAATACCTATCAACTTGCCACCATTATTCACGACGTCCCCTATGGAAAGTCTGGCTTCGGTGTATTCCAAGATTTGGAAGTCACCAGAAAAAGGCTCAGGGTTCTTTACTTATGGCTTGATATGACAGTGATTGACTTTAGTGGTTTGGTTACTTGAATTCGCATAACAGGTTGGTTAGGAATATGAAAACTAACAACCTTACAAAAAAATTCAACTTTTGCGTGATGAGTAGTTAACTAGTATATTCCTAAAATCACATCAAAGACAATTATTTTGAAAGAGATAAAATCAACAGGAAACGTGAGGGTGGCGATTTGAATCAAACAAGATTTATAAATAGTGGATGTAATGAAGGTTTCTCCCAATGGAGTTTCAACAAATAAGTCAAAGTCTAATTTCTCTGGAGTCAATTTTAAACGTTGAGCGCAAGTAGGAGAAATAAAAGAATGGGTAGAACCGGTATCGAATAAGGTATAAACTTTGCAAGAGTTTATAATTAACTCACCCGTGATAACTTCGTTTGGGTTCCTCGACAAATGCTCTCACTTAAACTACTGACTTTGACTTGTCTGGGACATCCCTTGGCGTCACTATCCCAGCTGGACTTGACTTCACTACACGACAAAATCGAGCTAGGTGACCTTCTCTTCCGCAATTGAAACACGATTTGGGTTGTTGCGTACTGTTTGGATGCATGTGTCCCTCTTGTTTGCATTTGAAATATACAACCGGTGGTCGTTCTTCTTCCTTTGAAATGGGTGTTGGTGCTGCTACCGATGTCTTTCCGTCATTGTTGAATCTTCTCTTCTTAAAATTGTTCCCACTTAGTTCACCTTTCCTATTATCTTGGCCATGATTACCACCGAAGTGGTTACCATTTCTTGCCTGATAATTTCCTCCACGATGGTTATCGTTGTTTCGATGGTCATTGCCACCGGTACGATTATTATCGTGTTGTTGGTCGTTACCTTTTGGTTGAGCTGACTCATAATCGCGTTCTAATAACTAAGCCATATTCACAACATCTGAATATAGATAAAGTTTGTGAGAAATGAGGTACTGAAGCATTTCGGGTTTTAAACCTCTTAGAAACATCCGCGTCATTCACTCCTCATTATCAACCAAATGGGATGCAAACCGGGATAACTCCATAAACTTTGCCTCGTATTGCGATACGGTCATATTGTTTTGCTCTATCTCGATGAATTCTACCTCTTCATATGACGAATACTTTCGGGAATGTAGACATCTTTAGTGCAGAAAGATGAGTATGTTTTACAGATTTCCACCAGTAATTTGCTTCTTTACACAACATAAAGGTGGCAAAGGGAACCTTTTGCTCCTCTGAGCATTCCAAGACATCAAATATCTTGGTGATCTGCTTTATCCACGTCTCTGCCTTAAGTGGTTCTGGCTTTCCCCAAAACTCCGGTGGTCCCAGCTCCTTGAACTGCTTAGCGGTGACCAGCCGTGAGTTGCCAGTGTTTCCACCTCCATTTTGAACAGGAGTCCCTCTCGTTTGGTTTTGCATAAATTCTAAAAAGTTCATAAACCTACCATCGTTCGTCATTTGGTCGGTGTTGTTATTTACACGAGGATTATTGCCTTCTTGTTGCACATTATCCTGGTTATTGATCGTTAATGACTCAACGGTCTCATGTGCTTCATTGCTTATCTCAACATTTTTAGATGCCATTCTCAAACATTGTCATAAAACAAGGGTTAATTGACATACCACATATTATCCCTATACTCTGATTGAACAATTAAATACCAAATAACTTTGGTAGGTCATACTAACAAAAAATTACTCGTCTCTCCCCTCCTAGTTCTAGTCTCACACCTCAGCTAGGGATCATATCCCTAAGCTTTGATACCAATTGTGACACCCCCAAAATAGGTATACATCACCCATTCTGAGTCTCCAAATACATGGTACAGAATACAACTACAACTTAAATATACAACCATCGTGTAAAATATGACAAAACATAGTTGAGAGTTTTAACACGGATATTGTCTCCTAGACAATATCCACACTCAAATTCAATCTCATTACAATTATTATCACACTATTTCACAGAATACTGAGGACTACTAAAACAACCATCTGGACCATCAATCCATTCCCCAACTAGTCCCAGCTATATTCTCATTTCCTGAAGAGAATAGTGAAAGAAAAGGGTAAGCTCAACTAGCCCAGTAAGAAATATTATGACTAAGATAATGCAGAATAAATTTTCCTTAGCCTTCAACAGTATAACAACTGATAGAATACAATAGACAACAAGTTTTAGATTAACAACTGCAGCGGAACAAACAATCCATTAGAAGAGTCAACAATTCATCTTTGCACCCTCGGCCGAAGATGACTTTCATCACAATATAAGCATGAGGATGATGACAATGATATAAAAATTCAATTAAACGAGATCAAGGATAAATATTAAAGACTTTAAATTTATCTAAAGTTTAAAAACGTTCAAATGGTCAACATGATACTGCTTTGTAGAGTAAAATTCAAGAATAATACTCACGTATCAAAAATAATTTTGAACAGAAAAGAATCAATTTTTCGTCGTGAATAGTACTTGAGTGAATAGTACTTCAGGAATAGTACTCTGTGAATAGTACCTCATGAATAGTACTTTGTGAATAGTATCCCATGAATAGTATTTCGTAAATAGTACTGTATTTATGAATAATGCCCATAAATAGTACTTTGTGAATAGTACCATATTTATGAATAGTACCGTACGCATGAATAGTTCCGTACGTATGAATAGTATCGTATAAATGAATAGTACTCCGACATGAAAAGCTTAAAACTTTAACAAGAATGTTCAGAAAATTATCCTTGTGAAACGATACTAGATGAAGCACAAATTTTAAGGATATTCTACTAATTTGACGGAGTATAGAAGTAATACTTCAACAAAATGAGTGTAGAATTAGGGATATGAAACGAAATAATATTACTTACATACTACAGAGTATAGAAGAAAATATTATTTCATACGAATATTGAACAAAAATAATATCCCTTACGAATACGAAAGAAATAATACCCCTTTCCTTGGTAGAAGACTAGATACTGCAATAGTGAAGTAGCAGAATACTCTTCTTATTTCTCTCTAGAGCTTCTCTCTATAGCTTTTCTCTCTATAATTGCTCTTGTGAGTCTTAGTGAATTGGTGAGAATGAAAGAAGAATGAGCTTATATTTATAGGAAAACATAGTTTTGATAATTGCACGTTTTGGGGCTCGAATTATTACAGTATAGTACCTTCATCTTTTCCTCTATTTTTTTATTTAGTCCTACAAGTATTATCAAACTTGCACCACCTCGACTAATAGTATATCCATGTGAATCAATAATACATGCATGTGAATTAATAGTTCCATTCATGTGAACAAATAGTTATATGCATGTGAACTAATAGCAATTAATTTCTCATTTATCCGATTAATTACCCGATTGGTCAATTTAATCTCCAGAAATCAATCATTATCGAAATAAATGTCGATTTCCACTAATACTAATAATCTCAACACAATGGAAATATCAATTTCATATTTAATCATCACAAACTTATTCATCATTAATATTATAACTCATAGTATTTAACAACAAGATCATTCTCAGGAAAGAGGGGGCTTTCTGATAAGAATTTCTCCTTATTGGCGCGCAATTAGGTGACCAAATCCCTTTTCTCGACAGAACTTTCTAGACATCGTCAATATTGCAAATAATAATATGAATAAGTCGTCTCAATTATTAATTTAAAAATATAAAATATTGTGCAGATGATACTGTGACAATAATTTAATCAATAATATGAGAGATGCTATGTAGTAATTACGGTGGCAATAATTGAATAAAACTGAGTGACTTCTCACGTAAGCATCAATAATCAATACCGTGTTCTACTATGCAACCACGCGTATTACTGTACTTTTACCACCGGGTATTTAAACAGTTTAACGGTAAAAATTTTGTCGTTATTTTTATAAAAACATATTTCTGTCATTTTCTCATTCCGACAGTAATTTAGTTGTGGGGTCCACTAATGATTGCGCCGTTGTGCGAATATTCTCTGATAAAACAAATATTCCCCGACTAATCGAATATTTTATAACAACTTGCATACTTTACAAAAATTTTAAATACTACCCACAACTATAACATTATATCAAATTCATACCTTAATACTCAAAAAAATATTTCGAGAAAATTAATCTTTATTCATAAAATTTGGGGTCTTACAACCTCCCCTTCTTATGAAATTTCATCCTCAAAATTGACGTACGTACTTGGTATGTCGAAGAGATGAGGATACCTCGTCAGATTCTAACTCTTGAGGTATAACCTTTAAGCGTAGAATATGATCCTTCTTCTCCAAGATTTTTACAAGTATATCCTCATACGTTAAATCTTCTGCTATCTCGTCTAGTTCTAATTCAATAATGTGGTTCGGGTCGTCCACATATTTATGTAACATTGATACGTGAAAAATGTTATGAACATGCGACATACTTGGCGGTAAAGCGAGTCTATAGGCCACAGTTCCTACTCAATCGAGAATTTCAAATAGACTAATTAAATCGAGGGTTGAGATTTTCTCTCTTCGTCGATTCTTGCTTCTAGAATAACTCCTTCTTGCACCTTCTTCTTCACATTCATCAGCTCTGAGTCTGTAGCTTGAGCGGCTTTAACTTATCGATTAAAGTCGATTCTAATCGTATATTTGCTATCTTCACGTAGGTTCTTGGAGTCTTTAACTCTATCTCCATTTTTTGTAAGTCGTACAAAATGGGTCTTTGTGTTAACGACGTCGCACTCGTAACCGCATACGATCTGCGTCAGCTACCACGTTCGCTTTTTCCACGATGGTATTGAATGGTATTATCGTAATCTTTCAACAGCTCGAACCAACGTCTTTGGCGCATGATACGTTCGTTTTATTTGAAGAAATATTTGAGGTTTTAGAAATGGGTTTTCTACCTAGGTCAATACAAAATTCGATTTCACGCTCTAGGGGTAGGCTAGAAAGTTCTTCGGGGAATACTTCAAAAAATTTATTAACGATAGAAATATCATTCAAAATAGTGACTGTAATCCAAGACTTGGATATCACATCACATTAATACTTATCAACTTGCCACCGTTATTCACGGCATCCCCTATGAAAAGTCTGGCTTCGGTTCATTCCAAGACTTGGAAGTCACCAGAGAAAGGCTCAAAGCTCTTTACTTATGGCTTGATATGACAGTGATTGACTTTAGTGGTTTGGATACTTGAATTCGTATAACAGGTTGGTTAGGAATATGAAAACTAACAACCTTACAAAAATAATCAATTTTTGCATGATGAGTAGTTAACTACATCAAAGGCAAGTATTTTTAAAGAGATAAAATCAACAGGTAACGTGAGGGTACCGATTTGAACCAAACAAGATTTATGAACAGTGGATGTAATGAAGGTTTCTCCCAATGAATTTTCAACAAATAAGTCAAAGTCTAATTTCTCTGGAGTCAATTTTAAACATTGAGCGCAAGTAGGAGAAATAAAAGAATGGGTAGAACCGATATCGAATAAGGTATAAACTTCGCAAAAGTTTATAATTAACTTACCCGTGATAACTTCGTTCGGGTTCCTCGATAAATGCTCTCACTTAAACTACTGGCTTTGACTTGTGTAGGACATCCTTTGGCGTCACTATCCCAGCTGGACTTGACTTCACTACACGACAAAATCGAGTTAGGTGACCTTCTCTTCTGCAATTGAAACACGCTTTGGGTTTCTACGTACAGTTTGGACGGATGTGTCCTTCTTATCTGTATTTGAAACATACAACCGGTTGTCGTTCTTCTTCCTTTGAAACGGGTGCTGGTGCTGCTACCGATGCCTTTCTGTCATTGTTGAATCTTCTCTTCTTAAAATTGTTCCCACTTAGTTCATCTTTCCTATTATCTTGGCCATGATTACCACGGAAGTGGTTACCATTTCTTGCCTGATAATTTCCTCCACGATGGTTATCGTTGTTCCGATGGCTGTTGCCACCGGTACGATTATTATCGTGTTGTTAGTCATTACCTTTTGGTTGAGCTGACTCATAATCGTGTTCTAATAACTGACCCCTATTCACAACATCTGAATATAAACAAAGTTTGTGAGAAATGAGGTAATGACGTATTTCGGGTTTCAAACATCTTAGAAACATTCGCGTCATTCGCTCCTCATTATCAACCAAATGGGATGCAAACCGGGATAACTCCGCAAACTTTGCTTCGTATTGCGATACAGTCATATTGCTTTGCTCCAGTTTGATGAATTCTACCTTCTTCATGTGACGAATACTTTCAGAAAAGTACTTGTCGTTGAACAATTCTTGAAACTTCTCCCAAGATATCTTTAGTGCGGAAAGATGAATACGTTTTACAGATTCCCACCAGTAATCTACTTCTTCACGCAACATAAAGGTGGCAAAGGGAACCTTTTGATCCTCTGAGCATTCCAAGACATCAAATATCTTGGTGATCTGCTTTATCCACGTCTCTGCCTTAAGTGGTTCTGGCTTTCCCAAAAACTCCAATGGTCCCAGCTCCTTGAACTGCTTAGCGGTGACAAGCCATGAGTTGCCAGTGTTTCCACCTACATTTTGAACAGGAGTCTCTCTCGTTTGGTTTTGCATAAATTCTAAAAAGTTCTTAAATATACCATCGTTCGTCATTTGGTCGTTGTTGTTGTTTACATGAGGATTATTGCCTTCCTTATGCATATTATCCTGGTTATTGATAGTTAGTGACTCAACGATCTCATGTGCTTCATTGCTTATCTCAACATTTTTAGATGCCATTCTCAAACACTATCACAAAACAAGGGTTAATTGACATACCACATATTATTCCTATACTCTGACCGACTAATTAAATAACAAATAACTTAGGTAGGTCATACTAGCGAAGGACTACCCATCTTTACCCTCCTAGTTCTAGTCTCACATCTCAGCCAGGGATCATATCTCTAAGCTTGGATACCAACTGTGACGCCCCCCCAAATAGGTATACATCACCCATTCTGAGTTTCCAAATACATGATACATAATACAACTACAACTTAAATATACAACCGTCGTGTAGAATACGACAAAACATAGCTGAGTGTTTTAACACGGATATTGTCTCCTAGACAATATCCACACTCAAATTCAATCTCATTACAATTATTATCACACTATTTCACAGAATAGTGAGGACTACTAAAACAACCATCTGGACCATCAATCCATTCCCCGACTAGTCCCAGCTATATTTTCATTTCCTAAAAAGAACAGTGAAAGAAAAGGGTGAGCTCAACTGGCCCAGTAAGAAATATTATGACTAAGATAATGCAGAATAAATTATCCTTAGCCTTCAATAGTATAACAACTAATAGAATACAATAGACAACAAGTTTTAGATCAACAACTGCAGCGGAACAAGCAATCCATTAGAAGAGTCAAGTAGAGTATGATATCTACTATCTTCTATGATTTAAAAGTTTACCATTAATTTTATCGCTGAGACTCAGCTTAATAAATAATCCACATCACTGAATTATCCATGCACTACGGGCCAAGGATATTCATTAGTATCACAACCACGAATTATCCATACTGTGACGCCCCCAAATTCGGGTCCCTTCGAACCTCGAATTCGGTCCGCCACGATACTACTATCGTCAAACTATTATATCTTTTATTCATAACTTAAATGAATATAACCTTGCTTATTACAATTTAAAATATAAATTCTTTCCATTACCAGGATCTGCACAGTGACCCCAAACTTTTATAAGTTTCTAATCTTGGTCATTTACTATTCATGTATTACATCACATTTGATGTTATATAAATATGCAGAACAATTTAAACTTTTTTAATCTCCTTTGAAAATAAATCTTTTATTGATATCTTAACTTGAATCAATTACAAATCCTTGAATCAAATTATGTTATGATTCCTTCTATTCGAATTACTATATAAAGATATACATCTCGATTTGAATTTCACTATGTACCGTCTAGTACAACTTTATAGCTTAGCATGTATTACACATAGTAAACTACTATCATATACATCTACTAGAACCTAAACATGGTTCAAGAGCATCTAGTTAAATAATAAATCAATCTCCTTCGATACCATTTAACTTTATCAATCAAATAGCATGTAACCTTTACCGTGTATTCTTAACCTGCAAAAGTGGTTATTTGCAAGGGTGAGCTCGACAGCCCAGCAATTCTAACAGTTTTAATGCAGCACATAGCATATAACAGCATATTCAGTTCATGCATTTATAATCGATTAATATTTAATACACATGTTACTTCTCACATAACAGGCATAGAGGTTTATATCACAAGTATATCATCAAAGATCAACTTTCACATTTCATACATATCTCATACGCATTTAATATATATAACAACATTTTCATAGCATAATATAGCTCAACTAACAATTATCGAATTCATATAACAAATAGGAACTGAAAGACTTGCCTGATTCGTAGTTTAGAAACTACGACTTAACTGCTTACCGCTTATCTGCACATCGTGTATTCCTACACAGTCATATAATCATGGATTCATATCCATCAGTAACATATTTCATGCATTCTCAATGTAATAACAATGTTACACTGTTTCCCAACTAGGTTCATAAAACCTACACTTCACTTTCTCATCACTCTTAGAATAGCTAGGTATGTATAGGTATACCCTAACCACCCGTACTTGACATCAACATAGCTATCACGCACTTGACTCGCTAAGTGTTCGACACATTTAAAACTCATATAGGTAAGTTCAAACGTACACATAAACGCTTAACTTAGTTGTAATTCCATACCACATCACCTATCCTATATATTCATAGCACAAATCAGATCACGAATTCAAACAACGTATCGTTGATTTATATCTTGAAAACATTCTTTTGGACTTTACATTCGAAAGCCCTGCTTAACATTCATCTTTATCACATAGCATGCTTCTTAACACATTACATAGCGTATTTGTGACGCCCCCAAAACAGGTATACATCACCCATCTTGAGTCGCCAGATACATGGTACAAAATTCAAATACAAACTTAATTATACAACTGTCGTGTAAAATAGGACAAAACATAAGCTGATAGTTTAAATAAGAATATTGTCTTCTAGACAATATCCACTCTCAATGGAGTCCTCATTACAATTATTATCACGCTATTTCACAGAATAGTGAGGACTACTAAAGCAACTTATCCTGGACCATCACTCCATTTCTCGACTCGCCCCCAGCTATATTCTTATTTCCTGAAGAGAACAATGAAAAAAAAGGTGAGCTCAACTAGCCCAGTAAGAAATATTATGACTAAGATAATGCGGAATAAATTATCCTTAGCCTTCAACAGTATAACAACTGATAGAATACAATAGACAACCAGTTTTAGATCAACAACTGCAGCGAAAATAAGCAATCCATTAGAAGAGTCAAGTAGAGCATAAAATCTCTATCTTCTATGATTTAAAAAGTTTTCATCAACTTTATCGCTGAGACTCAGCTTAATAAATAAAATTGAATCATCCCTGCACCACGACTAAGGATATTCATGTAATCATCAATGGTCATGATTATACCGAATAATCCCTGGTCATAATCATACCAACAACTGTCCATCAATTAACTACAGGCCACTGAGGACTTTTACCACATCATTCGTCACATTACGGTCATGATTATACCTAATAATCCCTGGTAATAATCATATCAAGTCCATCTATGCACGTAAGCCAAAGATGACTTTCATCACAATATAAGCATGAGGATGATGACAATGACATAATAATTCAATAAAACAAGTTCAAGGATAAATTTTAAAGATTTATAATTTAATTTATCCAAGAATCAATAACGTCCAAATTATCAACATGATACTGCTTTGTAGAGTAAAATTCAAGAATAATATTCATGTACCAAAAATAATTTGGACAGAAAAGAAATATATTTTTCGGATGAATTGTACCCCGTGAATAGTACTTCGGGAATAGTACCCCGTGAATAGTACCCCGACACGAAAAGTGTTTCGAATACCCGAGTGAATGATACTAGAGTGAATAGTAATTGGGTAAATAGTACCCCATAAATAGTAACTCGTGAATAGTACTCCGGCACGAAAAGTGTCCCGAATACCCTAGTGAATAATACCAGAGTAAATAGTAACTGGGTGAATAGTAACCCGTGAATAGTAACTCGTAAAAAAATACCAAAGAAAATGATTTTCAATGACGAGTACAAAAGAAATGATATCTCGAGCACGAGTATAATAGAATATCTGGCTGAAATGGATTTTCACATCACCATGCAGAATCCACGTGAGATGCATCATTTCCACAATTTAATAAAGAATGAATACGATGGATCATTCACCATGCATGCGGTAATCTATATAGATAGATTATTCCAACAAAATAATAAAGAATGGAATAACGAAAGAATTCACCGAGCATACGATAGACCCAGCAAAGCGAGTTATTCCAACGTAATAATAAAGAATGGAACCAGATTAAATGCGTAATCCACACGACGGTGATATTCTAACGTAAATAATAAAGAACGGAACCAGGTCATGCGTAATCCGCACAGACAAGATATTCCAACATAATAATAAATAATGGAATAACAACAGAATTCACTGAGCATGCGATAGATCCTTACGCATGAAGTTATTCCAATGAAATAATAAAGAATGGAATAACGAAGAATTTCACCATGTATGAGGTACTTGATAGACAAAGTTATTCCAACATAATAATAAAGAATGGAATAACAACCCTTACGAGTATTGAAAGAAAATAACTCTCTTCATGAATATGAAAGAATAATACCCTTCACTATAATAATAATATCCCTTACCACAATTATGATATCCCTTACCTTAGAAGAAAACTGGATACTGGAATAGTGAGGTAGCAGACTTCTCTTCTTCTTTCTCTCTATAATTTCTCTCTATAATAATTGCTCTATAGCTTTTGTGAATTGGTGAAGAATAATGAAGGAATGAGCTTCTATTTATAGGAAAATATACTTTCCATAATTGCACATTTTGGGGCTCAAAATATTACAGTATAATACCTTTATCTTTTCCTTCATTTTTAATTTAGTCATGCAAGTATTATCAAACTTGCACCACCTCCCCTAATAATAAATCATGTGAATCAATAGTAAATCATGTGACTCAATAGTACACACATGTGAACATATAGTTATAAGCATGTGAATTAATAGCAATTAATTGCTCATTTATCCGATTAATCACCCGATTGGTCAATATAACTTCCAGACATCAATTATTATCGAAATAAATGTCGATTTCCACTAACATTAATAATCCCAACACAATGGAACTATCAATTTCATCGTTAATCAACACGAACTTATTCATCATTAATATTATAACTCACAATATTTAACAACCAGGTCGTTCCAGGAAAGAGGAGGCTTTCCGATAAGAATTTCTCCTTATTGGCGTGCAATTAGGTGACCAAACCTCTCCTTGACAGAACTTCTAGACATTGTCAATATTGCAAACAATAATATGAATAACTTTGTCGTCTCAATTATTGATTTAATAATAATAAATATTATGCAGATGATACTGTGATAATAATTGAATCAATAATATGAGAGATATGATGCAACAATTACTATAGCAATAATTGAGTATAACTGAGTGACTTCTTACGTAAGCATCAATAATAAATACCGTGTGCTACTATGCAACCACGCGTATTACTGTACTTTTATCACCGATTATTTTATGACAACTTGTTTACTTTGAAAATTTTTTACATATCACCCTTAACTTTAACCTTTTATCAATTTAACCATTTACTAAATAGAATAATTATAAGAAAATTAAATACTTTCATTTCATAAAATTCGGGGTCTCACAATCTCCCCTCCTTTTGAAATTTCGCCCTCAAAATTTACGTACCTAATAGTTCGAAGAGATGAGAATATCCTGTTTTCTTTTTGGATTGTACCATCCCGGTTATTTCCTTTCTATCATGATTTTCCCATTTCTCATCTCCTGTATTTCAGATATCATTCTAGAATATAGTTTCAAAATAAGGGTTAATTGACATGCCACATATTATCCCTATACTCTGACCGACCAATTAAATAACAAATAAAGTTAGGTAGGTCATACTAGAGAAGGAATTACCCGTCTCTCCACTCCTAGTTCTAGTCTAACATCTCAACCAGGGATCATATCCCTAAGCTCTGATACCAACTGTGACGCCCCCAAAACAGGTATACATCACCCATCTTGAGTCGCCAGATACATGGTACAAAATTCAAATACAAACTTAATTATACAACTGTCGTGTAAAATACGACAAAACATAAGCTGAGAGTTTAAACAAGAATATTGCCTTCTAGACAATATCTACTCTCAATGGAGTCCTCATTACAATTATTATCACACTATTTCACAGAATAGTGAGGACTACTAAAGCCACTTATCCTGGACCATCACTCCATTTCTCGACTCGCCTCACTATATTCTCATTTCAAGAAGAAACAATGAAAGAAAGGGTGAGCTCAACTAGCCCAGTAAGAAATATTATGACTAAGATAATGCAGAATAAATTATCCTTAGCCTTCAACAGTATAACAACTGATAGAATACAATAGACAACAAGTTTTAGATCAACAACTGCAGCGAAATAAGCAATCCATTAGAAGAGTCAAGTAGAGCATAAAATCTACTATCTTCTATGATTTAAAAAGTTTTTCATCAACTTTATCGCTGAGACTCAGCTTAATAAATAAAATCGAATCATCCCTGCACCACGGCCAATGATATTCAAGTAATCATCAATGGTCATGATTATACCGAATAATCCCTGGTCATAATCATACCAACAACTGTCCATCAATTAACTACAGGCCACTAAGGACTTTTACCACATCATTCGTCACATTACGGTCATGATTATACCGAATAATCCCTGATAATAATCATATCAAGTCCATCTATGCACGTAAGCCAAAGATGACTTTCATCACAATATAAGCATGAGGATGATGACAATGACATAATAATTCAATAAAACAAGTTCAAGGATAAATTTTAAAGATTAATAATTTAATTTATCCAGGAATCAATAACGTCCAAATTGTCAACATGTTACTGCTTTGTAGAGTAAAATTCAAGAATAATATTCATGTACCAAAAATAATTTGGACAGAAAAGAAATATATTTTTCGGGAGAATAGTACCCCGTGAATAGTACCCCGACACGAAAAGTGTCCCAAATACCTGAGTGAATGATACTAGAGTGAATAGTAATCAGGTGAATAGTACCCTATGAATAGTAACTCATGAATAGTATTCTGGCACGATAAGTGCCCCAAATACCCGAGTGAATAATACCAGAGTGAATAGTAATTGGGTGAATAGTAACCCGTGAATAGTAACTCGTAAAAAAATACCAAAGAAAATGATGTTCCATGACGAGTACAAAAGAAATGATATCTCAGACGAATATAATAGAATATACAAAACTGCAAATGGATTTTCACCCGCCATGCGGTAATCCACGTAGACAAATCATTTCCACAATTTAATAAAGAATGAATATAAAGGATCATTCACCATGCATGCGATAATCCACATAGACAAGTTATTCCAACAGAATAATAAAGAATAGAATAACAGAAGAATTCATCAGGCATGCGATAGACCTCACAGACAGGATGTTCAAACAGAATAATAAAGAACGGAACCAGGTCATGCGTAATCCGCACAGACAGGATATTCCAACAGAATAACAAAGAATGGAATAAAAATAGAATTCACCAGGCATGCGATAGACCTCACAGACAGGTTATTCCAACAGAATAATAAAGAATGGATTAACAGAAGAATTTCACCATGTGTGAGGTACTTCGCATAGACAGGTTATTCCAACATAATAATAAAGAATGGAATAACAACCCTTACGAGTATTGAAAGAAAATAACTCTCTTCATGAATATGAAAGAATAATACCCCTTACTATAATAATAATATCTCTTACCACAATAATGATATCCCTTACCTTAGAAGAAAACTGGATACTGAAATAGTGAGGTAGCAGACTTCTCTTTTTCTTTCTCTCTATAATTTCTCTCTATAATAATTGCTCTATAGATTTAGTGAATTGGTGAAGAATAATGAAGATATGAACTTCTATTTATAGGAAAATATAATTTCCATAATTGCACATTTTGGGGCTCGAAATATTACAGTATAATACCTTCATCTTTTCCTTCATTTTTAATTTAGTCATGCAAGTATTATCAAACTTGCACCACCTCCACTAATAGTAAATCATGTGAATCAATAGTAAATCATGTGACTCAATAGTTCTAAACATGTTAAAAAATTAATTATAGTATAGTACATTCATCTAAACCTCCATTTTTAATTTAATCATGCAAGTATTATCAATCTTGCACCACCTCCCCTAATAGTACATATATGTGAATCAATAGTACACACATGTGAACAAATAGTTATAAGCATGTGAATTAATAGCAATTAATTGCTCATTTATCCGATTAATCATCCGATTGGTCAATATAACTTCCAGACATCAATTATTATCGAAATAAATGTTGATTTTCACTAACACTAATAATCCCAACACAATGGAACTATCAATTTCATCTTTAATCAACGCGAACTTATTCATCATTAATATTATAACTCACAATATTTAACAACCAGGTCATTCACAGGAAAGAGGGGGCTTTCCGATAAGAATTTCTCCTTATTGGCGCGCAATTAGGTGACCGAACCTCTCCTTGACAGAACTTCTAGACATTGTCAATATTGCAAACAATAATATGAATAACTTTGTCGTCTCAATTATTGATTTAAATAATAAATATTATGCAGATGATACTGTGACAATAATTGAATCAATAATATGAGAGATATGATGCAGCAATTACTGTAGCAATAATTGAGTATAACTGAGTGACTTCTTACGTAAGCATCAATAATAAATACCGTGTGCTACTATGCAACCACGCGCATTACTTTACTCTTATCAGCGATTATTATATGACAACTTGTTTACTTTGAAAAATTTTCACATATCACCCTTAATTTTAACCTTTTATCAATTTAACCATTTACCATATAGAATAATTATAAGAAAATTAAATACTTTCATTTCATAAAATTCGGGGTCTCACAGTATTGATCATATATTACAAGTTAAATTAATCATATAGGCATGCTACAAACATCAGATCAAAAACATAACTTATTCCAAATCTGCGGATGGCTCAATTGCGCCCATGTATACATGCTTAGGATTGGCCTTGTTTGCTACCATCCCCCCCGCCGAACTTCAAGACTGAGCTTTTCACTTCCTATTTTTAGTCCATACTTTAATACAATTAGACACTTACACTTAACATGCATACACGATAGAGGTCTTTACATACTTGTATGACCACTTTAAGTTCATCCTTATATGTTAGGGACTTTAGTTTAGGATTTTCACGAATCAAAACCAAATAGGGTTATGTAATCGCTAGGTGCACTAATTAGCCTTATGTTCTCATAAAGAGGTCACATAATCTTTACTACACATGCTCGTACATATTCATATCTTTTACTCATAGCTAGCATTGTTTAACACTTTAAAACATGCTTTAACCTCGTGCTTGGTTTACTTCCATTATGTTTAACATATAAGACTTATGTTTAGTGACATAATGAAACATAACATGGCATCTCAAGCCTTTAAAATCTAAATACTCATATGTAATATCGCTTAAGTTCGAAAACATGCTCGAGGTTGCCTTTGAAATCATTTTAACCAAAACAAGTTATCTATCCCACATACGATCTAACTTTGAATCTTTTATCATGCGTAATTAGACCTCATATATATACTATCAAGGTCAGAATTAAAGGTACATAAATTCATCAAAGTTTGTTTTCAAAATCTTAAGTTTCTTTTCGAAACATATATTAACATAAACCAATGCAACACATATATGCAAGGGAACTTTAGACCACATGCTAAACCTGTCATCATGCCTAATTAAGCTCTACCAATCATGTCATGGCTTAACAGATTGTAGCAGACAACCTCAGTAGTCACCAAGGTTACACGCGCAGCCAGTTGTCATTGTCTCAGATTAATGGGATCGGTGTAGCTGTGCTATCCCAAAACAAACACATAGACAAGATATGTACAGCAAATGCTACCTGAAATGAATCTACAAAATGGGAGCAAATGCGCCCTTTACGGAAGACTCCGTAAGAGTCTCTGCTTCTACAGAGCTCAAAACCCAAACACCATTTCTTCATGCCACATGCTTAAACTCAACTACAATACTTCTTTACATGCTTGTAACCCTTAACTAACATGATAGCAACCTTTAACTCGTAAAAATAACAACTTGATTACTTTAATTCAAGATTATTGCCATTTTTCTATAATTTCACATATTTAGCGAATTGCACTACTACGGATTCGTTTCTTAACCAATTTGGTCCGTTTAACTTTCGTTGTTTTCTCATTTGACTATATTAACAACATCTAACAATAATTCATGGTTTACAACAACACTTAGCCATCAAATTTGTGACTCAAAAGTGATTTTTTCTTGTTATTTCTAAGGAATTCAAGACTTAGGAATCAAAACACAAACATTAGATTCATTACCTCTTTATGGCTTTAATCTTCTATCTATAGCACTCCAAACCTCTACTTGATCTCAATAATACTGAACTTCCATAACCAAATTCTCAGCAACTTAATAAACATGAAATAGAAGAAGGAGACTATATTTATATAGAAAACTTGGACTGGGCAATTTCATTACACTGAGGTTGAATTCATGGTGTAATGGAAGAAAACATTGGTTATTTGAGAGTTGTTCAACAACCCACCACCAGCCATCTTCATAACTAATGATTTCTTGCTTGGAAGTTACGTATTTTAGCCTTAGGGCACTGTTCATGTACTAGTTGCTTAACTGATAAATCTTATATCTCAGCAATGTGTTTCTATTTTGATCAGTTAGTTATTTTAACTCCCAAATGTAATTTTAATGTACAATTGTTACTATATTAGGAAAATTTAGGGATTATTTATGTACTTTATTTATGTACTTACATCATATAATCCATGTACATTAAATACATGTAATAAAATATCGTCGTCAGGTATTATTATCCGAGTAGTTCCATAATCATTTCTACTATTCACATAATCACATTACACCTTATTTAATATTAATATTTATTTAAAACATTGATTTCCTTTCTCAGTTTCTAGAATACACAGATATTTAATCATTGGTGTATTAAAGTTACATATGACTTCATCGTACTACTTGGTACCTTACATCATTAGTCCCAATTAAATGTCACACTTCATATATTCGTAGGCCATAGATATTTTATATACTACTACCCACATTTTCTATATTACACATAATAATACTTTTTAATGATAATGTCCACATTAATATTTTTAATTGGGCTAAGTTTAATTCAATTGGGTATTCCCAACCCTAAAATCACATTTTAATATCACAATGATTAATTAGTATTAATCATTTATTATCTCACAATAATTAGTATGTACAACACTAATTAATATAATTCTTTCATTTCATTTCTTCCATAAATTGTCCCAAAACAATTTTCTTTAACCACCACATACAATATGCATAAATCTCTAACCAATAATTACTTATAACTATATTGGTTCTTTTAATCATTTACCTTTCAAATATCAACCCTTTTTATATATTACAATACTATGTAATATATTAAAATATCAATATTAATTAACATATTTCTTTCATCCTCTTATGCTAAACATATATGTTAATTCACCATCTTATACAAGTGAACTAATATCATGCCACTACCACGCAAAGCTTCATAATATAATATTCTATAATATTACTTAATTACCCATATTTATTTCAGGCTAATTAATGAAATTTTATTTAAGTCATGTTTTGCTAACTAAGTTTCTTCATGAACATCAAGTCACCATTCATGACCTTATAAGAGTTATTAGTATACATGGCTTGCAAATCACATTTCATAAACTGACTCAGAGTTTTCTCTGAGACCGACGCAATTGCTTACTTGGTCATATAAAGCTTGGTAATAATAAGCGATTCTTGCCATACCAAATTCGTAGGCAGACAAGTTATGCATTAGTAGAACTGAAACCTTACACTTCTAAACACTTTACCCATCCTCCTTAAGCGTTAACTCGATTAACATCAATCCTCTATTTGGTTTCGCATCATCGATTATTATTTTACTTAACAATTCAAGGATTACGCTTCAAGTTTTAAAACTCTATCTCCCTTTTTAGTTTAACCAACTATACATCTCCTTTACGGTTTCATACCACCAATAACACCACACTCAAATATAAATATACATGCATTGTGACACCCCCAAATAGGTATACATCACCGATCTTGAGTCGCCAAATACATGGTACAAAATTCAAATACAACTTAATTATACAACAGTCGTGTAAAATACGACAAAACATATGTTGTGAGTTTTAATACAAATATTGTCATCTAGACAATATCCACACTCAATTGAGTCCTCATTACATTTATTATCACATTATTTAACAGAATAATGAGGGCTACTAATGCTTTTATCTGGACCGTCACTCCGTTCCCCGACTAGTCCTTGCTACATTCTCATTTCCTGAATAGAATAATGAAAGTAAATGGGTGAGCTCAACTAGCCCAGTAAAAAATATTATGACTAAGATAATACAGAATAAATTATCATTAGCCTTCAACAGTGTTAAAATGATACAATATAACAAACATCAAGTTTAACTGCAGCGGAACAAGCAATCCATCAAAAGAGTCAAATAGAGAATAAAATCTACTATCTTTTATGATTTAAAAGGTTTTTCATCACTTTAATCGCTGGGACTCAGCTTAATAAATAATTCACATCATCCCTGCATTACGGCCAAGGATATTCATTAGTATCACAACCACAAATTATCCATGCACTACGGGCCAAGGATATTCGTGTATTCATCAATGGTCATGATCATGCCAACAACTGTCCATCAATGCACTACGGGCCAATGAGGACTTTTACCACATCATTTGTAACATTACGGTCATGATTATACCGATTAATCCCTGGTCATAATCATACCAAGTCCATCTATGCACTACAGGCCACAAATAACTTTCAACATAATATAAACATGAGGATGATGACAATGATATAAGAATTCAATAAAACAAGTTCAAGAATTAATTTATCCAGGAACTAACAACGTCCAAATTGTCAACATGATACTTCTTTGTAGAGTAAAATTCAAGAATGCTCGTAAGAATATTTTCATGAAAAGATCTTTGGATGAAGCGCAAAATATCAAGGATATTCTACTAATTTCATGGAGTATAGAAGTCAAAACTTTAACCAACCGAGTATAATAAAGAATGGAATAATAAAAGAAATCACCGGGCATGCGATAGACCTTATGCATGTGTTATTCCAATGAGAATAATAAATAACGGAACCGGTCATGCGTAACGCCGCATGCATGATGTTCTAACAGAATAATAAAGAATGGAATAACAGAAAAATTTCACCATGTATGCGGTTCTTCACATAGACAGGTTATTCCAACATAATGATAAAGAATGAAATAACATAAGAATTTCACCAAGTATAGGGTGAGATCACAGATACAAGTTATTCCAATGTAATAAAAAAATGGAATAATGAAGTTCTCTTCATGAATAGGAAAGAAATAATACCCCTTACCTTAGAACAACTGGATATAGGAGTAGTGAAGTAGCAGAATACTTTTCTTTTTTCTCTCTATAGTTTCTCTCTCTAGAGTTTCAGTGAATTCGTAAGAAATAATGAAGGAATGAGCTTCTATTTATAGGAGAATGGACCGAATAGTAACTAATTCTGAAACGGTCCAAATTGATTTACTTTTAAACAGACGGTCCGTATTGGTTTACTATAAAATATTCTAATAAAACAAAATTTTTTAAATAAAATATAATATATTCTATTTATAATCTAATAAAACGAATAACTTTATAAAAGTATTACATTTTTATATAAAAAGATTTTACTATGCAAAATACTATGCGAGCACTATGCAAACACTATGCGTAATAAAATATAATATATTTTATTTATAGTATAATAAAACGAATAACTTTATAAAAGTATTAGGTTTTATATAAAAAGATTTTACTATACAAAACACTATGCATAATAGAATATAATATATTCGATTTATAGTCTAATAAAACGAATAACTTTATAAAAGTATTCTGTTTTATATAAAAAAAATTTTGTTTTATTACATTAATAATACTAATAAAACAAAACTTCATCATCATTATTATAATTCACACTATTAATCGACCAGGTCGTTCCCAGGGAAGAGGGGGCTTTCCAATAAGGATTTCTCCCTATTGGCGCGTAATTAGGTGACCAAACCTCTCCTTGGCAGAACTTCTAGACATCATTAATATTGCAAATAATAATATTAATAACTTCGTCATCTCAATTATTGATTTATTAATATATAAAATATCGACAATAATTGAATCAATTAACGTGAGATACTATGCAACAATTACTGAAGCAATAATTGAACAAAACTGAGTGACTTCTCACGTAAGCATCAATAATCAATACCGTGTGCTACTATGCAACCACGTGTATTCCTGTACTTTTAACACTGGGTGTTTCAACAGTTAACGATAAACTTTCGCCGTTATTTTCATAAAATATTTTGTCGTTTTCTCAATCCGACAATAATTCCGTTGTGGGGTCCACAAATGATTATGCCGTCGTACGAATATTCCCTGATAAAACAAATATTCCCCGACCAATCGAATATTATATAACAACTTGCGTACTTTGCAAAAATTTATAACTATTACCCACAACTATAACATTATATCAAATTCATTCTATAATATTCAAAAATGATAATTATAGAAAATTCATCTTTATTCATAAAAGTTGGGGTCTTACAATCTCCCTTTCTTATGAAATTTCATCCTCTAAATTAGGGTATGTACCTGGTATGTCGAAGAGGTAAGGATACCTTGATTTCATTTCATATTCTAACTCCCAGGTTATTTCCTCAACATTGTGGTTCCTCCATAAAACTTTGACTTGAGGTATAACCTTGGAGCGTAGAATATGTTCCTTCTTATCCTAGTTTTGAATAGGAACCTCTTCATACGTTAAATCTTCCACTATTTCATCCGGTTCTAACTCAATAATGTGGTTCGGGTCTTTCACATATTTACGTAACATGGATATATGAAAAACATTATGAACACGAGACATACTTGGCGGTAAAGCGAGTCTATAGGCTACAGTCCCTACTTGATCTAGGATTAAAAATGGGCCAATGAATCGAGGATTGAGCTTTCTCTTTCCAAATCTCGTAACTCCTTTCCATGGAGCAACATGTAACAACACATGATCTCCAATATCAAATTCCATGTCCTTTCGATGAAGATCAGCATAACTCTTTTGTCGGTCTTGTGAGGTTTTTATACGTTGTCGAATCGTTTGAATCTTTTTCGTAGTCATACGTACCAACTCCGGTCCCAACAACGTTGCTTCACCCACCTCATCCTAGCATACTAGAGAACGACACTTTCTTCCATACAATGCCTCGAATGGAGCCATGCCAATACTTGTTTGATAACTGTTGTAAGAAAACTCCACCAAGGGTAAGAACTTGTCCCAACTTCCCTTGAAGTCAAGGACATAGAGTCTTAATAAATCTTCAAGAGTTTGAATAGTCTTCTCTGATTGTCCGTCCATCTGAGGATGATATGCCAAACTAAATTGTAAATCCGTGCCCATAGCTTTTTGTAAAGTAACCCAAAATCATGAAGTGAATCTTGGGTCTCGATCAGAAACTATGGATACTGGCATAGCATGCAGTCTTATAATCTCGTTTATGTACATACGAGCAAGATGTTCAAGTGTATAAGTTTCTCGTATTGGTAAGAAACGAGCAGACTTGGTGAATCTATCAACAATGACCCAAATTGCATCTATGCCTTGAGAAACCTTGGGAAGACCAGTAACAAAATCTATGATAATGTGCTCCCACTTCCATTCTGGAATTTCAAGTGGTTGCAATGGACCTTTTGGTACTTGATGTTCTGCCTTAACTCGTTGACAAGTTAAACACCTTGAGATAAACAGCGCTATCTCTCTCTTCATATTGCCCCACCAAAATATATGTCAAAGATCATGATACATTTTGGTACTCCCAGGATGGATTGCAAACGGTGTGTTGTGCGCCTCCATCATTATTTTATACTTTAACTCAGGATCGTTAGGAACACAAAGTCTAGAGTTGACTCGAAGTATTCCTTCTTCATCAATTCTTACTTCCAGCATAGCACCTTCTTGTACTTTCTTCCTCATATGCATCAGCTTCAGGTCTGTAGCTTGAGCAGCTTTAACTTTATCGATTAAAGTCGGTTCTACTCATATATTCGCCATCATCACGTGGGTCCCTGGAGTCTTTATCTCTATCTCCATCCTTTGCAAGTCATACAAAATGGGCCTCTGCGTTGACAATATCGCACTCGTACCCGCATATGATCTTCTACTCAATGCGTCAGCTACCACGTTTGATTTTCCAGGATGGTATTGGATGGTATGATCATAATCTTTCAATAGTTCAAGCCAACATCGCTGTCGCATATTGAGTTCCTTTTGAGTGAAGAAATATTTGAGGCTTTTATGATCCGTAAAGATCTCCACTTTCTCCCCATACAAGTAATGCCTCCAAAATCTTTAGTGCAAAAACAACAGCTGCCAACTCTAAATCATGAGTAGGATAATTCCTCTCATATTCTTTGAGTTGTCGAGAGGCATAGGCTATGACTTTCTCATGTTGTATAAGAACACATCCTAACCCTTTGCCTAAAGCATCACTGTAGATGACAAATCCCTCCGAGCCAAATGGTATTGTCAGAATAGGTGCTGAAATGAGTCTCCTCTTGAGTTCTTGAAAACTCTTCTCACATTCTTCGTTCCAACCGAATTTTTTATCTTTCCAAGTCAGCTGAGTTAAGGGAGTAGCAATTCGAGAAAACCCTTCTATGAATCTCTGATAATAACCAGCTAAGCCGAGAAAGCTACGTACTTTGGTCACTAATTTAGGTTGCTCCCAGCTTTGAATAGCTTCAATCTTTGCTGGGTCAATAGATATTCCATGACTTGATACCACGTGCCCAAGGAATGCTACTTCCTCAAGCCAGAACTCTCATTTCTTCAACTTGGCATAAAGCTTATATTCACGAAGCTTTTGAAGTATCAGCCTCAAGTGTTGCTCATGATCTTCACGGCTTTTGGAATAAATAAGGATGTCATCAATAAAGACGACCACAAAGTGATCCAAATATTCCTTGAATACTCGGTTCATCATATCCATGAAGGCAGCAGGAGCATTAGTCAATCCAAAAGACATGACTAGGAATTCATAATGCCCGTACCGAGTTCTGAAAGCCGTCTTTGGAATGTCATCGGTTCTAATCTTCAATTAGTGATATCCGGAACGATGATCAATCTTTGAAAAGAATTTGGCGCCTTGTAACTGGTCAAATAGGTCATCAATACGTGGCAATGGGTACCTATTTTTGATGGTGACATGATTCAACTCCCGATAATCAATACAAAGTCGCATACTCCCGTCTTTCTTTTTCACGAATAGAACAGGAGCACCCCAAGGAGACGTACTAGGATGAATGAAACCGATGTCTAACAATTCCTGCAGTTGGGTCTTTAACTCCTGAAGTTCAATAGGAGCCATTCGATATGGGGCTTTGGAAATAGGTTTTGTACCGATTTCAAGGTCGATACAAAATTCAATTTTACGCTCTGGGGGTAGGCCAAGAAATTCTTCAGGGAATACGTCAAGAAATTCATTAAAATAGAAATATCATTCAAAACTGACGTATTTTTGTTTAGATCCGTGACATGAGCTAAGAAAGCTTGACATCCATTTTTCAATAAATGAATAGCTTTATGGCTTGAGATGACAGTGATTGATTTTAATGGTTTGGTTGCTTGAATTCGCATAATAGGTTGTTTAGGAATATGAAAGCTAACAACCTTACAAAAACAATCAATTTTTGCATGATGAGTAGTTAACCAATCAATCCATAGAATTACGTCAAATGCAAGTATTTTCAATGAAATAAGATCGACAGGTAATGTAAGGGTACCGATTTGAACCAAACAAGACTTATAAACAGTGGATGTAATGAAGGTTTCTCCCAACGGAGTTTCAACAGATAAGACAAAGTCCAATTTCTTCGGAGTCAAAATTAAACGTTGAGCGCAAGTAGGAGAAATAAAAGAATGGGTAGAACCGGTATCAAATAAGGTATAGACTTCGCTAGAGTTTATGATAATCTTACCTGTGATGACCTCATTCGGGTTCCTTGCTTTCTAAGAGGTCACGACAAACGCTCTCCCTTGTATTACTGGCTTTGACTTTTCTGGGACGTCCTTTGGTGCCTCTATCCTAGCTGAACTTATCTTCGGTGAACGACAAAATCAGGCTAGGTGACCTTCTCTTTCATAATTATAACATGCTTTGGACGGCATCGCGCAGTTTGGACTGATGTGTCCCTCCCCTCCACATTTGAAGCATATGATAGGTGGTCGTTCTCCTTCCTTAACAACGGGTGCTGGTGCTGATGTCTTTCCATCATTGTTGAATCTCCTCTTTTTGAAATGTCCATTCTTATTATTTTGGCCATGATTACCACCGAAGTAGTTACCATTTCTGGCATATTGATTCCCTCCACGCTTATTGTCACCGCTTCGATGACTGTTATCACTGGTATTATCATTTTGTCAGTTGTTCTCTTTTGGTTGGGTTGACTCATTATCGCGCTCCAATAACTGAGCCATATTAACAACATCTGAATACAAACACAGTTTATGAGAGATAAGATATTGACGTATCTCGGGTTTTAAACCTATTAGAAACATTCGCGTCATTCTCTCCTCATTATCAACCAAATGGGATGCAAACCGGGACAACTCGGCAAACTTGGCTTCATACTACGACACAGTTATGTTGTTTTGCTCCAGCTTGATGAACTCTACCTCTTTCATGTGACGAATACTTTCGGGAAAGTACTTGTCGTTGAACAATTCTTGGAACTTCTCCCAAGTCATCTTCAGTGCGGCAAGTTGAGTACGTTTTACAGATTTCCACCAGTAATTTGCCTCTGCACGCAACATGAAGGTGGCAAAGGGAACCTTTTGCTCCTCGGAGCATCCCAGGATATCAAATATCTTGCAGATCTTCTTTATCCACGTCTCCGCCTTAAGTGGTTTTGGCTCTCCAAAAAACTTTGGTGGTCCCAGTTCCTTGAACTGCTTAGCGGTGACCGTTCGAGAGTTGCTAGTGTTTCCACCTGCATTTTGTACAGGAGCCGCTCTTGCCTGATGTTGCATGAATTACATAAAGCCTCTGAACATTCCATCGTTCATCATCTGGTCAGTGTTGTTGTTTGCCTGAGAATCGTCGCCTTCCTAATGCACATTATCCTGATTATTGATCTGTGGAGACTCAACGGTCTCCTGTGCTCCATTGATGTTCTCAACATTCTCGGATGTCATTTTCAAATACTACCACAAAACAAGGGTTAATTAACATATCACATATTATCCCTATACTCTGACCGACCAATTAAATACCAAATAAACTTAGGTAGGTCATACTAGTGAAGGAACTCCCCGTCTCTCCCCTCCTACTTCTTGTTTCACATCTTAGCTAGGGATCATATCCCTAAGCTTTGATACCAACTGTGACGCCCCCAAAATAGGTATACATCACCTATCTTGAGTCGCCAAATACATGGTACAAAATTCAAATACAACTCAATTATACAACAGTCGTGTAAAATACGATAAAACATATGTTGTGAGATTTAATACAAATATTCTCATCTAGACAATATCCACACTCAATTGAGTCCTCATTACATTTATTATCACACTATTTAACAGAATAGTGAGGGCTACTAATGCTATTATCTGGACCGTCACTCCATTCCCCGACTAGTCCCTGCTACGTTCTCATTTCCTGAAGAGAACAATGAAAGTAAAAGGGTGAGCTCAACTAGCCCAGTTAGAAATATTATGACTACGATAATACAGAATAAATTATAGTTAGCCTTCAACAGTGTTAAACTGATACAATATAACAAACATCAAGTTTAACTGCAGCGGAACAAGCAATCCATTAAAAGAGTCAAGTAGAGAATAAAATCAACTATCTTTTATGATTTAAAAGGTTTTTCATAACTTTTATCGCTGGGACTCGGCTTAATAAATAATTCACATCATCCATGCACTATGGCCAAGGATATTCATTAGTATCACAACCACAAATTATCCATGCACTGCGGGCCAAGGATATTCATGTATTCATCAATGGTCATGATCATGCCAACAACTGTCCATCAATGCACTACGGGCCAAAGAGGACTTTTACCACATCATTTGTAACATTACGGTCATGATTATACAGATTAATCCATGGTCATAATCATACCAAGTCCATCTATGCACTACAGGCCACAGATGACTTTCAACATAATATAAAAATGAGGATGATGACAATGATATAAGAATTCAATAAAACAAGTTCAAGAATTAATTTATCCAGAACTAACAACGTCCAAATTGTCAACATGATACTTCTTTGTAGAGTAGTAACATTCAAGAATGCTCGAAGAATATTTCCATGAAAAGATCTTTGGATGAAGCGCAAAATATCAAGGATATTCCATTAATTTCATGGAGTATAGAAGTCAAAACTTTAACCAACCGAGTATAATAAAGAATGGAATAACAAAAGAAATCACTAGGCATGCGATAGACCGCATGCATGTGTTATTCCAATGAATAATAAATAACGGAACCGGTCATGCGTAAACGCACGCATGTGATATTCCAATGAATAATAAATAACGAAACCGGGTTAGGCGAAATTACAATTGCAAGCGGGATGTTCCAATGAATAATAAATAACGGAACCAGTCATGCGTAAACGCATACAGATGTGATGTTCCAACAAAATAATAAAGAATGGAATAATAGAAGAATTTCACCATGTGTGTGGTACTTCGCATAGACAGGTTATTCCAACATAATGATAAAGAATGGAATAACAGAAGAATGTCACCAAGTATAGGGTAGACCACGATCAAAGTTATTCCAACAAAATAAAAAAATGGAATAATGAAGTTCTCTTCATGAATACGAAAGAAATAATACCCTTACCTTAGAACAATCCGGATATAGGAGTAGTGAAGTAGTTGAATACTTTTCTTTTTCTCTCTATAGTTTCTCTCTCTAAAGTTTCAAAGAATTCGTAAGAAATAATGAAGGAATGAGCTTATTTATAGGAGAATGGACCTAATAGTAACTAATTTACGAACGGTCCGTATTGATTTACTTTTAAGCAGACGGGTCCAGTTTGGTTTACTATAAAATATTCTAATAAAACAAAATCTTTTAAATAAAATATAATATATTCTATTTATAATCTAATAAAACGAATAACTTTATAAAAGTATTTTGTTTATATATAAAAAGATTTTACTATGCAAAATACTATCTGCAGCACTATGCAAACACTATGCATAATAAAATATAATATATTTTATTTATAGTCTAATAAAATGAATAACTTTATAAAAGTATTCTATTTTATATAAAAAGATTTTACTATGCAAAATACTATGCATAATAGAATATAATATATTCTATTTATAGTCTAATAAAATGAATAACTTTATAAAAGTATTCTGTTTTATATAAAAAGCTTTTCTGTTTTATTACATTAATAACGGTATTATTTTTAAAACATCATTGGTTCAATCACATGATCCAAAGTTTTTGAAAAAAACAGAAATGCCAACATTAGCACGAAGTCAATAAATTTTGAAAATCTAGCAGAGCTAGAAGATTTACAAAATCCATGTTTCTCCATCAACTTTACTCCATTGCTTCATTCTATCAATCTCTAACACCATCAATGCTTACTATACCAAAATTTCTAACTTCATAACACATATATATCCGATATAGTTCATCAAACTTACCACACTTTGGAAATTCAGGAACTTTCCACAATTATATGAGTTTAAGAACTTACCCTAGTCAGATCATAGGCGTCCATTCGCTGAGGGGTTCAAAAATATTTCGTATAATTATAAGTCACAAACGTACCATAAGTATGAATTTTAAGAACTCGTAACTTAACCTTATATTCTCTAACTATAACCTATCTATCTGTTATACACATGAAAAAAGAATCACCTTCTCAACAGGTATATAGCAAATAGCGCGACACAAACATTTCAACGACCACTTAACTCTATCTTACACTTTTCTTGATACGAACTCTTCGTATCTCATCACATACAACTCCTCATGAGTTCATATCGTACCATTTCATAGTACATTCACTTATAGCATCAAGTTATACACACTTAGTCATTATAGACTATTTATCACTTCATAGCTTAATCCGATCACGTCGTGATCATAAGTTAACTTAGGGTTCTTTCCCAGTATCAACAAAACTCCACTCAAGTTCATTCTCATTATCTGTGTTATATTTATCTTATAGACATTATCTTATCATTTTTATTACCAGAGTTGGGAAACTCCCGAATCCTCATTCTCTAGATACTTCAAGATTCTTCTTTGAATCTTCACTTTTAAATAAATTTTAATCTTTATCTTTCCCTCTCTCAGGTTATAACCTAAGGTATACTTACCTAAGTTTATAACCTACAGCTTTGATACCAACCTGTGACGCCCCCAAATTTGGGTCCCTTCGAACCTCGAATTTGGTCCGCCACGATACTACTATCGTCAAACTATTATATCTTTTATTCATAACTTAAATGAATATAACCTTGCTTATTACAATTTAGAATATAAATTCTTTCCATTACCAGGATCTGCACAATGACCCCAAACTTTTATAAGTTTCTAATCTTGGTCATTTACTATTCCTGTATTACATCACATTCGATATTATATAAATATGCGGAACAATTTAAAATTTTTCAATCTCCTTTGAAAATAAATCTTTTATTGATATCTTAACTTGAATCAATTACAAATCCCTGAATCAAATTATGTTATGATTCCTTCTATTCGAATTACTGTATAAAGATTTACATCTCGATTCGAATTTCACTATGTACCGCCTAGTACAACTTTATATCTTAGCATGTATTATGCATAGTAAACTACTATCATATACATCTACTAGAACCTAAACATGGTTCAAGAGCATCTAGTTAAATAATAAATCAATCTCCTTCGATACCATTTAACTTTATCAATCAAATAGCACGTAACCTTTACCGTGTATCCTTAACCTGCAAAAGTGGTTATTTGCAAGGGTGAGCTCGACAGCCCAGCAATTCTAACAGTTTTCATGCAGCACATAGAATATAACATCATATTTAGTTCATGTATTCACAATCGATTAATATTTAATACACATGTTACTTCTCACATAACAGGCATAGAGGTTTATATCACAAGTATATCATCAAAGATCAACTTTCACATTTCATACATATCTCATATGCATTTCATATATATAACAACATTTACATAGCATAATATAGCTCAACTAATAGTTATCGAATTCATATAACAAATAGGAACTGAAAGACTTGCTTGATTCGTAGTTTAGAAACTATGACTTAACTGCTTAACGTTTATCTGCACTTCGTGTATTCCTACACAGTCATATAATCATGGATTCATATCCATCAGTAACATATTTCATGCATTCTCAATGTAATAACAATGTTACACTGTTTCCCAACTAGGTTCATAAAACCTACACTTCACTTTCTCATCACTCTTAGAATAGCTAGGTATGTATAGGTATACCCTAACCACTCGCACTTGACATCCACATAGCTATCACACACTTGACTTGCTAAGTGTTCGACACATTTAAAACTCATATAGGTAAGTTCAAACGTACACATAAACGTTTAACTTAGTTGTAATTCCATACCACATCACCTATCCTATATATTCATAGCACAAATCAGATCACGAATTTAAACAACGTATCGTTGTTTTATATCTTGAAAACATTCTTTTTGACTTTACATTCGAAAGCCCTGCTTAACATTCATCTTTATAACATAGCATGCTTCTTAACATATTACATAGCGTATTGATCATATATTACAAGTTAAATTATTCATATAGGCATGCTGCAAACATCAGATCAAAAACAGAACTTATTCCAAACTGCAGGATGGCGTGAATTACTTGCATGTCTGTACAAAGCTTAGGGGATCTACTGGCAATGCTGTTGTCCCCTGCCACCCAAGACTGATCTTTTCACTTCCTATTTTCAGTCCATACTTTAATACACTTAGACACTTACACTTAACATGCATACACGCTAGAGGTCTTTACATACTTGTATGACCACTTCAAGTTCATCCTTATATGTTAGGGACTTTAGTTTAGGATTTTCACGAATCAAAACAAAATAGGGTTATGTAATCGCTAGGTGTACTAATTAGCCTTATGTTCTCATAAAGAGGTCACATAATCTTTACTACATATGCTCGTACATATTCATATCTTTTACTCATAGCTAGCATTGTTTAACACTTTAAAACATGCTTTAACCTCGTGCTTGGTATACTTCCATTATGTTTAACATATAAGACTTATGTTTAGTGACATAATGAAATATAACATGGCATCTCAAGCCTTTAAAATCTAAATACTCATATGTAATACCGCTTAAGTTCGAAAACATGCTCGAGGTTGCCTTTGAAATCATTTTAACTAAAACAAGTTATCTATCATACATACTATCCAACTTTGAATCTTTTATCATGCGTAATTAGACCTCATATATATACTATCAAGGTCAGAATTAAAGGTACACAAATTCATCAAAGTTTGTTTTCAAAATCTTTAAGTTTCTTTTCGAAACATATATTAACATAAACCAATGCAACACATATATACAAGGGAACTTTAGACCACATGCTAAACCTGTCTTCATGCCTAATTAAGCTCTACCAATCATGTCATGGCTTAACAGATTATAGCAGACAACCTCAGTAGTCACCAGTACAGCCCAAGTGATTCTATATCGTCTCAGATTAGGATCGGTAGCAATGCTGCTTATCCCAAAACAAACATATAACATACATACTGCAGCAAGGCTTGAATGAATCATAGAATGGGCGAATCAATCTGCGCTTTTCCTCGACAAACGACTCCGTAAGAGTCTCTCGCTTACAGAGAGCTCAAAACCCAAACATAATTTCTTCATGCCACATGCTTAAACTCAACTACAATACTTCTTTACATGCTTGTAACCCTTAACTAACATGATAGCAACCTTTAACTCGTAAAAAACAACTTGATTACTTTAATTCAAGATTATTGCCATTTTTCTATAATTTCACATATTTAGCGAATCGCACTACTATGGATTCGTTTCTTAACCAATTTGGTCCGTTTAACTTTCGTTGTTTTCTCATTTGACTATATTAACAACATTTAACAATAATTCATGGATTACAACAACACTTAGCCATCAAATTTGTGACTCAAAAGTGATTTTTTCTTGTTATTTCTAAGGAATTCAAGACTTAGGAATCAAAACACAAACATTAGATTCATTACCTCTTTATGGCTTTAATCTTCTATCTATAGCACTCCAAACCTCTACTTGATCTCAATACTACTGAACTTCCATAACCAAATTCTCAGCAACTTAATAAACGTGAAATAGAATAAGGAGACTATATTTATAGAGAAAACTTGGGCTGGGCAATTTCATTACACTGAGGTTGAATTCATGGTGTAATGGAAGAAAACATTGGTTATTTGAGAGTTGTTCAACAACCCACCACCAGCCATCTTCATAGCTAATGATTTCTTGCTTGGAAGTTACGTATTTTAGCCTTAGGGCACTGTTCATGTACTAGTTGCTTAACTGATAAATCTTATATCTCAGCAATGTGTTTCCATTTTGATCAGTTAGTTATTTTAACTCCCAAATGTAATTTTAATGTACAATTGTTACTATATTAGGAAAATTTAGGGATTATTTATGTACTTACATCATATAATCCATGTACATTAAATACATGTAATAAAATATCGCAGTCAGGTATTATTATCCGAGTAGTTCCATAATCATTTCTATTATTCACATAATCACATTACACCTTATTTAATATTAATATTTATTTAAAACATTGATTTCCTTTCTCAGTTTCTAGAATACACAGATATTTAATCATTGGTGTATTAAAGTTACATATGACTTCGTCGTACTACTTGGTACCTTACATCATTAGTCCCAATTAAATGTCACACTTCATATATTCTTAGGCCATATTACACATAATAATACTTTTTAATGATAATGTCCACATTAATATTTTAATTGGGCTAAGTTTAATTCAATTGGGTATTCCCAACCCCAAAATCACATTTTAATATCACAACGATTAATTAGTATTAATCATTTATTATCTCACAATAATTAGTATGTACAACACTAATTAATATAATTTTTTCATTTCATTTCTTCCATAAATTGTCCCAAAACAATTTTCTTTAACCACCACATACAATATTAACCTTATGCATAAATCTTTAACCAATAATTACTTATAACTATATTGGTTCTTTTAATCATTTACCTTTCAAATATCAACCCTTTTTATATATTACAATACTATATAATATATTAAAATATCAATATTAATTAACATATTTCTTTCATCCTCTTATGCTAAACATATATGTTAATTCACCATCTTATACAAGTGAACTAATATCATGTCACTACCACGCAAAGCTTCATAATATAATATTCTATAATATTACTTAATTACCCATATTTATTCCGGGCTAATTAATGAAATCTTTATTCAAGTCATGTTTTGCTAACTAAGTTTCTTCATGAACACTAAGTCACCATTCATGACCTTATAAGAGTTATTAGTATACATGGCTTTCAAATCACATTTCATAAACTGACTCAGAGTTTTCTACAGACCGGCGCAGCTGCGTTAGTCATAGACTTGGTAATGGTGCAGTTGCGCCATACCAAATTTGCAGTCAGACAAGTTTTGCATTAGCAGAACTGAAACCTTACACTTTTAAACACTTTACACATCCTCCTTAAGCATTAACTCGACTAACATCAATCCTCTATTTGGTTTCGCATCATCGATTACTATTTTTCTTAACAATTCAAGGATTACGCTTTGAGTTTTAAAACTCTATCTCCCTTATTAGTTTAACCAACTATACATCTCCTTTACAGTTTCATACCACCAATAACACCATACTCAAATATAACACATACATGCATCACTTCTCGCCGTGTATCAATTTACTTAATAATTCTCTAACCACTTCAAAGGTATATCGATTCTCTTCTCTCGTCAACGTACATATATACAAGTCCAAACCTAACACACATCGAGTCTTTAATAGTATTCAATATAGTACACTGAGTGGTTTCAGACAAACAACCAACAAATTAGTTTCCGTCTCGTCTACACTGTTTTCACAGTGAGTTAGATCGGTTACCAATTCGTATATTCCTCCGCTCTCTGAAGGAATCGTTTAGCCCAGCTACTATACATCAACCATTAAAGAGTATGATTGCACTACCTTAGACTTGATATTCACTCATACAAATACTCAAGAAATTGGTGATTATCAAAGATATTTTAATGTCACCAACTTACCATAATAAAATAATTTCACATAAATTATTTAATATCAATAGATAAATATTATCCATCTTCTTACTAATTCATCTCTACAATTCATAATAAATACATAATAATGATATATATTTATTAAACACAACCTCAATTATTACATAGCGCATAATACCCTATGTAACACAATACCACATACCTCGTAACACATTATACATTTTTATTTGAACCCTTCACATGCCTTAAGAATTTTATTCACTAAATTCTTATTTTCATATTTTCTAAAAATTCGGGTTCTTACATATGCTCTATGGGCCAAGGATATTCGTGTTTTCACCAATGGTCATGAACATGCCAAACAACAATTCATCTTTGCACCCTTGGCCGAAGAGAACGCTTGGTCATGATTATACCAATAATTGTCGCTGAGACTCATCTTAATAATCCACCTCACTTGTAACATTACAGGTCGTGATTATATTGAATAATCCCTGGTCATAATCATACCGATCAACAGTTCATCTTTGCACCCTTGGCTGAAGATGACTTTCATCACAATATAAGCATGATGATGATGACAATGATATAAAAATTCAATCAAACGAGAACAAAGATAAATATTAAAGACTTTAAATTTATCCAAAGTTTAAAAACGTTCAAATGGTCAACATGATACTGCTTTGTGGAGTAAAATTCAAGAATAATATTCACGTATCAAAAATAATTTTGAACAGAAAAGAATCAATTTTTCGTCGTGAATAGTACCCCGGGTGAATAGTACTCGAGTGAATAGTACTTCGAGAATAGTACTCTGTGAATAGTACCCCACGAATAGTAATTTATGAATAGTATCCCGTGAATAGTACTTCGTGGATAGTACCGTATTTATGAATAGTGCCTATGAATAGTACTTCGAGAATAGTACTCTGTGAATAGTACCCCATAAATAGTAATTTATGAATAGTATCTCGTGAATAGTACTTCGTGGATAGTACCGTATTTATGAATAGTGCCTATGAATAGTACTTTGTGAATAGTACCATGTTTATGAATTGTACCGTACACATGAATAGTGTCGTACATATGAATAGTGCCGTATAAATGAATAATACCCATGAATAGTACTCCAGCATGAAAAGCTTAAAATTTTAACAAGAATGTTCAGAAAAATATCCTTGTGAAACGATACTAGATGAAGCGCAAATTTTAAGGATATTCTACTAATTTCACGGAGTACAGAAGCAATACTTCAACAAAATGAGTGTAGAATTAGGGATACGAAATGAAATAATATTACTTACATACTACAGAGTATAGAAGAAAATATTATTCTATACGAATATTGAACAAAAATAATATCCCTTACGAATACGAAAGAAATAATATCTCTTACCTTAGTAGAAGACTGGATACTGCAATAGTGAAGTAGCAGAATACTCTTCTTCTTTCTCTCTACAGCTTCTCTCTCTATAATTGCTCTTGTGAGTCTTAGTGAATTGATAAGAATGAAAGAAGAATGAGCTTCTATTTATAAGAAAACATAGTTTCAATAAGTTCACGTTTTGAGGCTCGAATTATTATAGTATATTACCTTCATCTTTTCCTCTATTTTTTATTTAGTCCTACAAGTATTATCAAACTTGCACCACCTCCCCTAATAGTACATGCATGTGAATCAATAGTACATGCATGTGAATTAATAGTTCCATTCATGTGAACAAATAGTTATATGCATGTGAACTAATAGCAATTAATTTCTCATTTATCCGATTAATTACCCGATTGGTCAATTTAATCTCCAAAAATCAATTATTATCCAAATAAATATCGATTTCCACTAATACTAATAATCCCAACACAATAGAAATATCAATTTCATCTTTAATCCACACAACTTATTCATCATTAATATTATAACTCACAGTATTTAACAACCCGATTATTCCCAGGAAAGAGTGGGCTTTCGGATAAGGATTTCTCTCTATTGGCGCACAATTAGGTGACCAAAGCCCTTTCCTCGACAGAACTTTCTAGACATCGTCAATATTACAAATAATAATATGAATAACTTTGTCGTCTCAATTATTGATTTAAAAATATAAAATATTATGCAGATGATATTGTGACAATAATTGAATCAATAATATGAGAGATGCTATGCAGCAATTACTGTGGCAATAATTGAATAAAATTGAATGACTTCTCACATAAGCATCAATAATCAATACCGTGTGGTACTATGCAACCACGCGTATTACTGTACTTTTACCACCGGGTATTTAAATAGTTTAACGGTAAAACTTTCGCCGTTATTTTTATATAAATATATTTTTGTCGTTTTCTCGTTTCGACAGTAATTCTGTTATGGGGTCCACCAATGATTACGCCGTTGTATGAATATTCTCTAATAAAATGAATATTCCCCGACCAATCGAATATTTTATAACAACTTGCATACTTTGCAAAATTTATAAATACTACCCACAACTATAACACTATATCAAATCCACACCTTAATACTCAAAAAAATATTTTGAGAAAATTAATCTTTATTCATAAAATTTGGGGTCTTACAGTAGGTTTCAACTTTAATATATCACTTATGTTCAATTAGAATGATATTATTATGTGATTAATAAATTAAAATATTCCATACAAATTTTGTTTTCTAGTATTATGGATTCGGTCGCTAAGCATAACGTATATGCTATATGTCTGGCGCATCTCCCGACTGGCTACATACGATTTAGCAAGTACTCGCGTTACGATTCCAGCTTTATGGTGACAATGTTACGGGAGTTTCACGTAAGTCGAATTACATATATTAAATCAAGGTTCAAGTTATTTACATATTTTTCAAATAATTAATTATACGTACGTTATGTCCATTTGATAGAGGTATTATAGATACGATCCCAGCATCACTGAGGCAGATGGTGACGCCATTATTATTGTGCACATATCGAAGAACTATTCCAGCTGGCTATATAAGATGTGTAAGAGGGCGATCGAGCGGCGAGAAGAATTGCCGGGACTATATCGCCAAAGATCGCCCATGCAGATATCAAATGCGGCATGAAGTGGTGCCATGTGTACGTATTGGGATGATGCTGCCTTCAAGACCAAGTCTGAGTAGATGAAGAAGAATCGAGGCCAACTATGGGTTGTACATACTTCTGGCTCGCAGTCGTTTCAAGAGGTTAAGTCGGTATGTATTTATATTTAGTTTAATTTAATATTAAACTGTAACTATAGTAAAGTAAGATAATATTAATTAATGTACATGATTTAGGCCATGCGGAGTAGCTTGGGCCGACCTCCAACTATGATGGAGTTTTGGGATATAGTCCATACGCCGAAGGATTCTACTTCGGGATCGATGATGTCTCCAGCAACACTCGCTATACGGGTAATACATTTACTATAATCTCTGTACTTTAGGATCATATTACGTAATTTATAGGTTGATACAAAGTTACCTCACATGTACATATATATTATATTACAGACTCGGTTTAAGAAGCTTGACCACGGTATAGATAACAGAGTCAGCAGTCTCGCTAGGGGCGATCTTTGAGATCTACCGATCCCATCGTCCCTCTGCCCGAGATTAGTTTATCTCAAGATAAGGAGAGGACTCTTTGGGTCGCATCTCAGGATACTCCCACTAGCACTACTGGCTCTCATTATCGAGTCTTTGGGGTTCTCCAAGATACCGAATTTTATACACTTTGCTAGACGTATAATATTTTAGTTTATTTCTTGTTTATGAATAAAGTAAACTTAATTATAATATTATTCACGTTATATTTATTTTTGTAGGCTCTAGCCAGCGTCTGCATCCGAGAGCCCTCGTGGGACCATCACATACGGGCGTTGGCTTAGATAATGCTTTGTTATAGCGGGTTGTGGCTGCCTGCTCAGAGAGGTTTGAGACGGATCCGCTATTCCGTCGTCGGGACCTACCTAGCGCTTCGCCTCTATCACTTACTGCAGACATTCAAATGGTGCCACCGCCGAGAGTACGGGTATCCTCAGAGCGATTCACGCTTTTGCGCGACGAGATTGTTCGAATGGTTGTTACCTTACTACTGGATGCGTTTGGGCCGTTGCTGAGTCAGCCCTCGACAACTAAGGTATACTATTCATAATATAATTCAAGTATATATTTTGCATGTTATGTAATTTTCATTTAATTAGTTATCTTTAACTGTATTATATATATGGACTAATAAGTTACATTATATTGTCTCAACAGGGTGACAATCGGGCTGACGATACTGAGCAGTTGGACGACGATGGTGGCCTGTGACATATATAGTTTTTGTATATGATTTCTACATAATTACTTAGTTTTTAGCTTAATGCGATGTAAATTTTAATAGTTTAGTTGATTTTTGACGTATTGTAGCTTTTATTTACCATTACTTTAGTTTGACATATTTACGTTAGTTTAAATGCATATTTGATATACTTTAGTTGATTAGAACTTTAGTTTAATGTCATATTCAAGTTGACCTTGGTAATTATATTCATGTTGGCCATTATTGTTGGCCTTGAATTATATTTGTGTGTTATGTGCTATTGGAAAAAAAATAGGTTCACAGGTACAAAAAATGTGGGTATTATTACCCTGAATATTGCCAAAACAAAAAAAATATTTTTTAAAAAAGGGCTAACGTCGACGGAATAGCACTATCCTAGCTCGACGGAATTCCGCCAAGATTAAGCCACTTCTAAACACGTGTCATGTTTAGTATCAACCGACTATTCTCGACGGATGAAATTCAGTCGACCATATCTTAATCTTGATCGAATATTCCGTCGAGGTTAGTTCGGTTGAGGATATATATCTCCGACTGAAATATGGATGGACATAATTTCGATGTGCTTATATCCGACTGCATTTCTGACCGAATATTCTGTCGGAATTAACATAAACTCGACATATTATGCTTAATTCCGACGGAATATTCCGTCGGAAATAAACCTTTTTGTTGTAGTGAATTGAATGCATGTTTTTATTGTACGTTATGACATTTATATATAAATTTTACTCGGACGGTACTTGTATATATGGATATCGACGGATATACATCGATGGATTTGTATGGATGTTGGTTTATTTATATATATTATTGTGTTGGGATATAACACACGTACAAAACAGGTAAAAAAATTTAGGAAATCCACAAAACAGACAATTTTTTTTAAAAAATATTACATCAATGATAGCATTCGATTCTTACCATAATACTTTTCAAATGATCGTATATGACTCGAAGGTGTTAGCGACCGCGTCGGTCGCTATTGTTGGTCGCTGACACGTGGACCACGTCACCTCTGATATCTGACTCGCGATGACTCAGCTCAGCGACGAAATCGATTGCTATTTGGTGGTCGCTGATATGACAATCGCTAAAGATGATCGCAGATGTCTACACAACAATCAAACTATGTACGACCTATTAACAACTGCATGCGGTCGCAAAAAAACCTTTTTCTTGTAGTGCTTTAAAAAAACCAAAACAAAACAAAATCAACAGCTGCCAAATCTATCACCTTGTTGAATCTTAGGATTATCCTACCTATCTATCTATATTTTATTTCGATGTACTAGACATTGTACGGTTAAGTTGTTCAATAACAATTTGTCATTTTTCTTTTACAATAATTATTTATCTCTTTTCATAGAAAAATCCAAAAGAAAACTGCAAAACATTTCATTATTTTACCGACTTTATAAGTCAATTCTGTAAAGATCATGTACATTGCCAATCAATTCAGTTTTGTCTATGTGCAAATTCCTTGTAGTTTCATTGACAGCACCGTATGATAAAACGTAAAGCAACATCTATACTCTCTCCGACAAACATTTTCTTTTTTAATTCGTTCTCAATTTAAATTGTAAAATGACATAAATCTCTTAACATTATTTATATTCTAGGTATATTGAATACTATATATCATATATATGCCACCACTAAAAAAAAAGATTAATTCCCATGAATTTTTTCATCCGAATTAATTTTTTTTGTCGACAATTTGATCAGAAATAAAGTCATCCAAAATAAATGGGTCGAAAATTTCGTCAGTTATTATTTATTATGGACATTATAGAGATATACTCTTTCAATTCCAAATAATAAGTTCACTTTTAAAAGTCCATTTGAGATACTTTTAATCAAAAAAATTGTTATAATTTAACAAAAATTATGAAATAATAAATATTATTATTAATAGCATTATTTTTTAAATAGTTTAAATATTTATCATTACATTTACTAAATTAAATAAATTTATGTAAATTCTGAATTTGAAATTTTCTTAAACTGACTTCAAAAAATCAATTTTGATCTTATATATTGGAGGGAATAAATTACTATTTTGAAGGTTCTTGGTGATAACACTTGATATCATACTGATACGAGTATAATTTTTCCTTAAAAATCTATTTAAAAGTTTATTTATAATTTTGGAACAGATAATTAAAAAGACAAAAATATGTCAGAAAAATAATATACCTTACAATTTTATATATCAAATTTTGTATTGCGAGTTACACGAAAATTGAAAAACTATTGTTGATAATATTTTAACCATACATTGGATATTGCAGTAAGTCAATCTTATAATCATATATATCCATTATTATGGGTTAAAATGTATCGTAATCTTAATTCTGTAAAAAGTTTTATCAATATATAACATGACTCAATTCGGTATAATAATATTCATTTTAAAAATATACCTCCTATTTTTTAGACTAAAATAAAAGGACAAACAAATCCATTGTAATGTCCAAACTACCACATAAATCAACTCAATATTCTATTCCCACTCATGGCTTCTATTCTATAAATACAAACAAACCCATTGTCGCACTACCACATAAACTTATTCTATTCCCACTCATGGCTTCTGTTCTATAATATATCCTCCACCTCCACCTCCCAAATTAACCCTCTCTTCCATATTTTCCCTCCCTTCTGCCTCAAAGCTTTAGTCATGTATAGAGTTGCTAGCGCCTCCGAATACCTAGTCATCACCGGCGTCGGAATAACCGACATAAAGATTGCCAAAAAAGCATGGATTCTCCCCGGCCAATCATACGCGATTTTCGACGTTTCTCCGGTCAACTACACCTTCGAAGTCCAAGCCATGAGCGCCGAAAAACTCCCCTTCGTCCTCCCCGCCGTCTTCACCATCGGGCCCCGCCTCGACGACCCCGACAGCCTGCTAAAATACGCCAAGCTCATTTCTCCCCACGATAAACTCTCCCACCATGTGAAAGAGCTCGTGCAAGGGATTATTGAAGGCGAAACGCGAGTTTTAGCCGCCTCGATGACTATGGAGGAGGTTTTTAAAGGAACTAAAGATTTTAAACAAGAGGTGTTCGAGAAAGTTCAGCTCGAGCTGAATCAATTCGGTCTGCTAATTTATAACGCGAATGTGAAACAACTTGTGGATGTGCCGGGGCATGAGTATTTCTCGTATTTAGGGCAAAAGACGCAGATGGAGGCGGCGAATCAGGCGAGGGTGGATGTGGCCGAGGCGAGGATGAAGGGGGAAATTGGATCGAAGCTGAGGGATGGGCAGACGCTGCAGAACGCGGCGAAAATTGACGCGGAGACGAAGATTATAGCGGTAAAGAGGCAAGGGGAAGGGAAGAAGGAGGAGATTAGGGTGAGGAGTGAGGTGAAGGTGTTTGAGAATGAGAGGGAGGCGGAGGTGGCGGAGGCGAACGCGGAGTTGGCGAAGAGGAAGGCTGGGTGGGCGAAGGAGGCGGAGGTGGCGGAGGTGGAGGCGGCCAAGGCGGTGCAGTTGAGGGCGGCGGAGCTGCAGAAGGAGGTGGAGAGGATGAATGCGTTGACGCAGACAGAGAAGCTTAAGGCGGAGTTTTTGAGCAAGGCTAGTGTGGAGTATGAAACTAAGGTAAAACAAAAATTATACTACACAACCTTACACTACTCACTTAATTATATAACAGTAAATAAAGCAGTGTTAAAGCGTAATTAATTAAACGTTAATATTTTATTAATGAAGTGTGATGATTTTAATAGTGTTTGTGTATACACTGAGTACATGTAATTTTATTACACAAAATAATATTGTAGGTATATATGAGAGAGTAATAAGTGTCATTAATTAAAAATAAATATAATTGTTTAAATAAATATATAAATGTTGTTAAATATATATTTTTAGTCTGACATCATGAATATTGATATGAAATTGTAAGCCCGAAATAATTATAATGGTGAGAAAAGTTAATTATATTGAATCATGTCCATGGAATACTCAAGGGATTAGTCAATTAACTACTTGCAAAAAAAAAAAGAGTATGTGAGTGTTGACTAAAATCAAGTATAATATTATTAATATGTACTCTAATCAATTAAATTAACAGCATATCTTATTTAAACACTTATAAAAGATATAATCAAATAATATATTGGATATAACTGATCATCATATATATATTTGATTTATTTTAGGTTATGGTAGACATTTGGCCAAATTAAGAAAAGGATTACATGACCTGTCAAGCAAAATTAAATGATACCAAGATATTTAGAATAGTATAGTCCAGAAATGTAGAGTTTCGATGACCAAGTAGCAACTTTGGTATCTGCTAGGGTTTTTCCAATTGTCAACTTATTCAGCCATGTTTGTTGCCTACTTAGACGTTGACTATATCCAAAATTAAATAAAGTCATAGCCTCTTTATAATCATCTAATAATAGAATTTTTAATTGTAGGAGGAAAAAAATGCATGGCTTCTTTCTTTGCAAGTTATGAGTAATTTATCACAATTAAGTCATGTATATGTAATATACCCGTTCAAATGGTCTAACAATAAAGGGGAATGATATAGGGCGAGTTGTAAACTCAAAACATTTTTTTTAATGCATAAAAATGTTTGATAAATCTCTTTAATGGAAAAAAGAGTAAATAGTACCTATTTAGTAAATTCCGAATCTAAATTTGAATCGAATCATGCATATTCATTCAACCAAAATCTTAAATTACATATTTTCTTAGATCATTTTAACTTCAAATGGTCCAACAATAAAGGGGAATGATATAGAAATGAGTTGTAAACTCAAAACATTTTTTTAATGCATAAAATGTTTGATAAATCTCTTTAATGGGAAAAGAGTAAATAATACCTATTTGGTAAATTCGAATCCCGAATTTAAAGTAATGATTAAATGTGTAGTAATGATAGCATGCAAATTTGAGTCTTTATATACACATCCAAATATCCCACATGTTAGGATGTGGTATTGGAGCGTTACAAATTTTTCCACTTAAATTTCAACGTTCTCGTTAGAATCGATCACACACTTAACGTCCTACATATCTTTGTCTCTCTAACTATTGTGCGATAATACCGGCTGATTTCGTGTCCCCATCTCCGAATCTCTCTCCATTGTAGAATAATACTATTAACCTTCTTTGAATTAGGATGCTCTCCATTTTAAATGAATCGGAGAGTCTCCATTTCATAGTTCAGATTTAAAAAGTGTTGGAATATGACATCATGATGATGGAAGAGAGAAATAATGATAGAAAATATATAAAGAATTGAGACTCTCTATTTCATTTGAAATGGAGATCATATATCCTAGTCCACCTTCTTTATCTTTATATTTATTTTGATGTGTTTCTAGCGATGTTTTGAAATTCATACTGGCCCAGCAGATTGATTTTGGTGTGTTTGGTCAATTGGACCAGTTTAGTCAAAACTCAAATTGAATTGGTTGATCATCGGTCGAACCGATAATTCAACTGGTAAAATCGATTAAATTGACCCAGCGACTCAATTTTTAATATTTTTTATACCAAAACATTTTAATATTAAATTTAACCAATTTTAGTACTATTGTAATATAAATTCATTATATTTTAGTTTATCAAAAATAAGATATTTTAAATTTTTATTAATTATTAATAATATATATTTTTATATATTTATGACGTTATCGGTTCAATAATGGTTCAACCACTAGTTGAACCGATGACTCATTCACCCAATAATTTTTTTGGCTCAATAACTGGTCCGACTCTAAAAATTTTGGTTTGTAGTAGTATATATAAGGATATAATAGGAATTATAAAAGATTTGCTTAATTTATTCTTCTAAATTCGTCTATTTTTGAACGAAAATTTTGTCAAGAAAAATTGGACAATTATTTCATCCATTAAAAAACTTAAGTTTTCCCGTTCTTTTCTTTTTCGCGGAAGGACGATTTAATGATATATCATTGGAAGGGGTTCTGAAAATAATTCCCCTTGCCCCTCTCATAGTTTAGCAAACAATGAACAACCTCATTGAGCTACTGCATTTTGTTCTTTTTCCACTTTTTTTAAAACACAGGTACAAGAAGCAAACTGGGAGTTCTACAAGAAACAAAAAGCCGCAGAAGCAATTCTCTACCAGAAAGAAAAAGAAGCCCAGGCACAAAAGGCAATCGCCGAGGCAGCATTTTACGCTCGTCAACAAGTAGCCGATGGAGAATTATACGCGAAACAGAAAGAAGCCGAAGGTCTTGTAGCACTAGCACAAGCTCAAGGCACTTATTTAAGCACCCTTTTAAGTTCTTTGGGAGGAAATTATGCTGCGTTAAGGGATTACTTAATGATTAATGGTGGTATGTATCAAGAAATCGCCAAGATTAATGGCGATGCAGTGCGTGGACTGCAGCCAAAGATTAGTATTTGGTCTAACGGGAGTGGAGAAAGTGTGGATGGGAGTGGAATTAGTGGTGGAAATGGTATGAAGGAAGTTGCTGGGATTTATAAGATGTTGCCACCATTGTTCAAGACTGTTCATGAGCAAACAGGAATGCTACCACCAGCATGGATGGGCACTATAACTGACTCTTCAAATTAGTTGCTCAAAGTGTGGAGAATGGAGATGTTTGAGTTTTTCCTTTTGTTTGGTTTAATTTGCTTGTGTACTTGTATGTGTTTTGTTATTTGTTTTCTTTAAATCAAAATGTCAAAATGTTGACTTATTGTTTCAAGAATATTTTTATATATGACGTGAAATTTATGTTAATATTAAATATAGACATATATAAATACATTGAATAAGATGATGTGAAAAAGAGATCTACATATTACTGTTATATTTAATTTCGTACAGTTCTACGTTAGTCAATGTTCACGTTTGACATAAAATTAATCGATATATAAATTATTTTTCTTATTTTAATTATATTATCTTTATATAAAATAAAATAGTCACATTTGTAAATTTTTATTTTGTAGTTGCGTGTTAAGATTGATTTATCAGACTTGTATATAAATATGTAAGAGCATTCACAACAGTTTTCTTATATTTATCCCTACTCTGTAGTGTTATTGGGTCATTCTGCAAAATAGGGATTTAATTTTGGAACAATTACATTTTATAGTACATTTAAAAATATAATTACAAGAAAAGTGCCTTCATTAAATATTTACATAATTAATATCTTTAAAATTTTATTTTCATTATTAGTACATATTTATGATTCCTTTAATTATGGGATGTGTTTTAATTCTCAATCATCTTTCCCACAATTTTCTCCCCATCTTTCCCACGATTTTCTCCCACTCCATTTATGTTTCCTTCTTCTTCTTCTCCTCCTCCTCCTCCTCCTCCTTCTCCCGTCCAACCCTCCCCACCCTCCGCCTCCCTCCTCCCTTGCCCCGCCCCTCGCCCCTCCTACTCCTCCCCTCCCACCCCACCCCACCTCTCCTTCTCTCCTCCTCCTCCTCCTTTCCACCCACCGCCCACGCCCCACCCTCACTCCGCCACCCCTCCTCCCCTCCTCCTCCCCCTCCGCCTCTCTCCTCCTCCCTCCCTCCATCCGCCCCCCCACCCTTCCTCCTCCCCCCTCCCTCCGCCACCCCTCATCCTCCCCCCCTCTCGCCACCCCCTCCTCCTCCTCCCATCGCCCGCCCCCCCCTCCCCTCCGCCATCGCCGCCTGTTTACTGCAGCTTTTTTATAATGCAGTTGGTAGCCAAACCTTTATATCAAGGTAACTAATTCTGTTTTATTAAGTTTCCAATTTATTTTGCATGTAATACAGTTGGTAGCCAAACCTTCGTGGGTTGGTTGCCAAACTTTCGAGATCAAGGTAACTAATTCATACTGCTTATTATGTGAAGGTAGATTGATTATCTTGGTATAAAAGTTTGATTACCTTGGTATAAAAGTTTGGTTACCTTGGTATAAAGTTTTGGTTACCTTGGTATAAATATGCAGTGTTCTATTTTTTATTTACCAACATGAAATTGGTTGTCAAACTTTTAGACCAAGGTAACCAATTCAGTTGTATTTGATTACCAATTTTATTTTAAATGTGATGCAGTTACTAGTCAAATTTTGTATGCGGCATGGCATGGCTGTAAGCAAAGAATGGCATGATGTAGAGAGAGGATGATGAACATTAGCTCCTTCATAATTTTTTATTTTTAATTTTCTCATTTTGATTTGAATTTTGAAATATGGATTTGAAATTGTTGTTAGAGACAAGATTTGAATTTGAATTTGAATTATTAGTTATCCTTGATTTTAGGTTTCTTTATTAATGTGAATTGTACTATTTTTGTAATATGAGTCTTAATTACACTCTTTTTGTAATTATTTAGTTGATGCACTTTTCTTGTAATTACTTTCTATTTGTTGTATACTTATGTAAAGAACCCTTTAATTTTTTCATTATGTACCCAACAGGTTCCTTATATTGTTTCCTTAAATAATAAAATTTAAAATTTAAAAGTTCCAACAAATTCAAAACATCAAATTAATAATAATCTTATAATTTATAAAAGAGAGAGCATAATTTATCAATTATATTCCACTTTTAAATAATTTTTTATTTTATTTTAAATTTTAAGTAATTTATGGAGTGAATATTGAATGGATTGTAGTTGCAAATGTATCAATATTAACTTTTAAAAGTTAATTTGTGATATTTTTAAATTTAAATTTAATATGATTTATTTAAATTTTGAAAATATTAAATTTTATAATTAATAGTACTTTTATAATATTTATAATTATATTGACATAAATTAAATAAATTTATATCAATTTTAAATTTGAATACGTTTGAAATTAATTTTTAAAAATTAAGTCAATATTAAGTTTATAATTTGAAAATAAAGTAGTAAAAAATGTCAAGATATATATGATTGATGAGTTGTCCACTTAAATGAAGGTGTGAAATGTCATTTTGTATATATAGAGAACGGTCTTTTGACTCCCTCATACTGGGGAGTAAAATCCTTTATAGGGATTAAAATAGAGAGTCAAATAAGGATAAAGAGACTGTTGGATAATAATTTGTTGATGTATTCTTCAAAATTGAGGATAGAGAGTTGATTAGGGAAATTGTTGTTAATACTCTAATATAATACCAAAATAAAATGGAAATAACGTAAGTACTCACACGTTAACAAACTAAATACCAAATGTAGAAGAACAAATAACTTTTAAAAAAATTAATTAATTAAAGATGTAATTAGAAGGGAGGTTGAATATATTTTTAAATTTTTTTGATTATTTAAAGATGTATTATCAAGTAATTATTTAATCAGTATTAATTATGCACAGCGGAATATTCTTTGAAAAATCCCCCTTAAAGATTATGGAAATCAAAAGATCTAATTAAATGTAGTCTTGTGGTTGGAACATACATAGCAGATATAACAATATATATAGACAAAATGTAAATGAGTTAAAATAAACGACACAAGATGTTTTAAGTGATTTGCAGACTGAATAACTCCTAATTCACTTTTCTACTCTAACGAGCAGCATATCCATTAAGGATAAGGTCACTCCGACCATTTACAACTGAACTACTAAGGTTCCTTCAAGTTACTTAGTCTCGACATCGAGTCACTAAGATCAGGTCATTCAGATCCAATTCGATCACGAAGATCAGGTCACTCAAACCCAATTCGGTTACTAAGACTAGGTCACTCAGACCTATGTTGATGTGTTGGATATGCTGTTAAGATGGTGTTTAAGCTCTTTCATCTTCTAGTACTTAACAGCTTGATTGTGATCATCTTCTCGGTGTTGTTGATCTTTGTCATTGATATTTGACTTCTTCTGGTTCTTAGCAATTACTCATGATAATCCTTGATGTCCTGCTAAGCTTTGCAATATTGCTTGACATCTTCTTGTACTTAGCAACTTTGAACACTTATTGGATCGTAGAATGTGAAAGTCCAATAATAATCTAGAAGGGGGTTGAATAGATTATTACAGATTAAAAATTTATCTTAGGCATTTTTAAATTTTTTGGATAATTAATTTGAAGTGTTAAAAATTAATATACAAGATAGTAAAAATTCAATCACCCAATGCACAAAGATTCGTCTAGTTCACAACATACATCACGGGTATGTTACTACGTCCAGTCTCAAGCTACTCTCTAGGACTTAAGATCCTATTACTTCTTGTAATAAAAACTCCTTCAACAAGCAGAGAAACCTTTACAGAGTTTTTATAGACAAATTTTTAATTATTCTTAACTAATCTATCTTGGACAACAAGCTCTCAGCTCACTCCTCAAGCTTAGTTATACTTTTCTTTTGAGTTCAGTTCTATTCTATGATCTGGTATTGAAACGACAGCCTCTTACTCATCTCACAAGTACACTAGAGACCCAACTCCCAGCTAATCTCTCTAAGACTCTGGTCTTGGTCAAAGAATTACTCGTTTTTCTCACAGTTACATAAAATAAACTAACTCTACCCTTTTTTCTTTTACAAAAGATTTAACAAAGATATGTTTCTCAAATAAGCAGATAGAATTTAGTACAAATATATATAAAAGTTTAACTTTTATATTCGATACTTCTCAAATAAGCAGATAACAATTAAAAATCAAGTAATTATATAAAAGTTCAATGACCTTTATATATATGTGAAATGTGCTTATGTGTAAGCAGATTTATATTTATGCTCGGTTATACAAGTAAATATAACTTTTATACTTGTATAATATGCTTCTTGATTAAGAAGGTAGATTAATTTTAGCTTAGCTCAAAAAATACTCATGTATAAGCAGATATGTATATAGTTTAATGCAAATTTATAAAGAATTATTTATTCTTTATAACAAAAATGTTTTTCAATGGGTTAAACAAATATAACTTTAAGGTCAAATATAAAAGTTTAAATAATTTTTATATTTAGAGTGAAAATGTTTCTGAGTAAGCAGATAAGTTGTTTTAAGCTTTGAATCAAATATGTTTCTATATAAGTAGATATTTAATTTTTGTGCAGACTTATAAAGAATTATTTATTTTTTATAAAAAAAATTCTTCATATGTTAAACAGATAAGACTTTGATTTCAAATATAAAAGTTTAAATAACTTTTATAGCGAGTGGTGTGCTTCTGTTTAAGCAGATATATTCACCTAAGTTTGTGATATAAAAGTTTAAATAACTCTTATATTATGTAACAAGTATTTTATGAATAAATAAATTTATGATCAAATAATTGCAATGATGAATATCAAGTATAATAAATTAATCAGTTAGCAATACTTGATATAACAAATATATTTGTTTAACTCAAAGTATATATAATAATATTTTATCTATTATGTGAATAATTATAAATAAGGCCACTTAGGATTTTAAATACCGTTTGAATAATTCACACTAGCTATCATTTGCTCAAGAGTGAATAAATTCAAATTGTATCAGTATCTAAGTACTGACCAAATTTATAGTTTCACAATTAATACTTATATAAATATTTTTGATAAATCACTTAGAACTTCGAATATGGTTCGATAATTCACTTTGTAAGAAGAATATCTCGGGGTTGTTTTGAACGATCAAGTGTTGATCTACTTTACGATATTTATATAAATAATATGATCAATAAAAGACCACTTAGAACTTTGCGCACTCGTTCGGCTAATTCCATCACTTAAGATGAATATCTCCGCTATAATCTCGGTGTCTGAGTACTGACTTTTTATTTGATAAATAGATTAAATATGTGTGTGTGTGTGTGTGTGTGTGTATATATATATATATATATATAATTGTGTATAAAAATTTATATTTGTATATCTATAAATCTAAATAAGTAAGAAATAATTTAAATAAATCAAATCAAATAACGTATCTCAAATACTTAGACCAATTTCCTCTTGTCAATTGATTAGAACTTTTGATAAAAAGAGAGAAAAAGCTTTTTAAAGAGAGAGAATGTAGGTAAGGAATGAGTTTTTCTTTTCTTGTGAATTGGCAAAATGAAATGAATGAAAAAGTGATACACATAATTTTCCGTCTCTTGGAAGATTACCATATAGAGATTGAAGTCAATAAGGAAAGAAGAGGGAAAAAAAGAACAGAAGTGTCCAAGTTCAATGAATCTAAATTAGGGTTCAAATTTATTTTTCCTATAAATAGGCCTCTTGTTTTAGAGAGAAGGATGCGGATTTTTGTATTAGTTTAGGATAGAAGTAGAAGTAGGGAATAAATTACTTCTTCATTGTACGTTTGTTGGATGATCGTTAATTAAAGGGAGTTTTCTTATTTATTTTTAATATTCTTCTCTTCTTTATTTTAGTTAGTTTATTTATTTTTATGTCTAGTTAATTTTTTACATCTATGATGAAGATGAAATTAAATAATTATTCATAGTAATATTTTTCATCTCCTCTATTATTTATGCTTTTATATTTAATTAATTTTGCCTTCATGTTTCGTTACTGAAATACCTTCGTTTTATAGTTCTTATGTGATTTTAAATTAATTAAGAGGTTTTGATATATTATTGTTAAGATATGAGTTTTTCATAATTCATTCTTGCTCAAAAAAGTTTTGATGGGTTATAGTTAATCCTTAAATTTTTATAGTCTATACTTGCCCACGTTAATTGTAAAATTGCTAAATTAAAGGAAAATCAGATCAAAATCATAATTAAGTTATAAAGATAGAAGAGATTGAATTACTTATTATGTTTATTGTTTAATGGATTTGGATTCCTATGTTGCTTCCTCAATATTAGTTTTCATATTCTAGTTAATCAATCTCCAATATTTATTTCTAATTCGCCTAAAATAAATATTAAGGATACATTAAAGTTAATCTAGTCTATGTTGTTTGGCATGTACTTGTCAGTTCTTCAATTTGACATTGTGCACTTACAGTTACATATTTTTAACACATCAAGTTTTTGGCGTCATTGCCAAGAACTAGAATTAATTTTATTAATTCCTTAATTTTTATTTATTCAAATTAGTTTTTTTACTTTTTATATTTTTTCAGGATTATCGAAGCGGATCAACGGTGCAAAAAGATAATATTATTGCTGCGTTTTTCCTGGTATTTTCTATATTAACTCAAAAAAAATATTAGCTTAGTTTTTATTGTTAGTTAGAAAACTAATTCTTGCATTCATGCATTCACTCACGTAGAGCACATCTTGTTTATGTTTTTATTTTTTGTCAAATATAAACTCTGGTGATTGCTGGAGGATTGAGGTACGTCAAATTTCTCATTTTTTTTGTAATTCACAATGTTTTAGGATATTTTATTTGTTTATAATTTTTTTTTATTTGTTCATTTTCATATTTAATCTAACATTAAAGACGCAACCTATAACAAGACAAGGTGGAGATTTTATCACCCTTCCTTAGCCCACAAATCACTAATTCATTTTTCATAATTTTGCCTTGGCCCCTAGGACTCTCGAGCTCAATTAAGACAAGAAACTCTAAGAGGAGTCTAAATTTTAAATTAATCAAATTACTGGTGTCTAGGCAAGTGGTTCAAAAGGCAAACGCCTAAAAAATATGTGGTTATTCAATTAGTCATCATACCTATGAAGAGACTCCTACCTTTCTTACACTTACCTAACTAGTGGTGTGATTAATTTCGAATTTGGTGGACCTTGCGGTGTAACTTGGAACAGTTAGGAGCTGTCTAAATTTTATTTAGGTTAAACATAAAATTAGGATTTTTATTTTTTTTTAATTTTATTTTATTTATATTTTTTTTTTTGTGACTTTCATTGTTAATTGCATATTTGTTTTGTGATTGGTGGAAAGATGGACTCTTATTATAGTTGGAATAATAATTTTACTTGACCTCAAGAACCTTATGGAAATTTTAATGCACACCAAGTAAATCAATTTTTTCCAACTTATGAAAATCCTTATCTAAGTTCATATCCATATCCATAGTTGGATCCAAAACCTTAATATCCACAACAATTATCAAATGAAGAAGAGGAAAGATTCAACATCTTAGAGAAAACTATGAAAATTTTAATGAAAAATCAATTTAGTAGTATATCTCGTCTAGAAATTCAAATGAGACGATTAACCACCATAATAAATGAACAAGAGGTGGGTGATTTTTCTAGTAAATCTGATGTAAATTTTGAAAATCTTGATAGTTATGAAAATTATGAAGAAAATTAAAATTTTGTATTCAATTTTACACAATTTAAGTAAAGTGAATTTGAAGAATTTAAAAATTATGAGTTTACGCTTAAAATTGATCATGTCACATTTAATAAGTCGGTTGAAAAAGTCCATAAGCCTAAAGCTCCATACCCTAAAGGACTTATTCCTAAAAAACCACCTAGTGATTTTTTTAGACCAACCCATTAAAGTGAACATGATTCAAGAGTTGTCAATGACCTAAGAAATAATTGAAAATAGACTCTTGATTGAAAAAGATCCAATTAATTTTTTCTTAAATCATCTTGACCAAAATTATAATGAATCTGAATATTTAGATAAGGTTAATGAGCTGTTGAGATCCACTACAAATAAGTCAACTAAACTAGAACATGTATTTGAGCCAATTCTTCCATCTTTTGAACATGTTAGTGAAAATTTTCCTGAGGTAAAATTGAAGTATAATTCTGATAAAAATACTGACTATTTTCAATTTCCTAGACCTCCTGAAAATAATATCATTCTTTTCTAGTCACATACTTTTTAGGATATATGAAATTCGTAGGTATGTACATTTGTTTTCTTTCTCATCACATTTTCTTACAGAACAAATGCTCCGCATACAAGGTGTGACGCCCCCAAAATAGGTATACATCACCCATTTTGAGTCGCCAAAAACATGGAACAGAAACAACTACAACTTTATTAATACAATTGTCGTGCAAAATACAATAACACATAAACTGTGAGTTTAAATACAAATATTGTCATCTAGACAATATCCACACCCAAATAAATCCTCATTACAATTATTGATACATTATTTTACAAAAATAATGAGAACTACTAAAACAACTTCTAGAACCATCACTCCATACCCCTACTAGTACTCACTACATTCTCGTCTTCTGAGAAGAAAAATAGAACAAAAAGAAAAAGGGTGAGCTCAACTAGCCCAGTAAAGAATATTATGACTCAAAAGAATAATACTTCTGGATGGAATATCAGATATAACGCTGAAGGAAACTTGCACCATATAGCAACACTCAAAGTATCAAAATACTCACAAGAATACGCTCGATAATATAGAGAGATAAAACTTTAGTTTCTGGTGTGATTTTCAATTCTAACCTAAGCACCTTATTTATAGGAAAATGCTTAGAACACCAAAGCAGAAAATTTAATAAAATATTAATATATTTTTTTTAAATTTCCTACGCATACCTCTTTTGATCCAAAACATCAGCCACCAAGTGGGGCCCACCTCACCAAAATAAAAAAAATGTTCAAAAAAATAATTAAAACTTCAAAAATCAATTATTCCGGAACTCCAATAATTCATAATAAATAGCCTTTTATCAGAAAAATTCGAATCTTATGTCCATTCCATAGGAAATTCAATTTTCTACAACTTTGTAAGTTTAAGTTTTTCCAAATTCCAAGTAGAAATTGACCGAAATCCACATACGGACGATTTTACGGGCTATAATCTAATTTCAGTCACAAAATGGGGCCCAACAACACACGAAACATGTGTTAAACATTTTTTGTAACAAAAATACTCTTCCTCCTTATTTATTCATATATCACACATTCATTGTAAAAATATCACTATTTTTATATTATTATAATATAATAATATATTTAAATGAACTATTTTATCAGAAAAGATAAAATATCAATTTTCAACAATTGTCACATTAAAAATTTTCTCCATCTATATCCATATAAAATGAATATTTTCCTTATTATATAAATCAATAATTAATTATTCACAAACAATATTACAGAATCACAATACTAACAACCAGGCCGTTCCCAGGAAAGAGGGGGCTTTCCAATAAAGATTTCTCCTTACTGACACGCAATTAGGTGACCAAACCTCTCCTTAGACAGAACTTTCTAGACATTGTCAATAATGCTATCTAATAATATTATTCTAATAATATGAATTATTGATCTGATAATAGAAAATACTGTGTAGTGACAATTATTGAAACAACAATAATATAAAATATCAACGTAGCAATTATTGAATTAATAAAATAAAATATTGAACAATAATTACTGTAACAATTATTGAGTAGTGCCTTCTTACGTAAGAATCAATAATTGGTGCAATACCGTGTGTTACTGTGTTTAAACCACCGGGTATTCCAACAGTGTTAACGGTAACAACTACGCCGTTATTTATAAAAACTTATACTTGTCATTTTCTTCATCCAATCGCTTTCCGTTATGGGGCCAACACAAGGCTGCGCCGTCGTATGAATATTCCCCGACAGTAAGAATATTCCACGACCAAACGAATATTCCTCGACAACAATGAATATTTTATAACCACTTGTTTATTTAAGATATTTGCGTATTTTACCCATAACTAACCACATTAATAAAATCAACCCTTACTATTTTAAAATAATAAATAGAGAAAATTTAATTTCATTTATAATAATTTGGGGTCTTACAACCTCCCCTCCTTATGAAATTTCGTCCTCGAAATTGACGTACGTATCTGGTGTTTCGAAAAGGTGAGGATACCTCGCTTTCATTTCCGTTTCCAACTCCCAGGTCATTTCCTCAATAGCATGGTTCCTCCGCAAAACTTTGACTTGTGGTATGACCTTTGTGCGTAGGACATGCTCTTTCCTATCCAAGATCTTTACAGGTACCTCCTCGTACGTTAAATCTTCAGCTATTTCGTCTGGTTCTAACTTAATAACGTGGTTCGGGTTTTTCACATATTTACGAAGCACAAATATGTGAAAAACATTATGAACACGAGACATACTTGGTGGTAACGCGAGTCTATAGGCTACATTTCCTACTCGGTCAAAAATCTGAAATGGACCAATAAATCGTGGATTGAGCTTTCCTCTTTTCCCAAATCTTGTAACTCCCTTCCATGGAGCAACACGCAACAATACATGATCCCCAATACTAAATTCCATGTCCTTTCGATGAAGATCTACATAACTCTTTTGTCGATTCTGTGCCGTTTGTATATGTTGTCGAATCATTTGGATCTTTTTTGTAGTCATACGTACCAACTCTGGTCCCAACAATGTTGTTTCACCCACCTCATCCCAACATACTGGAGAGCGACACTTTCGTCCATACAATGCTTCAAATGGAGCCACACCTATACTTGCCTGATAACTATTGTTATAGGAGAATTCCACCAATGGTAAATACTTATCCCAACTCCCTTTGAAGTCTAAGACGCAGAGTCTTAATAGATCTTCAAGAGTTTAAATAATCCTCTCTGATTGTCCGTCCATTTGAGGATGGTATGCCGAACTGAATCGTAAATCCGTGCCTATAGCTTTTTGTAAGCTAACCCAAAATCGTGAAGTGAATCTTGGTTCATGATCCGAAACTATGGATACTTGCATGCCATGCAACCTCACAATCTCATTCACGTACATACGAGCAAGACATTCAAGGGAATAAGTCTCCCGTATCGGCAAGAAATGAGCAGACTTAGTTAATCTATCAACAATAACCCAAATTGCATCTATGCCTTGAGAAACCGTGGGAAGACCCGTATTGAAATCCATGGTAATGTGTTCCCACTTCTATTTTGGAATCTCAAGTGGTTGCAATGGACCCTTTGGCACTTGATGCTCCACCTTTACACGTTGACAAGTTAAACACCTCGAGATAAACTTCGCGATCTCTCTCTTCATATTGTTCCAATAAAATGTATGTCGAAGATCACGATACATTTTGGTACTTCCAGGATGGATTGCAAACGGCATATTGTGTGCCTCCATCATGATCTTGTACTTCAAATCAGATTCGTTATGAATACAAAGTCTGGAGTTGACTTGAAGTACTCCTTCTACATCGATTCTTGCTTCTGGGATAACACCTTCTTGTACTTTCTTCTTCATACGCATCAGCTCCGAGTCAGTGGCTTGAGCAACATTAACTTCATCGATTAAAGTTGGTTCTATGCATATACTTGACATCATCGCATGGGTCCCCAGAATCTTGAATTCTATCTTCATCTTTTGTAAATCACATAAAATAGGCCTTCGTGTTAACAGCATCGCACTCGTTCCCACATATGATCTTCTACTCAACGCGTCAGGTACCACGTTTACTTTTCCAGGATGGTATTGAATAGTATGGTTGTAATCTTTCAACAACTCGAGCCAACGTCGTTGCCGCATGTTAAGTTCCTTTTGGGTGAAAAAATATTTGAGGCTTTTATGATCTGAATATATCTCCATTTTCTCCCCATATAGATAGTGCCTCCAGATCTTTAGCACAAAAACGATTGCTGCCAACTCTAGATCATGAGTAGGATAATTCGTCTCATATTCTTTAAGTTGTCACGAGACATAGGCTATGACTTTCCCATGTTTCATGAGAACACATCCTAACCCTTTGCTTAAAGCATCGTTATAGATAACAAATCCATCCGAACCAGATGGTATTGTCAAAACAGGTGCCGAAATAAGTCTCCTCTTAAGTTCTTGAAAACTTTTCTCACATTCTTCGCTCCATAAGAATTTTGTATCTTTCCGAGTCAGCTGAGTTAACGGAGTAGCGATTCAAGAAAATCCTTCCACAAATCTCCGATAATAACCAGCTAAACCCAGAAAGCTACGTACTTCGGTTACTGTCTTAGGTTGCTCCCAACTTTGTATTGCTTCAATCTTCGCCGGGTCAATAGATACTCTATGTTTTGACACCACGTGCCCAAGGAATGCTACTTCCTTAAGCCAGAACTCACATTTCTTCAACTTGACATATAACTTGTTTTCACGAAGCCTTTGAAGTACCAGCTTCAAATGGTGCTCATGATCTTCACGACTTTTAGAATATATGAGGATGTCATCAATAAAGACAACAACGAACTGATTCAAATATTCCTTGAATACTCGGTTCATCATATCCATGAAAGCCGCAGGAGCATTAGTCAATCCGAAAGACATGACTAAGAATTCATAATGCACGTACCGAGTTCTAAAGGCAGTCTTTGGAATATCCTCAGTTCTAATCTTCAGCTGATGATATCCAGAACGAAGATCGATCTTTGAATAGAATTATGCTCCTTGTAACTGGTCAAACAGGTCATCAATGCGAGGTAGCGGATACCTATTCTTGATGGTGACATGGTTCAATTCCCGGTAGTCAATACAAAGTCGCATACTCCCGTCTTTCTTCTTTACTGAATAAAATAGAGCACCCCAAGAAGATGTACTAGGGGCCAGAATGAAACCGATGTCCAACAACTCCCAGTAGTTGGACCTTTAACTCTTAAAGTTCAATATGAGCCATTCGATATGGGGTTTTAGAAATGGGCTTTGTACGGGTTCAAGATCAATAAAGAATTCAACTTCACGTTAAAGGGTAGACCGGAAGTTCTTCTTGAAAAATACGTCAAGAAAGTTACTAACAACAGGAATATTATTCAAATCTGGCGTGTCTTTATTCAAATCCATAACATAGACTAAGAAAGCTTAACATCCATTTTTTAATAAACGAATGGCTTTATGTCTTGATATGACTGTGATTGATTTTAGCGGTTTAGTTGCTTGAATTCGAATAACAGGTTGATTAGGAATATGAAAACTAACAACCTTACGATAACAATCAATTTTGGCATGATGACTAGTTAACCAATCAATCCCTAAAATCACATCAAAAGCAAGTATCTTAAAGAGATAAGATCAATAGGTAATGTGATGGTGCCAACTTGGATCAAACAAGATTTATAAAAAGTGAATGTAATGAAAGTTACTCCTAATGGAGTCTCCACAGATAAGTCAAAGTCTAATTTCTCCGGAGTCAAGTTTAAACGTTGAGCACAAGCAGGAGAGATAAATGAATGGGTAGAACCGGTATCTAGTAAGGTATAAACTTTGCAAGAATTTATGATTAGCTTACCCGTGATCACCTCGTTTGGGTTCCTCGCATTTTGGCCAGTCACGACAAATGCTCTTCTAGGAACCGCCGACTTTGCCTTTTTCTAGGACAGCCTTTTGAGTCACCATCCCCGCTGGACTTGGTTTCGCTATAGTACAATCTCGAGCGATATGTCCTTTCTTTCCACAATTATAACATACCTTGAACTGTTGTGGGTAGTTTGGGCTGATATGTCCCTCTTTCCCGTACTTATAACATATAACCGGTGGTCGTTCTCCTCCCTTAGAAATAGTTGATGCTGGTGCTGACGTCTTCACATTGTCGTTGTTGTACCTTCTCCTTTTAAAATCTCCTCCCGACTCGCTTCTTCTATTATCATGGCCATGACTACCACCAGAGTGGTTACCGCTTTTGTCCGTATTCTTTCCTCCCCGCTGGTTATCATTGCTCGATCATTCTTTTGCCACTTGGTCGACCACAGTTGTTGTCCCTCGGTTGAACGTACTCATTATCTCGCTCTAATAATTGAGCCCTGTTGACAACATCTGAATATAGAGAAAATTTATGAGAAATGAGATATTGACGTATATCAGGTTTCAGACCTCTCAGAAACATCCGCGTCATATGTTCCTCATTCTCCACCAAATTAGGTGCAAACCTGGATAACTCTCCGAACTTCGTCTCGTACTGGGACACCGTCATGTTGTTCTGTTCCAGTCTAATAAACTTCACCTCCTTCATATGAAGAATACTTTCAGGAAAGTACTTGTCATTTAACAGTTTCTGAAATGTCTCCCAAGACATGCTAAGTGCGGCTGGATGGGTACGCTTCACAGATTCCCACCAGTAATCTACCTCATTATGGAACATAAAGGTGGCGAATGGAACCTTCTGTTCCTCCGTGCATCCCAAGACATCAAATATCTTGGTACTTTACTTGACCCACGTTTCTGCCTTAATCAAATCCGGCTTTCCCCAGAATTCTGGTGGTCCCAACTCTTTGAACTGCTTGGCTGTGACAAACCGTGCATTGCTATCATTTCCACCGGTATTTTGTACACGAGTCTCCCTCGTCTGATTTTGCATGAACTGCAAAACCTTCTAAACATCCCATCGTTCATCGTCTGATCAGTGGTGTTATTTACAGGAGGAACATTGTCATCCTATTGCACGTTCTCCTGATTGATGAGTAAAGGTGTCTCCACGGTCTCATTTACTCCAATGTTAACATTCTCACTTGCCATTCTCAAATACTACCATAAAACAAGGGTTAATTAAAGAATTTAACATATCACATAATATCCCTATATTCTGAATAACCAATAAATAAGCTTAGGTAGGACACACTAGCGAAGGATTTACTCGTCTCTCCCCGCCTAGTTTTATTCCCCGATCTCCGCCAGAGACCATATCCCTAAGCTCTGATACCAACTGTGACGCCCCCAAAATAGGTATACATATCCCATTTTGAGTCGCCAAAAATATGGTACAGAAACAACTACAACTTTATTAATACAATTGTCGTGCAAAATATGACAACACATAAACTCTGAGTTTAAATACAAATATTGTCATCTAGACAATATCCACACCCAAATAAGTCCTCATTACAATTATTGATACATTATTTTACAAAAATAGTGAGGACTACTAAAACAACTTCTAGAACCATCACTCCATACCCTGACTAGTACTCGCTACATTCTCGCCTCCTGAGAAGAAAAATAGAACAAAAAGGAAAAGGGTGAGCTCAACTAGCCTAATAAAGAATATTATGACTCAAAAGAATAGTACTTCTGGCTGGAATATCAGATATAACGTTGAAGGGAACTTGCACCATATAGCATCACTCAAAGTATCAAAATACTCACAAGAATACGCTCAATAATATAGAGAGAGAAAACTTTAGTTTCTGGTGTGATTTTCAATTCTAACCTAAGCACCCTATTTATAGGAAAATGCTTAGAACACCAAAGTAAAAAATTTAATAAAATTTCCTACGCACACCTCTTTTGATCCAAAACATCAGCCACCAAGTGGGGCCCACCTCACCAAAATAAAAAAAACATTTTTCTTAAATAAAATAATTAAAACTTCAAAAATCAATTATTCCGGAACTCCAATAATTCATAATAAATAGCCCTTTTATCAGAAAAATTCAAATCTTATGTCCATTCCATAGGAAATTAAATTCTCTACAACTTTGTAAGTTTATGTTTTTTCAAATTCCAAGCAGAAATTGACCGAAATCCACATACGAACGATTTTACGGGCTATAATCCAATTTCAGTCACAAAATGGGGCCCACCAACACACGAAACATGTGTTAAACATTTTTTATAACAAAAATACTCTTCCTCCTCATTTTTTCATATATCACACATTCATTGTAAAAATATTACCATTATTATATTATTATAATATAATATAATAATATATTTAAATGAATTATTTTATCAGAAAAGATAAAATATCAATTTTCAACAATTGTCACATTAAAAATTTTCTCCATCTATATCCACATAAAATGAATATTTTCCTTAATATATAAATCAATAATTAATTATTCACAAACAATATTACAGAATCACAATACTGACAACCAAGCCGTTCTCAGGAAAGAGGGGGCTTTCCAATAAAGATTTCTCCTTATTGGCGCGCAATTAGGTGACCAAACCTCTCCTTAGACAGAACTTTCTATACATTGCCAATAATACTATCAAATAATATTATTCAAATAATATGAAATATTGATCTGATAATGGAAAATACTGTGTAGTGACAATTATTGAAATAACAATAATATAAAATATCAACGTAGCAATTATTGAATCAATAAAATAAAATATTGAACAATAATTACTGTAACAATTATTGAGTAGTGCCTTCTTACGTAAGAATCAATAATTGGTGCAATACCGTGTGCTACTGTGTTTAAACCACCGGGTATTCCAATAGTGTTAACGGTAACAACTACGTTGTTATTTATAAAAACTTATACTTGTCGTTTTTTTCATCCAATCGCTTTCCGTTATGGGGCCCACACAAGGCTGTGCCGTCGTATGAATATTCTCCGACAGTTAGAATATTCCACGACCAAACGAATATTCCCCGACAACAATGATTATTTTATAACCACTTGCTTATTTAAGATATTTGCGTATTTTACTCATAACTTACCACATTAATCAAATCAACCCTTATTATTTTAAAATAATAAATAAAAAAAATTCAATTTCATTTATAATAAGTTGGGGTCTTACACAAGGTACAAATCTTTTATTTCTTTGTTCTCTATTTTTCATTTGTATACATAGAGGACAATGCATGATTTAGGTATGGGGGATTTTGTTTGTATTGTTGTATTAATTTTTTTTTGGAAAATATAGAAAAAAAAATTAAAAATCAAAAATTTTGTTTGATTTTTTATGGATTGAATTAATTCTAATAAGTGTCTATGGAGCAAAACTCAAGAGTAAGATTAAAAGATTTAAAACTCTTGAACATTTGATTAGATACGAAATATTAGTTTGAAATACCATCTGGAATAAAATTGATTTCATAAGCATTTTTGTACTTCACGTTTACACTAATTCTTAGTTGTGGTGTATAAACTATGATTTGAGTAATTTCAAAAAAATATGAAAAAAAAAAGAAAAAAAAGTTGAAAAAAAAAGAAATAAATAATTGTTTCAATATCCATTAAACTAAATAATTGGCTATCCAAGCTTCAGGAAGCATCGATATTCACGCTGAAAAGTGTGGTGAATAAAAGTAGCTTGACTAGTTTAGTTTTGTGGCCTTTATTACTAGAGTTAGTAAGCCCCTAGGGGTGTATTTACATCTAGTGTCCTAAAGCCAATTGGTTTGCGAGTCATTGGTCCAACGTTGGCTACATTAGTAACTCTGAAAAGCTTAAAAAAAGAGACATTGCGCAAGTCAAAAAAAAAGAAGAAAAAAAATTAAAAAAAAAAGAAGAAAAAAAACGAGTTTACTTGATTTTTATAGTAAAAATCCCTACTAAGAGTTATATCACATACACAATGCAAGCATCACATGAAATTAATTTTATGAAGGATGGTGTCTAAAATGAAGATAAAATATTTTTGATAAGGTGAAAATGTGATTTTAAATTTAATTTTTCTTATGCATATTTAGAAGTTTTTCTTTCAATTTCATAACTTGTTGAACCGAAAAATAATTTTGAATTTTGTGGGTATATTTACTGCAAACCCTCACGAGACACAACTCGTTCACTTGGGGTAACATTGAGGCTTAAAGGCTTGTTGCACATGCTAAGTGCAATCGTGTTTCCTATGAAAATGGGGTAGTAAGAATGAGTAAAAGTTAGGTATGGGAGTATTTGATAGACACATAATTAATACATTTTAATATTTCCATATTTATTATTTTATATAACTAATACATTTTATTTTATTTTTTAAGAAATAACATTTATTTTTCTTGGGGAGCAAATAAACGATTTATATACAACTTTAAAAGATGGAAAATGACTCTTGGAGTTGGAGGATTACCATATAGAGATTGAAGTCAAGAAGGAATTAAAAGAAGAGGGAAAAAAAGAATAGAAGTGTCCAAGTTTAATGAATCTAAATTATGGTTCAAATTTATTTTTCCTATAAATAAGCCTCTTGTTTTAGAGAGATTGAGGAGTATTTTTGTATTAGTTTAGGATAGAAGTAGGAGTAGGAATAAATTACCTATTCATTGTATATTTGTTGGATGATCGTTAATTAAAGGAAGTTTTCTTATTTATTTTTAATCTTCTTCTCTTCTATGTTAGTTAGTTTATTTATTTTCATGTATGACGCCCCCAAAATAGGTATACATCACCCATTTTGAGTCGTCAATAACATGGTACAGAAATAACTACAACTTTATTAATACAACATAAAAACTGTGAGTTTAAATACAAATATTGCCATCTAGACAATATTCATACCCAAATAAGTCCTCATTACAATTATTGATATATTATTTTACAAAAATAGTGAGGACTACTAAAACAACTCTCTAGAACCATCATTCCACACCCCGACTAGAACTCGCTACATTCTCGCCTCCTGAGAAGAAAAATGGAACAAAAAGGAAAAAGGGTGAGCTCAATTAGTCCAGTAAAGAATATTATGACTAAGATAATATAGAACAAATTATCGTTAGTCTTCAACATGGAAAAATCTGATAAAATACAATAGACAACAAGTTTCAGATCAATATTTGCAGCGAAAATAATATTTCATAGATGAGTTACGTAGAGAATAAAATCTACTATAATCTATGAATTTAAAAGTCCATCATCAATATATTTATCCCTGTAACATCAATTAATATACATCTTGAATCAAATATTCATCTTTGCACTACTGAGCCAAAAATATTCATCGACCTCATTCATGTTCATCTCAACACTGTGTACATCTTTTGCTACGGCCAAAGATATTCATAAGAAAATCAACCATCTTTTGCACTACGAGCCAAAGATATTCAATAATATCATCTTTTAGACCGAGGATGATGAAAAATATTTTAAAGAAAAGCGAATCCAAAGAAACAAAAGGACAAATATTAAGGATTCATACTTTAAACAGTCCAAGTTCAAAAATACTTCATAAATAACCATAGTGAAGTAAAATTCAAGAATGATCAAAACATGGATACAATCAAAGCTAGTATCCATAATAGATATTTTGGACAAAAACAAAAATTTAATTTTTCCGTGAATAGTCTTTGATATCGTGAATAGCGTCAGATCGTGAATAAGTAACCCCACACTAAAAGACAAGAATTTCACAAGAAAAATCTTACCAATACTTCGGCATAATGATATTGAAAGAAATAATATCATTTATAAAAAAAATAACATCCCTTACCTTGAAAAGAATAGTACTTCTGGCTGGAATATCAGATATAACGCTGAAAGAAATTGCACCGTATAGCAACACTCAAAGTATCAAAACACTCACAAGAATACCCTCGATAATATATAGAGAGAAAGTTTCAGTTTCTAGTGTGATTTTCAATTCTAACCTAAGCACCCTATTTATAGGAAAATACTTAGAATACCAAAGCAGAAAATTTAATAAAATAATAATATAATTAACAAATTTCTTATGCCCACTTTCTTAGATTTGAATTCAGCAATTTACATCACATGCAAGACCCACAATTAATGACAAAAACGTTTTTCATATTAAAAATAATTAAAACTTCCAAAAATTAATTATTTCGGAACTTCGGAACTTCAATAATTCATAATAAATAGCCATTTTATCAGAAAAATTCAAACCTTATGTTTTTTCTATAGGAAATTTCATTCTATACAACTTTGCAGAAGAAAGTTTTTTTAAATTCTAAACAGAAACTGACCGGAATCCACAAACGGACGATTTTACAGGCTATAATCAAATTTCAGTCAAGAAATGGACCCACAGACATGTTTAACATATTTTAAACAACTTTTGCAACAAAAATACTCTTCCTCCTCATATATTCATATATCCCACATTCATTGTAAAAATATCACCATTATTATATTATTAAAATTTAATAATAAATTTAAATGAATTATTTTATCGAAAAAGATAAAATATCAATTTTCAACAATTGTCACATTAAAAATTTTCTCCATCTATATCCACATAAAATGAATATTTTCCTTATCATATAAATCAATAATTAATTATTCACAAATAATATTACAGAATTACAATACTGGCAACCAGACTGTTCCCAGGAAAGAAGGGGCTTTCCAATAAGGATTTCTCCTTACTAGCGCGCAATTAGGTGACCAAACCTCTCATTAGACAGAACTTTCTAGACATTGCCAATAATGTTATCTAATAATATTATTCAAATAATATGAATTATTGATCTGATAATGAAAATATTGTGTAGTGACAATTATTGAAACAACAATAATATAAAATATCAACGTAGCAATTATTGAATCAATAAAATAAAATATTGAACAGTAACTACTGTAACAATTATTAAGTAGTGCCTTCTTATATAAGAATTAATAATTGGTGTAATACCGTGTGCTACTGTGTTTTAACCAGCGGGTATTTTAACAGTATTAACGGTAACAACTACGCCATTATTTATAAACAACTTATATTTGTCATTTTCTTCATCCAATCGCTTTCCATTATGGGGCCCACACAAGGCTGCGCCGTCGTACGAATATTCCCCGATAGTAAGAATATTCCACGACCAAACGAATATTCTCCGACAACAATGAATATTTTATAACCACTTGCTTATTTGAAATATTTGTGCATTTTACCCATAACTAACCACATTAATCAAATCAACCCTTACTATTTCAAAATAATAAATAGAGGAAGTTTAATTTCATTTATAATAAGTTGGGGTCTTACAACCTCCCCTCCTTATGAAATTTCATCCTCGAAATTGACGTACGTACCTGGTGTTTCGAAAAGGTGAGGATACCTCACTTTCATTTCTATTTCCAACTCCCAGGTCATTTTCTCAATAGCATGGTTCCTCCACAAAACTTTGACTTGTGGTATGACCTTTGTACGTAAGACATGCTCCTTCCTATCCAAGATCTTGACAGGTACCTCCTCGTACGTTAAGTCTTCGGCTATTTCATCCGGTTCTAACTCAATAACGTGGTTCGGGTCTTTCACATATTTACGAAGCACAGATATATGAAAAACATTATGAACACGAGACATACTTAGAGGTAACGCGAGTCTATAGGATACATTTTCTACTTGATCAAGAATTTGAAATGGACCAATAAATCGTGGATTGAGCTTTCCTCTTTTCCCAAATCTTGTAACTCCTTTCCATGGAGCGACACACAACAATACATGATCCCCAATACTAAATTCCACGTCCTTCCGATGAAGATTCGCATAACTCTTTTGTTGATCCTGTGCCGTTTGTATATGTTATCGAATTATTTGGATCTTTTTTATAGTCATACGTACCAACTCTGGTCCCAACAATGTTGCTTCACCCACCTCATCCCAACATACTGGAGAGTGACACTTTCATCCATATAATGCTTTAAATGGAGCCAGACCTATACTTGCCTGATAACTGTTGTTGTAGGAGAATTCCACCAATAGTAAATACTTATCCCAACTCCCTTTGATGTCTAGGACACAGAATCTTAATAGATCTTCAAGAGTTTGAATAGTCCTCTTTGATTGTCCGTCCGTTTGAGGATGATATGCCGAACTGAATCGTAAATCCGTGCCCATAGCTTTTTGCTAACTAACCCAAAATCGTGAAGTGAATCTAGGGTCACGATCCGAAACTATGGATACTGGCATGCCAAGCAATCTCACAATCTCATTTACATACATATGAGCAAGACGTTCAAGGGAATAAGTCTCCCGTATCGACAAGAAATGAGCAGACTTGGTTAATCTATCAACAATAACCCAAATAGCATTTATGCCTTGAGAAACCGTGGGAAGACCCGTAACAAAATCCATGGTAATGTGTTCCCACTTCCATTTCGGAATCTCAAGTAGTTGCAATGGACCCTTAGGCACTTGATGCTCTGCCTTTACCCGTTGACAAGTTAAACACCTCGAGATAAACTTTACAATCTCTCTCTTCATATTGTTCCACCAAAATGTATGTCGAAGATCACGATACATTTTGGTACTTCCAGGATGGATTACAAATGGTGTATTGTGTGCCTTCATCATGATCTTGTTCTTTAAATCAGAATCGTTAGGAACACAAAGTCTGGAGTGGACTCGAAGTATTCCTCCTTCATCGATTCTTGCTTCTGAAATTGCACCCTCTTGTACTTTCTTCTTCATACGCATCAACTCTGGGTCTGTGGCTTGAGCAACTTTAACTTCATCGGTTAAAGTTGGTTATATGCATATACTTGACATCATCGCACTCGTTCCTGCATAAGATCTTCTACTCAACGCGTCAGCTACCACGTTTGCTTTTCCAGGATGGTATTGAATGGTGTGGTCATAATCTTTTAACAGCTCGAGCCAACATCGTTGCCGCATGTTGAGTTCCTTTTGGGTGAAGAAATATTTGAGGCTTTTATGGTCTGAATATATCTCCACTTTCTCTCCATATAGATAGTGCCTCCAGATCTTTAGCGCGAAAATGACTACTGCCAACTCTACATCATGAGTAGGATAATTCCTCTCATACTCTTTAAGTTGTCGCGAGGCATAGGCTATGACTTTCCCATGTTGTATGAGAACACATCCTAACCCTTTGCCTGAAGCATTGTTGTAGATAACAAATCCATCCGAACCAGATGGTATTGTCAGAACAGGTGCCGAAATAAGTCTCCTCTTAAGTTCTTGGAAACTCTTCTCGCATTCCTCACTCCGTACAAATTTTGTATCTTTCTGAGTCAACTGAGTTAACGGAGTAGCGATTCGAGAAAATCCTTCCACAAATCTCCGATAATAACCAAATTAGCCTCCGAGAGCTATGTACTTGATCACCGAAACTTTGGTTGCTTCGACTTTGTATTGCTTCAATCTTCAAGGGTCGACGGATACTCCATGTTTTGACACTACGTGCCCAAGGAATGCTACTTCCTCAAGCCAGAATTCGCATTTCTTCAACTTGGCATATAGTTTGTTTTCACGAAGCCTTTGGAGTACCAGCTTCAAATGGTGCTCATGATCTTCACGGCTTTTGGAATATATGATCAATAAAGACAACAACGAATTGATCCAAATAATCCTTGAATACTCGGTTCATCATATCCATGAAAGCCGCAGGAGCATTAGTTAATCCAAAAGACATGACTAAGAATTCATAATGCCCGTCATGCAGAGTTACAAGGCAGTCTTTGGAATATCCTCAGTTCTAATCTTCAGCTGATGATATCCAGAATGAAGATCGATCTTTGAAAAGAATTGTGCTCCTTATAACTGGTCAAACAGGTCATCAATGCGAGGTAGAGGATACCTATTCTTGATGGTGACATGGTTCAATTCCCTGTAGTCAATACAAAAGTCGCATACTCCGTCTTTCTTCTTTACAAATAAAGCAGAGCACCCCGAGGAGATGTACTAGGACGAATGAAACCGATGTCCAACAATTCATGTAGTTGGACTTTTAACTCCTGAAGTTCAATAGGAGCCATTCGATATGGGGTTTTAGAAATGGGCTTTGTACCAGGTTCAAGGTCAATAAAGAATTCAACTTCACGTTACGAGGGTGTAATTCGAGAAGTTCTTCGAAATCGTTAAAAATTTACTAGCAATGAAATATTATTCAAATCGACGCGTGTCTTTATTCAAATCCATAACATGAGCTAAGAAAGCTTGACATCCATTTTTCAATAAACGAATAGCTTTATGACTTGATATGACAGTGATTGATTTTAGTGGTTTAGTTGCTTGAATTAGCATACAACAAAGTTGGTTAGGAATATGAAAACTAACAACCTTACGAAAAATAATCAATTTTGGCATGATGAGTAGTTAACCAATCAATCCCTAAAATCACATCAAAAGCAAGTATCTTTAAAGAGATAAGGTCAACAGGTAATGTGATGGTGCCAACTTGGATCAAACAAGATTTATAAACAGTGGATGTAATTAAAGTTTCTCTTAACGGAGTTTCCACAGATAAATCAAAGTCTAATTTCTCTGGAGTCAAGTTTAAACGTTGAGCACAAGTAGGAGAGATAAATGAATGGGTAGTACCGGTATCTAGTAAGGTATAAACTTCACAAGAATTTATGATTAATTTACCCGTGATCACCTCGTTTAGGTTCCTCGCATTTTGACCAGTCACGACAAACGCTCTTCCAGGAACCGTTGACTTTGCCTTTTTCTGGGACAGCCTTTTGAGTCACCATCCCCACTGGACTTGGTTTCGCTACCGTACAATCTCGAGCGATATGTCCTTCCTTTCCACAATTATAACATACCTTGAACTGTTGTGGGGAGTTTGGGCTAATATGTCCCTCTTTTCCACATTTATAGCATACGACTGGTGGTCGTTCTCCTCCCTTAGAACCAGTTACTGCTGGCGCTGACGTCTTCACATGGTCGTTGTTGAATCTCCTCTTTTTAAAATCTCCTCCCGACTCGCTTCTTTAATTCTCATGGCCATGATTACCACCAGAGTGGTTGCCGCTTTTGTCCGTATTTTTCTTTCTCTGCTGGTTATCGTTGTTCTGATGACTACTATCACTGGTATGATCCTGGTTGTGGTCCCTCGGTTGAACGTACTCGTTATCTCGCTCTAATAATTGAGCCTTGTTGACAACATCTGAATAGAGAGAAAATTTATGAGAAATAAGATATTGACGTATGCCGGGTTTTAAACCTCTCAGAAACATCCGCGTCATACGTTCCTCATTCTCCATCAAATGAGGTGCAAACCTGGATAACTTTGCAAACTTCACCTCGTACTGGGACACCGTCATATTGTTTTGTTCCAATATAATAAACTCCACTTCCTTCATATGACGAATACTTTCAGGAAAGTACTTATCATTGAATAGTTTCTGAAACGTCTCCTAAGACATGTTGAGTGCAGCTGGATGGGTACGCTTCACAGATTCCCACTAGTAATCTGCCTCATTACGGAACATAAAGGTGGCGAATGGAACCTATGTTCCTCCGTGCATCCCAAGACATTGAATATCTTGGTGATTTGCCCACGTTTCTGCCTTAATCGGATCTTGCTTTCCCCAAAATTATGGTGGTACCAACTCTTTGAGCTGCTTAGTTGTGACAAACCGTGCGTTGTTATCATTTCCACCAGTATTTTGTTCACGAGTCTTCCTTGTCTGATTTTGCATGAACTGCAAAAAGCTTCTAAACATCTCGTCGTTCATCATCTGCTCGGTGGTGTTGTTCACAGGAGGAACATTGCCAGCCTGTTACACGTTCTCCTCGTTGGTGAGTAAAGGTGTCTCCACGGTCTCACGTACTCCACTGTTAACATTCTCAGTCGACATTCTCAAATACTGCCATAAAACACGGGTTAATTAAAGAAATCATCATATCACATAATATCCCTATATACTAACCAACCAAAAAATAAGCTTAGGTAAGACACACTAGCGAAGGTTTTACTCGTCTCTCTCTTCCTAGTTCTATTCCCCGATCTCCGCCAGAGATCATATCCCTAAGCTCTGATACTAACTGTGACGCCCCCAAATTAGGTATACATCACCCATTTTGAGTAAATCAATAACATGGTCTGAAACAACTACAACTTTATTAATACAACATAAAAAGCGTGAGTTTAAATACAAATATTGCCATCTAAACAATATTCACACCCAAATAAGTCCTCATTATAATTATTGATACATTATTTTACAAAATGGTGAGGACTACTAAAACAACTCTCTATAACCATCATTCCACACCCCGACTAGAACTCGCTACATTCTCGCCTCCCCGAGAAGAAAAAAATGGAACAAAAGGAAAAAGGTGAGCTCAACTAGCCCGGTAAAGAAGAATATTATGACTAAGATAATATAGAACAAATTATCGTTAGTCTTTAACATGGAAAAATCGATAAAATACAATAGACAACAAGTTTCGGATCAATATTACATGTGAAATAATAATTCATAGATGAGTTACGTAGAGAATGAAATCTACTATAATCTATGAATTTAAAAGTCCATCATCAATATTTTATCCTTGTAACATCAATCAATATACATCTTGAATCAAATATTCATCTTTGCACTACAGGCCAAAGATATTCATCAGTCGGTCATGTTCATCTCAACACCTGTACATATTTGCACTACGGGCCAAAGATATTCATAAGAAAATCAACCATCTTTGCACTACAGGCCAAAGATATTCAGTAATATCATCTTTTAAGACTGAAGATGATGAAAAATATTTTAAAAAAAATGAATCCAGTGAAACAAAAGAACAAATATTAAGGATTCGTACTTTAAACAGTCCAAGTTCAAAAATACTTCATAAATAACCATAGTGAAGTAAAATTCAAGAATGATCAAAACATGGATACAATCAAAGCTAGTATCCATAATAGATATTTTGGACAAAAATGAAAATTTAATTTTTCTGTGAATAGTGCCGTATTCGTGAATAGTGTCATATACATGAATAGTATCGTATACGTGAATAGTAACCCCGACACTAAAAGGCAAGAATTTCACAAGAAAAATCTTACCAATACTTCGGCATAATGATATTGAAAGAAATAATATCATTTATAAAAAAAATAACATCCCTTACCTTGAAAAGAATAGTACTTCTGGCTGGAATATCAGATATAACGCTGAAAGAACTTGCACCGTATAGCAACACTCAAAGTATCAAAACACTCACAAGAATACGCTCGATAATATAGAGAGAGAGAGAGAAAACTTCAGTTTCTGGTGTGATTTTCAATTCTAACCTAAGCACCCTATTTATAGAAAAATGCTTAGAACACCAAAGCAGAAAATTTAATAAAATAATAATATAATTAACAAATTTCTTACGCCCACTTTCTTAGATTTGAATTCAGCAATTTACATCAAATGCAAGACCCACAATTAATGACAAAAACGTTTTTCATATTAAAAATAATTAAAACTTCCAAAAATCAATTATTTCGAAATTTCGGAACTTCAATAATTCCTAATAAATAGCCCTTTTGTCAGAAAAATTCAAACCATATGTCTTTTCCATAACAAATTTCATTCTCTACAACTTTGCAGAAGAAAGTTTTTCCAAATTTCAAATGTAAAACCAATCAAAATTCACAAACGCAACAACTTAACGGTATAATCAAATTTCGATCAAGAAATGGGCCCACAGACATGTTTAACATGTTTTAAAAAACTTTTGCAACAAAAATACTCTTCCTCCTCATATATTCATATATCCCACATTCATTGTAAAAATATCACCATTATTATATTATTAAAATATAATAATATATTTAAATGAATTATTTTATCGAAAAAGATAAAATATCAATTTTCAACAATTGTCACATTAAAATTTTCTCCATCTATATCCACATAAAATGAATATTTTCCTTATCATATAAATCAATAATTAATTATTCACAAATAATATTACGAATCACAATCATGTGAACCACGCCTGTTCTCGTGAAGAGGGGCTTTCGATAAGGATTTCTCCTTCTTGGCGCGCATTAGGTGACCAAACCTCTCCTTGATGAACTTTCTAGACATTGCCAATAATGTTATCTAATAATATTATTCAAATAATATGAATTATTGATCCGATAATGAAAATCTTGTGTAGTGACAATTATTGAAACAACAATAATATAAAATATCAACGTAGCAATTATTGAATCAATATAATAAAATATTGAGCGGAACTCTTGTAACAATTATTAAGTAGTGTCTTCTTACGCAAGAATCAATAATTGGTGTAATACTGGTAATCTTTAATGTGTTTTAACCACGGTATTTTAACGAGATAATTGATAATAACTACGCCAGTTATTTATAAACAACTTATATTTGTCATTTTCTTCATCCAATCGCTTTCCGTTATGGGGCCCACACACAAAGGTTTGCTACTGTGTCAAATGCGAATATTCCCAAAGCAAGAAGAATATTCCACGACCAAACGAATATTCTCCGACAACAATGAATATTTTATAACCACTTGCTTATTTGAAATATTTGTGCATTTTACCCATAACTAACCACATTAATCAAATCAACCCTTACTATTTCAAAATAATAAATAGAGGAAGTTTAATTTCATTTAGAATAAGTTGGGGTCTTACATCATGTCTAGTTAATTTTTTACATCTAAGATGGAGATGAAATTAAATAATTATTCATAATAATATTTTTCATCTCTTCTATTATTTTGTTTTTATTTTTATTAATTTCTCCTTCATGTTTTGTTATTGAAAAACCTTCGTTTTATAGTTTTGAAGTGATTTTAAATTAATTAAGAGGTTTTGATAGATTATTGTTAAGATATGAGTGTTTCATAATCCATGCTTGCTCAAAAAAGTTTTGATGGGTTATAGTTGATCCTTAAACTTTCATAGTCTAAGCGTGCTCACGTTAATTGTAAAATTGCTAAATTAAAGGGAAGGGAGGTCAAAATCATAATTAACTTATAAAAATAGATAAGATTGAATTACTTATTATGTTTATTGTTTAATGAATTCAGATTCCTAAATTGTTTCCTCAATATTCATTTTCATATTCTAGTTAATCAATCTTCAATTTTATTTCTAATTCGCCTAAATTAAATATTAAGGATACATTAAAGTTAATCTAGTTTATGTGATTCAACCTGTACTTGTCAGTTCTTCTGACACTATGCACTTGCAGTTACATATTTTTAACACATCATAAAGCCTCTTATTTATAGATTTTTGAAGTTAAGGGCAAAAAGGTCATTTGGTATTTTGTATTGAAATTCAACTGCTAGGATGTGTTGATTTAAAATTGGAAGGCCCGGATGAGTTTTCTTGCAATGAAGCACACAGATTGGGAAAGGGAAGAAACATCAATTTTTCAAAATCTTTGGCATTTAATGAATAGGCCTATGACTTATTCCTTACAAAACATTTCCATTCAGTAAAAGGCAAAAAGGTTTTAAGCCTTGGGCATTTAATTTCTCCACATGGGCATTACACACATGCACTATTTTCCAGCATATTCGGTTAACAAGGTGGAGACTTATCAAGCCTTCACATTTCTCTTTACTCACACTAACACACACACACGGTCATGCACACATACATGAGCACACACGAATATATGAATATTCATACATTTACATGGATATATATGTACACGAATACATACACATTTTGTAATTACTTTTTGCACATATTTTGTAATTACTTTTTGCCCCTTTTTAATTTGTGGAAATAATTTTTGAAAGCTTTAAATAAAAGACTTAAATATAATTTACTACCTTAAACTATAGGCCATATTCCACTTCGGTGATTCACCTTTCAATTTTGTCAATTAGATGATTGAACTTTTAATTTTTTTCAATTTCATTCAATTGAAAGGCCGCCACCACGTCGAAATTGCTTTGGCGGCGTAACTTTCTTCCGACTAGACAAGTTAATGCTTACGTGTAATAAAAAAATATTATTTTAATTATCTCTTCTAAACATCAAAGGGTAAATATGTCAAATCATTATTAAATATAACCAAACCTAACCAATATCATTAAACTCATCCTTGTTCCTTCTCCAAATCCTCGGTAGCGATCGAGGGAGGCTGACACAAGCTTTTAATACGCCATGGACGCCATACCAATCAATCGCGAATAGTGACGACAAGCTCGTTGACAACGTTGAGGAAGGAATCTGCAGAATCGGACCAAATAGGACGGTAGGAGGATTCTTGGCACTGTGGCGAGCCATCTGGAGGATATCGTCGAAATTGTAGTTTGGTGTTTCCCTTGCTTTTGCAAACGACTGTAGAATGTTGTTCTAAACTCAATTTTTTAGTAAGGTTTTGATTTTTTGGGTGTATTTGTTAGTTTTGTTGCTGGGGAAGATAGTACATGAATATAGAAAGAAATGATAAAATACCTCCTTGGGGTCACTCAACATATTAGCAATTGAAGCATCAATTGCATCCTGGTTTTCGACCTTAGAGGCCCTAGCAACATACAAGACAACAGTATCCTTATCTGTGTTTTTCGAGAAGACCTCAATCAAGGACTTGTCAACTGTAAGCATGTTAAGTGTGAGGGTTCTGGTCTTGTCACTGCAAAACACATCCATTCCAACCATCTCCTCAATGGGGTTTTGGGTTATATGTTTCCGGTGATTTGATTTCTGGGTTCTGGTTCTTTGTTTTGGTCTATTCGATCCATGATTTATCCCGATTGGGTTTCATGTTTTCTCTGTTCATGTTTCGATTGGGTTGCTGCTTTCCCATGTTTTTTAGCTTTATTTGTTCTGATCTTATTTTGGATCTGAAAATTGGGTTGTGTTCTTTAAATCAATTTTGATTTTGTTTTGGTATCCTCTGCTCTTCATCTTCGCCGGCAAACATTGTGTGGGCTGAAATCTGGGGGCAGGGGTGTTGATTTGTTTGGTCTAGATGTATTAAAGAAAAGGTTATAACCATTTTACCCTTTAATATATTTAAAATGTTTAATTACAAAATAAAAAACTATTTTTTATACACATCATGCCCCACCTAGATAGCCACGTCAACAATTTCTGACGTGGCAGCCTCAATTGAATGGGATTGAAAAAAATTAATAGTACAATCATCTAATTGACAAAATTGAAAAGTGAATCACGAGGATCATTTACGTAATCCGCGCTCATGTTGTTCATCTCTTAATTATATTCAACCTTCAACCAAGGTTTTAATCGCTCTCATTCGTTATCCATTACATGAACCCCACGTTCATCATTCTTCCTTAATGTCGAAGCCATACGATTCATTGTATGCTAAGACTGATCATTCATCGCAACTGCGTTGTGTTCACAGCGTCTATACGCTTTACGCATATCTCTCATTGCTATGTCATAACATCGAAATTTATACGTTACCCTCGTCACTCAACGTCTAAGGAATCACAATCATAGCAATCCCCCACGTTTGTTTTATCGTGACTACGGTCCCCGGATATCGGTTCCGTAATCTACTACTTAAATTCTCTGTCTTTTAATCCCGTTCAATCTTTTTATTAAACCTTCATTAAAGGTTTAAATCACTTGATTAAGTTTTACATTAGTTGAACATTATGTTCTTTATCTTCCCTTACGTTTCCCCCAAGAGCTGAGCAGTTAACAACTCCTCTCTGGGCTTTTCCCTGCACCGGCGCTGCGATGCTAGTTCCCCCTTTATCTCTCGTCTTTGCAATATACTCTGCAATGTCTAAATGTTTGGGGTCAAGTTGTGCACCATTACTTAAGGCACACGGCTCTTACATATTGCAAGCCAAGCCTTGATCCTTGAAAAATTTTCTAAGTCTTTAAATGCTTGAGACTCTCACTTTGCAATCTCATAACTTCTTCATTATAACTCAGAAAAAGGTCGTTCCAAAGCCTTCTCTTCCTTATCTTACATACTTCAATCCCCCTCAGATAGAACTTCGTTCTGAATCAATTAAAATGCCTTTCGATTGGCTTAATCTTTGTCCTTCATTCATTTTTACGTCATTAACGTTCTTCGTTCGTTCGTCCGTAATTCGGTCATTCGAACTCGGAACTCATTCATTCTTGAGTCCACGACTCAAGTTTTCTATGTTCTCTTACATTCTTATGAAACCCTGCACGTTCGGGTTCATTTACTAACTTTCTAATTCTCGTTCGTCTTTTACAAAATTTTTGCCATAACTTCGTTATAGCTAAGTTTTAATCCGTTCTTCATGAACGTTTCTACCATTCCTAACCAAGCAATAAACAACTAACTTATATGCGATGGTTTTAGACTTGTCCATCAATAACAATTACACTACGATGGTTTTAAATTTGTCCATCAACAACGTTCTTCACGTTCTTCGCGTGTTCTTCGCGTTCTTCGTTTTTAATCGATATTTTGATTACTATTTCACTTTTTATTGTAATTTGATGTTATAAAACACCATTCCTTACTTATTTTACCGAATCGTTCATATGATTCATTCGGATCACTCAAATTCATTACGAATCTTATACTTCCTTAAGAAATTTATAAACTAAACTTCTAATTTCTTATTTCTTCATTTTCTCATGATTTCAACCATATGAAATCATTCTTACATCTTTTACTTCATATTCTCATTAAGTTATGCTTTTAACGTAGAAAACTTAAAGAAAATTTATAAGAGACAAGGTTTCAGATTACCTTTATCCTTTAATCTTCTTCCCTCGGACAAAGTTTGCACACAAGCAAGCTTTTCCTCCTCCTTCTCCTTCTCATCCGACCCCTCTCTCTCTCTCTCTCTCAAGTGTTGTAGGATTTTCAAAATCTTAAAGAAATGAAATTAAGCTTCCTATTTATAGAAAACCAAGGCCAGAGACAAAATAGTCATTTTGCCCTTGAATCTACTATTCACATCTCCTTAATATTCATGAAGCTTCTCTTGGAAGCTTCGTGCTTCCGTCTTGCCGAATTTGTCCGACAGTTTAAAAACTGTGATTCTCGAAATCCAAATATTTTTGGATATTTCGTCTTTCCTTTACCGATTAACTTTTACGTATTCTTTGGATATCCGAAAAACTGAAAAACACTTTTTGACATTAAGCGTTTTCCTTCATGTTTTCCCCTAACGTAGTTAAACGAATGAAAACTACATAACAATACTTTTCGTCATTTTTATTTCGTCCGATTTCTGCACGTTTTTCGAGAAAAACTTTTATCGGCTTATTTAACTTTTCAAGATATATTATCGTCAAATCTTTCGATGGGATGTCATTTCGACACACCGAACTCTCGAAAAGGCTTAGGTTATTCAAACCCTAACCCTTAGGGTTTCATAGGGTGAATAGTGCCTATTTCGTCTTTTTTCCCAGAAATATTTTATTTTCGGAAATATTTTATTTTCATCTTAAAAATTCTTACTCGTTCAGTCTAGCTTGTAGCCAGAATCCTCCCGATTAATAATCATCCTAAGCTCTAGAACAATTAATAAATATATAGCACACAATAATATTAATAAAAATTCATTTTATTAATAACTAATTCTTTAATCTTAAACTCTGGACAATCAAATTTTCTGGGTTGTCACATTCTTCCTCCCTTATAAAAATTCCGTCCTCAGAATTTCTAAAATCACACCCATTCCCGGGTCATCACATTCACCCCTTCTTCACAGAATTTCATCCTCGAAATTTTAGCTTACTCTTCTTCTCAACTTCTCTTCAAAGAAGTTCTTATCTTTAAAACATTCCCTAACCTACATAACTTATCAAGAATTATAAAGTAGAAGGAATAAATAGGAATATAAAGATTCATTTAAAACATTTCATACTTTTGCTGAGGGGTCAAATCGACCATAAACTCTTACTAGGTTTAACAGCATGACGCCGTAACCCTTCTTTCACAGCCAGTTTACAATCACCTAGAAGCTAAACTACCTCTTTCATACGTAGGCGATCAACCCATTGTTAAAAGCTCCTCTCTGGGCTTTGCCTCCTGACCGCATTCATGACACCGGTTCCTCTTTATCTCTCATACTGCATTTCCACTTTCTGTTGTCTAATCTAGCTATGAAATTTGCATTGCCACTACTATAATAACCCAATATTTTCAATAAGAATTTTTGGGATTTTTTTTATATATATATAAAGGTGAAAATATTTGCAAAGTAAAGTATATGTATCTATATGATAAATAAAATTATTTATTAGATGTAAATAATTTCTTTTTTAGACTTATTGATCATTATAGAATATGTTCTTATAATAAAATAATTTTGTAATAAAAATATTTATTATTTATTTTTCCATGGAAATATGATTATGGTATATATGATATGATTATTAGGATTCTTATGATATGTATTTTATTATATTGGTTAGGTTAATTATTTTAACTTAATTAATGATGGTATGTATGAAGGTTATGTCAGATATGAATTCAAAACCCTAAGTCTGGATTTTGAATAAGGAATGAGAATAATAATATAAAATTATTTATATTTCAGTAATATAGATATGCCTGATATGTGTGTAATATTAATTTGTAGATCAGTTATAGTAAAATAGTACAAACCCTAGCATTGCTGATAAACTATAGTACATAAGTCAGTTATGACTGTAAGATTTGTTAAGTTGTGTGTTATGTAATTAATGACCATTATTATGTTTATACTTAATTAGGTAAACCCAAATTAATATCTAGAAACCCTAATTACTAAATTAGAACCCTAATTGCCAAGTTATAAACCCTAGGTATTAATTTAGCAAGGTAAATGGTAATTAATATATTATAAAAGCTAATTTACAAATCCGAGGTTGTTAGGAAACCTAGTGTAATTAGGGAACCCTAATCAACATTTTTAGAAACTAAGATTTTCATATTTGCCCTTAATACACATTTCTAGAAAATAAGCTTATGAAACCCTAGGGTTAAACCCTAAGGGTCAAACCCTAAGGGTTAAAACTAATGATTGTGAGAAGTTACCCAGTTGCCATTCACTTTATAAGTCAAATGACCAAACTACCCTTTTTATTATTTTATTAAGGTTGAGTGTAGATCTCTAGCCCTAGTAAGGAGTTGGTGACCAACTCTAACTAGTCATGTGGTCTAGTACTAGCCTTTAATCAGCGAAACCTGCCCTCATGATCAGCCATAGTCCTTGCATCAAATTCTATATAGATTGAGAGAGAGAATGCCCACTTTACTTTTCATATTCACCAAAGTCATATTCTCTCTCCCATCCGAAATTTTAGAGTGAAAGTGAGTGAGAAGCAAAGCCAATATCAACATTTAGCTTTCCAAGAACAAACATCAAAGTCAGAATCAAGATCAAGCTTAAAAAGGAGGTATAAACCCTAATCTTTTAAATCTTATGATTTGATGTTAGATGTTGTTAATGATTGGTTAGATATGTGTTAGAGGGTGCCTTTTAATGATCTGGGTTGCTAAATAGTGGATCCATAACCTTTATATACTCAAAATTAAAGATTTAAAAAATCTGGAAAAAGTTTAAAACTAAGGTTTGACAATGAATGTCAAGGCCTCTAGATTCTTCTGTGTTAATGATTTATGGTGTTTGAAGTTTTGTATGTGTATTATGCCATGTTGACTGTGATCTGAAATTGGAAACAGGGTCATAGCATGTCTAGATCTCGAGTTATAGGTGGTCAAACCTAGTTGACTGGTCACGAAATTGGAATTCAGGCAACCTGAATTTTCCGCAATTCGACAACGTTTTCTGATGACCTCGGATCTTGCAGGTCTTAATTAGTTTGGCCAAGTTAGTGTTTGATTCGTGTAGACTGACATGAGTACTACTTATCCATGCCTCTAGATTACCCAAATATGTAACAGAATCGAAGATTATGATGGTCAAACTAGGTTGACCAAACTATTTCAAGAACATTTCGAAAAAACCGAAAATGTTCAAGAACAGCTTTCTTGACTACTTTGGTAGCCCAGATCCGAAATAGTTTATGTTGTTAAGTTGATGTTATGCTATGTAATGGTTCTATGACATGAGCACTATAGATTGGGACCTTAAGAATAACATTTTAATGCCCAGAACATGAAGAAAATTGAACCACAACGACGACCGTAAACCGCTGCTCGGTTTCGGGTTACCCAAAAAGCTGTGAACCGTCCTGACGACACTTTTCTGTAGCTTAGATCTCGATGAGTTGATATGTTATGGCCATGCAAATTGTTTAGACTTGTAGTACTACGTTAGTAATACAACATTATATCATTAACAAGTCCAGAAAACACTTAGAACTTAGATCTAATGGTGGTCAAACCTACCACCTTGAACACTGCGTATGAACATTCTGGGTTTATGAAGAACACCTATAGCGACGGTATAGTCGCTATAGGGCCCTTTAGCGAAAGTTTATTTATGGAAATTATTATTTTTATTTAATAAATAGAGAAAAATAGTTTTTTAATTATTAAAAATACAAAATAAATTCCTAAAATTTATTTTAAAGTCTAAAAATAGGTTTTTAATTATTTTGAATATATTTCATTAATATTTATTGTTTTTGGAATATTAATGGTATTTAATTTATTTAATTATAATATTAAATAAATTACTTAAAAATGATTTTAATACTTGAAAAATCATTTAAAATTATATTATGTTATAAGAAAATATTTTAAGTTATTTTAATATTTTGAGATGAATTTCATTAATAAATAAATATTAATGATAATTAAGTTATTTAATAAATGTATTAAATAAATTATGAAAAATAGAATTAATGATTTAAAAATTATATAATAATGATTTAAAGGTTATAAAAATATTTTAAGTTATAAAATATAACTTATGATATTTTGTCATGAAAAATATTAATATTTTAATATTAATGATGTTAGAGTTATTTAATAATTATATTAAATAAATTAGTTCAAAAATGATTTTTTTAATATTATAAAAATTATTTTAAATGAAAATAAAGTGTTTAAAGATATTTTAAGTTATAAAATATAACTTTTAATATTTAAAGGATAATTTCATTAATGATTTAATATTAATGATATTAAATTAATATTAAATGATATTGGATTTATTTAATAATTATATTAAATAAATAATTTCAAAATGATTTTATTTATTTAAAATCATTTAAAAAGGATATAAATGAATTAAAAATATTTTTAAGTTATACTTAATGACTTTTAATATTTTGAGGAATAGTACATTAATATTTTAATATTAATGGTAATTATTTAAAATAATTTTAAAGAAAAATCATTTAAGGGTTAATATTAATACTTTAAAAATAATCTAAGTTATTATAAATAACTTTAATATTTTGGCAAGGTTTCATTAATAGTTTAATATTAATTAAATATTAATGATAATAGAATTATTTAATATTTAAATCATTTAATAATGATTCTAGGTGTTTGAAAATTTATGATAAATTATAATAAATGTTTAAAAATTATTATAAGTCATTTAAAAATAATTTGACCGATGTTTAAATTATATTGAACTTCAGAGTAGAATCTTAGACTCGATAATTACCCGATAAAGCCGTCGGTACATCGACATGTTTCAGAAATTGATCTGAGACTTAGATAATTTATTTGTATTAATATTTTTTGTGATTTAATATTTGTTGAAACATGTGTGAAAATGAATAGGTTATGTCTTGATTGCGAATAAATTATTATGTGTTACGATATGTTATTCTAATCAGTAAAATGATCTTATTATTGATAAATCGTTATACAAAAGATAAAAACTAAGTTGCATTTTGTAAGCGGAATTGACAGAGGTGCAAGTATCCTACCTTTGCATTTTCTTTATGCAATGGACATGAGTAAGAAGTTTAGAATTATATTATTATTGTACCAGATTATTAACCCTGTTGTTATATATGTTATATCCGATCATTGATTATCAATATGGTACTATATGGTAATTCAGATATTTATATTCTATTCGTTAATTTCTAAATATAGTTATTCAAGTGTCCCCACTTGGATAATCATTGTATTTATATATCATATATTATATATATATATATATATATATATATATATATATATTGATATATATATATATATATATATAAGAGTAAACCTCTAAGCTATTTGATTAGCTACACACAGATTTAGAAATATCGTTGAATATGATAAAACCTTTTTTTGTATCCAATCAAATTGTTTTGAGTTTGGATTCTAGACTAAGTATGAACATCCCGAACATGGGAAAAACTTTTATATGCCCAAGGCGATGAGTGAATGATAATATCGTTCTTGCATGTAGTATTGATCAATCTGAGGCATATTAGGCGAGATCACCCTCGTGTCCGTAAGTTATGACGGTTTCTTGGGATGAAGTTATGCTAAACCTTAGCGAAAATGAAAAAAATGTTCATAGTATGTCACCTTAACCTATTTATAGTCGATCGTAGTTTCAAAAATTTGATAAAGAGTTGTTATGTTATTATTATCGGTTGATTACTTCAAAACTTTTGATTTGTTGTAGAAGGGTAGTATAAAGAAAACATTTAATCCTTTCAGCTAATATTTATAATTGTTATTACTTGATGGGCACTCAAATGCTCATCCTTGCTTAATTTAAATGTTTTCAGTTAAGTATGATCGGCCAGAGGGCTCTGCCAAGAACAAAGGAAAGGAAAGCTACCCGAATAAGTTTGTGTTATCTTATGTAATAGCTAGACTTAAATAAGATGATTATATTTATTATCTATCATGTAATGAAATGTTTTAAGGTCGCGTGCACAGGATTTAGAACTCGATATGTAAATTAAGTTTGATATTTATGATAATATTATTATTTCATTTCATAGAAATGGTATCGTAATGCACTTTGAGTTCGGGTTTTCAATGTACCTGAATTTGGGGGCATTACAATTTGGTATCAGAGCTTTAGGGTTAGAAACCTTAGGTGGGGGTAGACCTTAGGCTATAACCTTAGAGCAGAGGAAAATGTTGAAAGTACAAATAACTCACATAGAGTTTAAAAGGAGATGAATCGAATAAATTTATCGTCAAACAAAAATAAAAGATAACTTAAAAAAAACTATTAATTGTTGTGTGTATATATTATATGTTAATCAGGATAATTTATGTGTAGATGTCAGATAGAAAAGGATTAGGATACCCTCAGATCGTAAAGAAGGAGTCAACCTCCATAACCAAGCCAATATCAAAGCTGATAGCTGAAATAGAGGCTTACATTGAAAACAACCCTGATGAGGTGATTATACTGGAAAAATGTAGTATCGGACCCAGAAATTATAGTATAACTGATAGGTTGAGTATAGTTAAAGAATATAAGGACAAGCTTGAGTTGTTAAACTCATATATCTGTGGTGAGTTCTTAAACTCATAATGTGTAGTACAGTTTGACGAACTAGGTATAGTTAAGTGTGAATGGATTATTGAGGATAATGGGAATATATAGAATACTAAGCAATTGATCCTTAGTGAAGGCGTAAGAAATAAGTAGTATTAGTTTTACTTGAATATGTATGATTATATGATGCGTATATGATAGGTATTTGGGTATAATGTAATACTCTTAACTTTTGTATAAGTTATGGCAGCGAATCCCAACTTTCGAGTCACAAGGGGATAACGGATGTTTAAAGCAGTATGCGCTATGGTATGTCAAACGCTATGAATATGAATCTATGTTGGATTAATGAAATAAGTTGGTACAAAGATAGTAATTATTTATCTGAACACTAATTAATATAGTAACCAAGTTTTCAAAATATAATATTTTAAATTTATGATTATTTGAGTAGAAAATTTCGTGTTATAGAAGGTAAGTCGATAAAAGATCAATTATGATCAGATAATGCCGCTAAGACGTAAATGAAACCAAAGGGTAGAAGAACATGTCAACAAAGTTTGGAGGACAACCGGACCGATGCGAAATTTTATGAATGTGGTCGCTCAAGATATGCGAAATGGAATGCCGATACCACGAAATCGACCGGATAATCGATTTGCGAACTTTAAAGATTTTAAGGCCATAGGACCGTCGAGATTTAGAGGGTCAACTGACCACCTGTAGAAGTAGTTGTGATAGCTAGGGTGAGAGAGGGCAAAAAGACACTTTTGCCACCTATCTGATGAAAGGGGGCGAATTTTTTGGTGGGAGTCAAATCAAGCTAGAGCCGGAGAAGGGAGTAGTGGTAGTAGGATTTGAAAAAGGAAAGGAGAGATAATTTGGAATACCAAAAATTAGGCTAAGAGGGGGGAAAGAATAAGGTTATGCGATGTGTGGAAATTGTAGAAGGAATCACTCGGGAGAGTGTCTTAAAGGTAAGTTAGTGTATTATAAGTGTGGGCAGAAGGGACATATCTCTCCCAACTTCCCCAATCCTAGGATGAATAGAGGGTATTTCAGGTGTGGATAACCGGAGCATAAGGTGAAGGACTATCCGAAAAAGAGAAGGGATGCAGGAAGTGGGATTAGGAAGAAAAGTAGCGTGACGCTAGCGACAACGGGACCAACTTCAATAAACAACCCAACTGAATTAACCGCAAGAGTCTTGACATGATCGCTCAAGATCTTAGTGGCGAGATGGGGATGCGACTCGGTATTATTCGAGTCAATTGTATTTTCTTATATATGATTTTTGTATATATATAGTAAATTATTTTATAAAGAAATTTTGAAGGAGGAATTTGAGTTCTATTAGAAATCAAATTTCTGTTTAAGCAAATAGATAAACTTTATGCTGAATAGTTAAAGATCGGTTCGATCAATTATGATCGAGATCTACTTGCAATGACTGTGTATGCTATTTTCCCTAATGTCTATAGGTTTTAAAGCGGTGATTAGGGGACGGAATCCTTATAAAGGAGGTGGATGTAATAACCCAATATTTTCAATAAGAAATTTTGGGATTTAATTTTATATATATATATATATAAAGGTGAAAATATTTGCAAAGTAAAGTATATGTATCTATATGATAAATAAAATTATTTATTAGATGTAAATAATTTCTTTTTAGACTTATTGATCATTATAGAATATATTCTTATAATAAAATAATTTTATAATAAAAATATTTATTATTTATTTTCCATGAAAATATGATTATGGTATATATGATATAATTATTAGGATTCTTATGATATGTATTTTATTATATTGGTTAGGTTAATTATTTTAACTTAATTAATGATGGTATGTATGAAGGTTATGTCAGATATGAATTCAAAACCCTAAGTCTGGATTTTGAATAAGGAATGAGAATAATAATATAAAATTATTTATATTTCAGTAATATAGATATGCCTGATATGTGTGTAATGTTAATTTGTAGATTAGTTATAGTAAAATAGTTCAAACCCTAGCATTGCTGATAAACTATAGTACAGAAGTCAGTTATGACTGTAAGATTTGTTACGTTGTGTGTTATGTAATTAATGACCATTATTATGTTTACTGTTAATTAGGTAAACCCAAATTAATATCTAAAAACCCTAATTACTAAATTAGAACCCTAATTGCCAAGTTATAAACCCTAGGTATTAATTTAGCAAGGTAAATGGTAATTAATATATTATAAAGGCTAATTTACAAATCCTAGGTGGTTAGGAAACCTAGTGTAATTAGGGAACCCTAATCAACATTTTTCGAAACTAAGATTTCCATATTTGCCCTTAATACACAATCCTAGAAAATAAGCTTATGAAACCCTAGGGTTAAACCCTAAGGGTTAAAACCTAATGGTTGTGAGAAGTTACCAAGTTGCCATTCACTTTATAAGTCAAATGACCAAACTACCCTTTTTATTATTTTATTAAGGTGGAGTGTAGATCTAGACCTAGTAAGGAGTTGGTGACCAACTCTAACTAGCCATGTGGTCTAGTACTAGCCTTTAATCAGCCAAAACCTGCCCTCATGATTAGCCATAGTCCTTGCATCAAATTCTATATAGATTGAGAGAGAGAATGCCCACTTTACTTTTCATATTCACCAAAGTCATATTCTCTCTCCCATCCGAAATTTTAGAGTGAAAGTGAGTGAGAAGCAAAGCCAATATCAACATTTAGCTTGCCGAAAACAAACATCAAAGTCAGAATCAAGATCAAGCTTAAAAAGGAGGTATAAACCCTAATATTTAAAATCTTATGATTTGATGTTAGATGTTGTTAATGATTGGTTAGATATGTGTTAGAGGGTGCCTTTTAATGATCTGGGTTGCTAAATAGTGGATCCATAACATTTATATACTCGAAATTAAAGAATTACGAAATCTAGAAAAAGTTTAAAACTAAGGTCTGACAACGAATGTCAGGGCCTCTAGATTCTTCTGTGTTAATGATTTATGGTGTTTGAAGTTTTGTATGTGTATTATGCCATGTTGACTGTGATCTGGAATTGGAAACAGGGTCATAGCATCTCTAGATCTCGAGTTATAGGTGGTCAAACCAAGTTGACCGGTCACGAAACTGGAATTCTGGGCAACCCAAAATTTTGCAGAATTTCTGACAACGTTTTGCAGGCCTCGGATCTTGCAGGTCTTAATTAGTTTGGCCAAGTTAGTATTTGATTCGTGTAGACTGACATGAGTACTACTTATCTATGCCTCTAGATTACCCAAATATGTAACAGAATCGAAGATTATGATGGTCAAACTAGGTTGACCAAACTACTCAAGAACATTTCTGGGAAACCCAGAAATGTTCAAGAACAGTTTTCTTGACTACTTTGACCGGCCCAGATCTGAAATAGTTTATGTTGTTAAGTTGATGTTATGCTATGTAATGGTTCTATGACATGAGCACTATAGATTGGGACCTTAAGAATAACATTTTAATGCCCAAAACACGAAGAAAATTGAACCACAACGACGACCCTCAAACTGCCTGGGTTTCTGGATTACCCAGAAAGCCAAGGAACCATCTGACGACACTTTTCTGTAGCTTAGATCTTGATGAGTTGATATGTTATGGCCATGAAAATTGTTTAGACTTATAGTACTGCGTTAGTACTACAACATTATATCATTAATAAGTCCAGAAAATACTTAGAACTTAGATCTAATGGTGGTCAAACCTACAACCTTGAACACCGTGTATGAACATTCTGGGTTTATGAAGAACACCTATAGTGACGGTACTGTCGCTATAGGGCCCTTTAGCGACAGTTTATTTATTGAAATTATTATCTTTATTTAATAAATAGAGAAAAATAGTTTTTTAATTATTAAAAATACAAAATAAATTCCTAAAAATTATTTTAAAGCCTAAAAATAGGTTTTAAATTATTTTGAATATATTTCATTAATATTTATTATTTTTGGAATATTAATGGTATTTAATTAATTTAATTATAATATTAAATAAATTACTTAAAAATGATTGTAATACTTGAAAAATCATTTAAAATTATATTATGTTATAAGAAAATATTTTAGGTTATTTTTAATATTTTGTGATGAATTTCATTAATAAATAAATATTAATGATAATTAAGTTATTTAATAAATGTATTAAATAAATTATGAAAAATAGAATTAATGATTTAAAATTATATAATAATGATTTAAAGGTTATAAAAATATTTGAAGTTATAAAATATAACTTATGATATTTTGTCATGAAAAATATTAATATTTTAATATTAGTAATGTTAGAGTTATTTAATAATTATATTAAATAAATTAGTTCAAAAATGTTTTTAATATTATAAAAATCATTTTAAATGAAAATAAAGTGTTTAAAGATATTTTAAGTTATAAAATATAACTTTTAATATTTAAAGGATAATTTCATTAATGATTTAATATTAATGATATTGGATTTATTTAATAATTATATTAAATAAATAATTTAAAAATGATTTTATTTATTTAAAATCATTTAAAAAGGATATAAATGAATTAAAAATATTTTTAAGTTATACTTAATGACTTTTAATATTTGGAGGAATAGTACATTAATATTTTAATATTAATGGTAATTATTTAAAAATAATTTTAAATGTTTTAAAAATTATTTAAGGGTTATATTAATACTTTAAAAATAATCTAAGTTATTATAAATAACTTTAATATTTTGCAAGGGTTTCATTAATAGTTTAATATTAATTAAATATTAATGATAATAGAATTGTTTAATATTTAAATCATTTAATAATGATTCTAGAGTTTGAAAATTTATGATAAATTATAATAAATGTTTAAAAATTATTATAAGTCATTTAAAAATAATTTGACCGATGTTTAAATTATATTGAACTTCAGTGTAGAATCTTAGACTCTCGATAATTACCCGATAAAGCCGTCGGTACACCGACATATTTCAGAAATTGATCTAGACTTAGATAATTTGACTGTATTAATATTTGTTTGTGATCCGATGACTGTTAAACATGTGTGGCAATGTGATTAGGTTATGTGCTGACTGCAATAAGAAGTATTATGTGTTACGATATGTTATTCTAATCAGTAAAATGATCTTTTTATTGATAGGTTGTTATACAAAAGATAAAAACTAAGTTGCATTTTGTAAGCAGCAGACCAGGCAAGTATTCTACCTTTGCATTTTCTTTATGCAATGGACATCAGTAAGAAGTTTCAGAAATATATTATTATTGTACCAAATTATTAACCCTGTTGTTATATATGTTATATCCGATAATTGATTATCAACATGGTACTATATGGTAATTCAGATCTTTATATTCTATTCGTTAATTTCTAATTATGGTTATTCAAGTGTTCCCACTTGGATAATCATTGTATTTAATTACATGTTGATATATATATATATATATATATATATATATATATATATATATATATATATACCTATTGATACCAGTATGTATACATGATGTAAGAGTCGTCTAAGCTATTTGATCAGCTAGACACAGATTTATACCATTTGGGAGCGGAAGTAAGAAAATAATAAGAAGAACAGAGTGGTGCATATGAACAACACAATTTAACTACTAAACATAAATAATTTTATTGATAACTGAAAAATATTTACAAAACTGAAAATTAAAATTGACTTACAAATTTTACTTAGAACATTAAGAAGAGTAGAAGAAGGGTTTAGGAGAGGCTAATAGTGGTAGAGGCTAAAGATTTGTCTGAGAAGGAACTCAGAGTCTTTCAAAGTCTGCCTTAATAACTAAGTTCAATTTCCTTTTATAGAATAAGGAAAGAACTATTACAAAGTTACTATTACAAAAGCAAATGATTACAGACAAGATTTACTATTGATGAACAGTAAAACATTGCTGACTTTTTTATTATTCATGGACGCGTCTGGCAACTTCTGATGAAGTGGCCAAAACTTTTGACTTGAAGCATGCTTTCGATGGAAAAACAGGAACATACTCAAGTGGTAGAGGATTGCTTTCGGCTGAAGAACATCTTTGAGTTGACTGGCTGCAGGAGCAAGTGCATGTGCCTGAAATGAGATGTCAGGCAAATGGGTCCTGAGCATCTTGTAAATCGATGGTGCCGTATGGGTCATCATAATCACCATATTAACTAGGAGAAGCATTTTTTTGAAGAAGATGAAGAACCTGCAGAGGCTTCTTCATGTAATTCATCAATTCTTTTATTTAATGCTTGAGCAATTAATTTTAACTCTTTACCGAAACAATTCTTAAAATCAGAAATATCACGGGAATAAGATGAACCAGTAGGACTGACTTTGGACTCTTTTGGTTTTGACTCTTGACTGTAAGGCTCTTTAGTTGTAACTGGAAGAACCTTAAGAGGGACAGTGAGAAACTCTAACTGAACCTGACCAATAATTTTATTTACATCAAATTTATCCAATCATTTGATGAACCATTGACGAGAGACAAGGGGAAATGGATCAGCTGTGGGAGAAGCAAGGTAATTGAATTCTTCACCATGAGCATGGGTAACTTTAGTTGGAGTCTTAATGTCATATTGCCATTTAAGAATCTAAGGAATCTTATACTTACTCACAAATTGAAGAATGACAGGGACACCATTATTTTTTGGATTATTTTTACTATGGTTACAAAAATGACTGAGTTGGACTTTCAAGGGATCAGGAAGGAGGTCGTAAGTAGAACCAAACCTTGCCCACCAGTGAGAAAACCAATAAGGGAATTGAATTTTGAATTTATGATCGAACTGAAGAAACCATGAATGACTGTTTGACTCATTTTGATGAAGGAAAACTCTATACAAAGCTTCTATGTAATCATAATAGCAATAAGAGTTATTTTGATTAGAAAGCTGCATAAGATTAAAGGGATGTTTTCCCCAATCGGACATCAGAATAAACTGTTTAATATATAAAGAATGATAAAGAACTTTGGATTTATTGTTATTAGCATAAATAGGTTTTATAAAGATTGACTCAGTTTCAAGGAGGATATCCTTATAATACATAAGGGATTTATAAGGAGCAAGGGGCATGAAGTGCCACCCAGAAGGAAAGAACTGGGAGGCCAGATTGACTGGGTCATCATTAGGTTTCATATGAGGTTCAATATGAAATAGGTGATTAGTCCATCTAAGCATGTACTCAGAAGGAGGATGACTGGGGTTTGAAAGGGAAGCCTTAGACTGAAAAGGGTCAACTGGAGTTGGGTTACTGGCTAAGGCTGAACTGTAGGGGGTGGGCATTGTCCCAAGGATGGTAAATTTGTTAGTGGTTTGATAAACTGGGTTTACTGGATGTGGAACCAAAGTTCCTTTTGGTTGATTACTTGGGCCAGTAGGGCGACCCGGGCCACGAGAGGATGATGCTCCTCGAACACTCATTTTGGTTAAACTGTACCTGTATTAATGAATTCCCGAGTGAGAAAGTCAGGAATTGAATTGTTACTGCCTTTAATATACTCAATTTCAAAATCAAATATGCTCAATAGGGCTTGCCATCTAGCAAAGGAATGTTTAGAGGCTATGTTTTCAACATCTTTTTCTAAAACATATTTTGTTGATTTGCAGTCAATACGAACTAAGAATTTTTGGTTTAGTAAGTCACTTTGGAATTTGTTAATACATAATACTAAAGCAAGTATTTCTTTTTTAATAGTACTGTCATTTAACTGTGTACTATTCCATGCACCGGAATGAAAGCGAACAATTTTTTCAAGGGAATTGAGAGTAAGTTTTTGCTTGAGAATTCCTCCGAATCCAATATCAGAGGAATCAGTTTCAAAAATTTTGAATGCAGAATCATTAGAGATACCAAGGCAGGGCAATGCCTTGACATATTTTTTAACTTGCTGGACGACAGAAGTGTGAATGTCAGTCCAAGGGGGAGGATTGTCTTGCAAATGCTAAAAAAGAGGTTTGTAAATCTTCCTAAGGTTTTTATAGAACTTTCCAATATAATTGAGCGAGCCCAGAAACCTCTATAGTTGGTTCTTATTGGTAATTTTATTTGGGAATCTGTCAGCAAATTGAATAGCTCTGTCAATAGGCTGTATGAGTCCGCGATAAATATTTAAACCAAGAAACCGAACTTTAGCTTGAAACAAGCAACATTTGGAAGGTGAAAGGACAAGTTCATTATCTTTAACTGTTTTGAAGAATTATTTCAAATGTTTAATGTGTTCTTCAATGGAATTGGAAAAAATAAGAATATCATCAATGTAAACAACAACAAAATGACTGAAAGGATTCAAAATGTCATTGAGGATATTCTGAAATTCACTAGGAGCATTCTTTAGGCCAAATGCCTGAACATTCCATTCATAATGGCCAAATGGGGTTGTAAAGGCTATTTTGTACCTATCATCTGGGTGAATAACAACTTGCCAGAAACCAGACTTACGGTCAAACTTACTGAAGATAGTGGCATTACTCAACCAATTAATGAGTTCATCCTTATTAGGTAAAGGGTACCTAATCCATTCTAAGACCTTGTTTAATAGTTTGTAATTGATTACTAGACGGGGAACACCTCTCTCCTTTTCTGTTTCATTGTTGACATAAAAGGCGGGACATGACCATGGAGATTTACTAGGCTTAATTAAACCTTTACTAAGAAGATCATTAATCTCCTTTTTATATAACTCCGTTTGCTCGTGATTCATTTGTATAGGCCTGGCCTTAGTAGGAATTAAATGCTCTTTGAATTCCTTAGCATAAGGAAGCCTTACAACGTGTTTCTTCCGATGCCAAAAAGCATTAGGAGAATCAGAACAAAGGTTATCTTTTAAATAGGTTTTTAATTCTTCTATCTTTTCTTGAACTTCTTTATTCTGCAGTTGATCTTCAATTCTTTTGTACTTAATTTTTTCTTTTAAGAAATTCAAATGGGTGGATTTACAGTTTAATAATTTTAATGATTTCAAAATAGATTCTTCTTGAATAAATTTCAAATCTCTTTCCTTAGGTTTAATTAGGAATTTAAATGTTATTCTTTTTCCTAAATGCTTACAACTTAATCCTTCATTACTGGTAGTAAAAGGGTATAGTAAATATATAAACGGTAACCCTAAAATGATCTTATCAGTAAGATTGCAGATTAAAACAAATGATGTTTTAAAATACATACTATCTTGATAGATATGAACCTTAGGGAGTTTATATTTTATTTCCATTTGACTACCATTAGCTAAGTTTAATTTATCATTAGTTTTCTTATAGTACTTGGTAGGGATCAAACCTTCTTGAATACAGCTCAGATCAGCGCCCGTATCAACTAAGGCAAGGAGTTGTATTGAAAATGTTTTATCAATGACCAAGTTAATAGAAATATACCATTTCTGAATGGTAATATCTTTAATTCTTTTAAGAGAAAGACCTTGAACAAAAAGATCTGGCTCTTCTTTAGTTTCTGATGATTCAGGCTCATCGTGATCTTCATCACTAGAGGAGGAATCATGGACTTGAAGATCGGATTTTTTGTCTACAAACTCTTTTCTTAAATTAGAGACTTCTAATTTTATGTTAGAAATTTCTCTTTTTAGTTTATTAACTTCTTGATTTAATTTTGGAAGGGTAACTTCTTTTACTGGGGTTTTAAATCTCTCAAGAGTTTTATTAAGACTAAATACAGGTTTTTCTTTAGCTTTAATAATCTTATTCATAACTCTATTATCTTTGGTTAATAAATCTTTTAATTGTTTAGTATATTGAGCCTTAAGCTCAGGATCAAATTTTTTACTAATTAAATCAATTAACAAGGAGTTTTCTTCATCTTCTTTATTAATTACATTTAATCTTTTATTGCAACAATTTTTATTGCAATTATTATCACAAATAGTAACTTCTTCATGGTCACTATCTGTTTCATGGTTACTAGTACTGCTATTAGATAAATGAGGAATATCAGAACCTTCATCATTACTGACGTTGTTCTCTATTCTCATTAATTCTAATAGTTGTTCAGTATCTTCACTTGAAATATTTAACTGGGACAATTTCTGTTTTATTTTGCACTCGTTTTTGTAGTGCCCTTTCTACCCACAATTCTGGCAAACAATTTTACTTTTATCAAATTTTTTAGATTTCTTATTGTATTTTTTATTTGCGGGTTTGGGTTTAGTATAATAATTGTCTTGATTTTTATTCTTTGCATGACTACGTTTGTGTTTATGATGCCTGTGACTTCTATGATGATCAATATGTTTATGTAATTGCTTTCTTCTAGAGGGAGCAACTGGCGGTAAACCATATTGTTCACAGAAGGTCCCTAACTCATACTTAGCTTTTTTCTTGTCTTTACTAGCTTGCTTGGCCAATTTAAAATCAATACACATTTTTAATCCAATTTTTTGAATATAACTGATTATGTCACCATAAGTTAGGTAATCATAATCAATATACCCTAAATTTAACTCCATCAGGCAGACCAATACCAACATCTTCATCAAAGATGGGGTTGCCGTCATCATCTAACTGGACATCATGAATTATTGATAATCTAGTATCTTCGGTGAGGTGTTTTTCCCACCAAGATCTGAGAATACCAGTGAATCCACTAGCTATTAACTCAACAATATCTGGCTGAGTCAGATTGTTGAATTTAGTTATATAGCTATTTGCTACCATAGACATGTGATTTAACTTGTTTAAAATCTCTTGTTCACTAAAACCATCTATGTTCCATTCATAAATTTTATTGGATGAAACAGAGAATTGTTTATCTAGATTTCTCTCTTTGAATTATAGATCCGGAGGAGTAGGTCTAGGGTACCAATTCCTGGTTATACTAGTGTTTTTAATTGTTAATTTATTTAACTGATCATTAAGATCTGGGACTGAAGAAGTATCAGAATGATCTGACATGTTAATGCTTTCATTGTCGGTTTCAACTTGATCAATGATTGCTATAGTGCCACTTGATTCAGGCTCAGTTTTTAATTTTTTAAATAGCTTATCAATAGAACGAGTGAGATCACCATCTTTGTTAGGTAATCCTAATTTACTTCTATTTTCTGGTAATTTTAATAAAGGTTGTTCAATTTTTGAATCGGATTTTTTAACAATGGTTTCGTCAAATTTTTCTTCAATTCTATCTAGCTGTCTTCCTACATTTGCTAGATATTGGTTACTGAAATTTAATTGTTCAATAATTTTTTTATCATCTTTATTACCATCTGAAATTTTAAAAGGACTGGCAATAACTGACGTATTTTTAACTGGGAGAAGGACAGTTTCTAGCGGGGGATGACTAGAAGAGACCTTCGATTTATCTTCTTTAATCCATTGTGTTTTAGTTATAATATTACATTTACCTTGATATTGATCATACCAGTATAAAAGTTAATGTTTATCTTTTCATTATTAATGAATCCTTTCCATCTATTAATGACCTTATCTCGTTCTTTTTCAGACGGGTGATTGGAACAAAATAAATGCCTTTTTTCTTTATTAGATTTGGAATTAAAATCTTTAACATAATTGTCCCAATCTAACATGAACTCTTTTTTAATAACTCTTAATTGATTGTTGATAGGAATCTCAAAATCTGACTGAGTTGGATACTCAGAAGGGGTAGGAGAAGAAGAATCTTCCTCTTCTATATGGTCCTTTTGAGTATAACAAGGGTGACTAGCTTGAAATTGATTAAGGATACCCTTTAATTTAATATCCCTAACAGAAGGGTTACTAAGTACTTCAGTATCCCTTCGGGTGTGAACTGAAGGTGCTGAAGAACTAGTAAAATCTTCTATAATAACTGGACTTCTAGTACTTTCAAAACTTATCTTGACTGTTCCATCAGAAAATTGTTTAACATTTTCAATATTTAACAAGGTGTTAACTACAGGTTGTTGAGGTATTTCACTGAGTAAAGTCCATTGACTAGGTAACGTAATATCCTTCCAGAGGATGGTTCTCGGGATCTGAATATTAGCGTCACTAGTTGAATTTTGAATTAATACTGTTTGATCTTTAGGACTTTTATTAAGAGCATGAACGTTTAAGTTCGTTTTCATGGTCTTATAATAAATCCTATAAATCAAAGCTATGGGCTGAGAACCCTCAATCATATGAGTAATTTCACCAGCAGTTTTAATATGTAATGTCAAAGCTTTTAATAAATGTTGATCACTTAAGCTTAATGTGAAATCAGGAAAGCAATTGAAATGGATAGGTGCATTGTGCAGACTTGATTCCATAGCACCAATCATACTGGGATAATAATTCAAGAATCTAACGTCTCTGAGACAGAGGTAAATGCTTGAATTAATTCCTTTAATATTTAACTGTTTGACTACAACTTGAACAAGACCAATGTGAATAAAATTATAACCCTTTTTCCTATGTTTATTAATAACATCTAGAGATAAAAGGCTATAATTTTCGTATTCTTTGTTAATTGCATAGACCTTTTCAATTGTTTTTACATTATAATCGGTTTTGAAATTGTCTAAAAAGGTTGACTGATAAATTTCTTTGGTAGAAACTCTAGGTATGTTCCAATTGTGTAAAGCTTGACTAATATTTTCATAACTGTGTGTTTCTTGGTTAACTATGTCAGGGACTGGGGGCAAAGTTGACCGATTACTAGCTGAGGAGTTAGATCTGAACAATCTACTCATCCTTTACTAAATTCAAAATAAAGTTTCACTCACTATTCTTCCATTTATACCCTCTTACCTTAAGCAGACTCATACCTATGTTCTTTAACCAGACACTGCTCACCCAAGAGACTTACAAAGGTTAGACGCGAACAAGGTGGACTACAGTAAGTTAGGTGACTTCAGAAAAAGAGTAAAAGAGAAATTTTGAAAATAGTAAATAGATGAAGAGATTACTGAGATCTTACTGGCAACTAGAACAAAAACAACTTGGCTCTGATATATATACCTATTGTTACCAGTATGTATACATAATGTAAGAGTCGTCTAAGCTATTTGATCAGCTAGACACAGATTTAGAAATATCGTTGAATATGACAAAACCTTTTTGTATACAATCAAATTATTTTGGTTCAGATTTCAGACTAAGTATGAACATCCCGAACATGGGAAAACTTTTATGCGCCCAAGGCGGACAGAGTGAACGATGATATCGTTCTTGCATGTAGTATTGATCAATACAGGGCAGATTGGGCAGATCACCCTCGTGTCTGTAAGTTATGACGGTTTGCGGATGATGTTCTGCTAAACCTTAGCGAAAATGAAAAACAATGTTCATAGTATGTCACCTTAACCCTATTTATAGTCAGTACATAGTTTCAAAACTTTGATAAAGAGTTGTTATGTTATTATTATCGGTTCATATTACTTCACAACTTTTGATTTGTTGTAGAAGGGTAGTACAAAAAAAACATTTAATCCTTTCAGCTAATATTTATAATTGTTATTACTTGTTGGGCACTCAAACGCTCATCCTTGCTTAATTTAAATATTTTCAGTTAAGTATGATTGACCAGAGGGCTCTGCCAAGAACAAAGGGAAAGGAAAGCTACCCGAATAAGTTTGTGTTATCTTACGTAATAGCTAGACTTAAATAAGATAATTATATTTATTATCTATCATGTAATGAAATGTTTTGAAGGTCGCGTACCTGGGATTAGACTCTGATATGTAAATTAAGTTTAATATTTATGATAATATTATTATTTCCGCTCATACAAATGGTATCGTAATGCACTGAGCTCGGGTTTCAAGTACCTTAATTTAGGAACGTTACACCGCCTCCCAAGGCACGGCTCGCGCTTCGGCGCCAAGCCTTGATCTTTGAAAAATTTTCTAAGTCTTTTAAATGCTTGAGACACTCACTTTGCAATCCCATAACTTCTTCATTATAACTCGGAACGAGGTCGTTCCAAAGCTATTATTTTCCTTATCTTACGTACTTCAATCTCCCTTGGACAGAACTTCATTCTAAATCCATTAACATGCCTTTCTATTGGCTTAATCTTCGTCCTTCTTTCCTTTTTACGTCATTAATGTTCTTCGTTCGTTCGTCCGTAATTCAGTCATCCGAACGCGAAACTCGTTTGTTCTTGAGTCCACGACTCACGTTTTCTATGTTTTCTTACATTCTTATGAAACCCTACACATTCGGGTTCATTTACTAACTTTCTAATTCTCGTTCGTCTTTTACAAAATTTTTGCCATAACTTCGTTATAGCTAAGTTTTAATCCGTTCTTCATGAACATTTCTACCGTTCCTAACCAAGCAATAAGCAAATAACTTATACGCGATGGTTTTAAACTTGTGCATCAACAACAATTACACAACGCTGGTTTTAAATTTGTCCATCAACAACGTTCTTCGCGTTCTTCGCGAGTTCTTCGCGTTCTTCGTTCGTTCTTCATTTTTAAATGATATTTTGATTACGATTTCACTTTTTATTGGAATTCAATGTTATAAAACACCATTCCTTACTTATTTCACCAAATCGTTCATATGATTCATTCAGATCCCTCAAATTTATTACGAATCTTATACTTCCTTAAGAAATTTATAAACTAAACTTCTAATTTCTTATTTCTTCATTTTCTCATGATTTCAACCATATGAAATCATTCTTACATCTTTTACTTCATATTCTCATTAAGTTATACTTTTAACGTAGAAAACTTAAAGAAAATTTATATGAGACAAGGTTTCGGATTACCTTTCTCCTTTAATCTTCTTCCGTTGGACATAGTTTGCACACGAGCAAGCTTTTTCTCCTCCTTCTCCTTCTCCTTCTCATCCGACCTCTCTCTCTCTCTCTTAAGTGTTGTAGGATTTTCAAAATCCTAAACAAATGAAATTAAGCTTCCTATTTATAGAAAACTAAGGCTAGGGGTTTGCCCCTGAATCTACTATTCACACCTCCTTAGTCCACCTCCTTACTATTCACGAAGCTTCCCTTGGAAGCTTCGTGCTTCCATCTTGCGGAATTCGTCCGACAGTTCGAAAACTGCGATTCTCGAAATCCAAATATTTTTGGATATTTCGTCTTTTCTTTACCGATTAACTTTTACGTATTCTTCGGATCTCCGAAAAACTGAAAAACACTTTTTGACATTAAGCGTTTTCCTTCATATTTTCCCCTAACGTAGTTAAACGAATGAAAAGTACATAACAGTACTTTTCTTCATTTTTATTTCGTCCGATTTCAGTACGTTTTTCGAGAAAAACTTTTATCGGCTTACTTAACTTTTCACGATATATTATCGTCAAATCTTTCGACAGAATGTCATTTTGACATACCAAATTCTCGGAAAGGCTTAGGTTATTCAAACCCTAACCCTTAGGGTTTCGTCAGGTGAATATTGCTTATTTCGTCTTTTTCCCCGAAAATATTTTGTTCCCAGAAATATTTTATTTTCGTCTTGAAAATTCTTACTCATTCAGTCTAGCTCGTAGCCAGAATTCTCCCGATTAATATTCATCCTAAGTTCTAGAACGATTAATAAATACATAGCACAGAATAGTATTGATAAAAATTTATTTTATTAATAACTAATTCTTTAATCTTAAATTCTGGACAATCTGATTTTCTAGGTTTTCACAATGGATATTATACACGCACACGTTAAATCTGTACGTATTCTATGGATATTTGCTGGCCCCATCATGAATTCAAATTATTCCAACAACACTCCAAATAGAAAAACACATTAAGATTTCAAAGATAATTGACCAATTGTGAAGTGCAATTTTTGATGAGCAAGTAAGCAATCAATCAAAATTGACACAAAAACAAATCTTTTGATCTGTTTATCAGAAGAAGAAAAAAAATCCAATCTTTTCATCATATCTCAAAAACCCTAGAAAGGGTTCCACAATTTATAAAATTCAAGCAAAATTGAGATTTGGTATCCCAAATAGCCAATCAGTGCCACTCTAATCACCAACAATTGATCATGAATAGCTCAATCAAAATTATATTGGAATCTCATAACTGCAAAAACAAATTGATTTAAAATTTCCAACAATTAAACTTTCCCAATTGCCTATCATAGGAGGAATCAAAAGACAACTTTAGAATAGTAAATGGGACCCACATTTATGGAGACCATTAGATGTATAAAAATTCAAATGAACGTTCCAGATTAAATCTATTATATATATATATATATATATGTGTGTGTGTGTGTGTGTGTGTGTGTTTAAAGAGAATAGATTTAAATATTAAATATAAGTAATAAGAAATTATAAATATTAAAATATATTTATAATAATATTTTTAGAAAAATAATTATAAATATAAATATTTGTAAAATTCTACACATTTAAATATTTCTACTATGTTAAAAATCAAATTTAATCAATAATTTTTAAAACACATATTTTAATGCATAAATAATTGTGAGAAAACTGACATGTGTCACTTGTACTTTTATGATTATGATGTCCTGTATAGTCAGAATCTTTTTTACCTTGTTTCATTTGCAATTCTAGTAAGAAATTTAATTCTCTCATCATGCTCATTTCAAATTACTTACTCATGCTTTCAGAAAAAAATAATTGCACAAAGTAATATTAGTAGACCCAAAAATGATGTCGTCATTTACTTTTATTAGAGTCAGTTGCAAGACATACTTGCAACATATACTAATTTCACGAATAGGTACCATTTAATAAAAATGGTCCTTTGGGTAAATTTCCCATTTTGTATAAGGAGTATTTGTATTTTACTTTACAAATCTGGGTACAGGATAACCAGTCTTAGTAGACACAAGTATTTTATAAGTAGCAGATCTATAAAATGCATGATTTACTCTATTTTTATATCATGAAAATCTTTGATGAAAATTTATATACGATTTTTGGCTTTTATTTTTCTGATAATTATAGAATTCTTTTTTTATATTTTTAATAATTGGTGCAATGTAAGTTCCTTTTTGTACCCAAATTATTTTTCCTTTATAATTTTTATTCCGAGCATTACACATAAAAGAATGACCATTTCTGTTACAGTAAGAGCATTTAGTAAAAGGAGATGTATGCCTTTCTTTTTCTTTACTTTTAACATGATAAAGTCTTTTATCTCTTGTTTTACTAGATTCTCCAACATATTTTAGTCCTTCTTTATTAAATCCACATCTTTGTTGATTAAGCATGACATCAAGATTTTCTTTTCCTTTTATAAACTTAAGAACTATAGTATTTAAATCATCATGTTCTTTAGTTAAAATTAATATTAATTTGATCTATTACAGAAGAATCTTCACTTTGTTTTTCTAATTTTATCTTTAGAGATGAATTTTCAAGCTTGAGATTTTTAATATATTCACTTAACACTTGATTTTGTATTTGAGTATTTTAATTAATTACAATATTTTCAACTTCAAGATTTTCAATAGAAATGACAAGTGTTCAATTTTCTATCTCCGGATCTTTGTTTATTTTTCTGAATTTATCTAATTCTTCCTTTAGTAATAAACTTTCTGAAAAGTCTTTTTCTAATTCTTCTTTTTCTTTATTTAAACTTTCATGAACTATAATCAAATTTTAATTTTCTATTTCAAGATTTTTGTTAATTTTAATTAATTTTTCTAATGAAAATTTTAATTTAACAAAATCATCTTTAATAATTTCATTATCTTCATATAAACAATTATAAGCTTCATGTAGTTCATGGTGTTCTTTATTTATATTATCTAAGGTATGTGTGACAAATGAAGTACTAGATAATTGATGTTCAGAATTTACCTCAGATTTTGATGATGAATCATTATTTGTAAACATAGATTTACAATTTCCTTGGTTTGTTCAACAGCTTCTTTATGATATCTTTCTTGATCTATAACTAATGTGACGCCCCCAAAATAGGTATATATCACCCATTTTGAGTCTCCAAATACATTGTACAGAATATAAATACAAACTTAATTATACAACTGACGTGTAATATACAACAAAAAAATAAATGAGAGTTTAAACAAGAATATTGCCTTCTAGACAATATCCACTCTCAAATAGAGTCCTCATTACATTTATTATCAAACTATTTTATAGAATAGTGAGGACTACTAATACTCCATCTCGGACCATCACTCCGTTCCCCGACTAGTCCCGGCTACGTTCTCATTTCCTAAAGAGAACAGTGCAAGAAAGGTATCCCAGTAAGAAATATTATGACTAAGATAATGCAGAATGAATTATCATTAGCCTTCAACAATGTTAAACTGATAAAATACAATAGACATCAAGTTTAACTGCAGCGGAATAAGCAATCCATTAAAAGAGTCAAGTAGAGAATAAAATCTACTATCTTTTATGATTTAAAAAGGTTTTTCATCACTTTTTATCGCTGAGACTCAGCTTAATAAATAATCCACATCATCCCTGCACTACAACCAAGGATATTCATTAGGGTCACGACCATAAATTAACCATGCACTACAGGCCAAAGATATTCGTGTATTCATCAATGGTCATGATCATGCCAACAACTATCCATCAATGCACTACGGGCCAATGAGGACTTTTACCACATCATTTGTAACATTACGGTCATGATTACACCGAATAATCCCTGGTCATAATCATACCAAGTCCATCCATGCACTATAGGCCACAAATGACTTTCAAAAAATATAAACATAAGGATGATGACAATGATATAAGAATTCATTAAATCAAGTTCAAGAATTAATTTATTCAGGAACTAATAAGTCCAAATTGTCAACATGATACTTCTTTGTAGAGTAAAAGTCAAGAATGCTCAGAAGAATATTTCCATGAAAATATACTGGATGAAGCGCAAATATCAAGGATATTCCACTAATTTCATGGAGTATAGAAGTCAAAACTTTAACCAGCTGAGTATAATAAAGAATGGAATAAAAAAATAAATCACCATGCATGCAGTACTTCACATAGACAAGTTATTCCAATGTAATAATAAATAATGTAACAAGGTCGAGCAAAATTTACACCGACAAGATGTTCCAATGAATAATAAAAGGCGGAACCAGTCCCACAGAAACGCATGCATACGATGATATTCTAACGAGAATAATAAAGATTTTAACCATGTCCGTAAGAAACGCATGAGACGTGATATTCCAATGTAATAATAAAGAATGAAATAATAGAAGAATTTCACCAAGTATAGGGTAGCCCGCGTAAACAAGTTATTCCAACAGAATAATAAAGAATGGAATAACAGAATTTTCTCTTCATGAATACAAAAGAAATAATACCCCTTACCTTTGAATAAAGCTGGATACCGGAATAGAAATGTAGCAGACTTCTCTTCTTCTTTCTCTCTATAATTTCTGTAAGAACCCGAATTTTATGAAATAAAAGTATTCAATTTTTCTTATAATTATTATTCAGTAGATGGTTAAATTGATAAGAAGTAAAGTTAAGGGTGATATATATGAAATTTTTCAAAATACGCAAGTGGTTATAAAATATTCATTTCTGTCGGGGAATATTTGTTTGGTCATGGAATATTCTTGTTGTCGAGGAATATTCATACGACGGTGCAGCCATTTGTGGGCCCCATAACAGAATAACTGTCGGATGAAGAAAACGGCAAGTTTGAGTTTTATAAATAACGGCGTAGTTGTTACTGCTTAACAATCGTTAGAATACACGTGGTTAAAATACGATGTCTGGCGTGGTTGCACAAAGTAGCACACGATATTACATGATAATTTTTTTTGAATGATTGATCCTTACGTAAGAAGGCACTACTCAATAATTATTACAGTAATTACTGTTCAATATTTTATTTTATTAATTCAATAATTGTTGCGTTGATAGTTTATATTATTGTTGTTGCAATAATTGTCACTGCACAGTATTGCCCATTATCAGATCAATAATTCATATTATTTGAATAATATTATTAGATAGCATTATTGGCAATGTCTAGAAAGTTCTGTCAAAGAGAGGTTTGGTCACCTAATTGCGCGCCAGTAAGGAGAAATCCTTATTGAAAAGCCCCCTCTTTCCTAGGAACCACCTGGTTGTCATTATTGTGATTCTGTAATATTATTTGTGAATAATTAATTATTGATTTATATGATAAGGAAATATTTATTTGATGCAGATATAAATGATGGATTTATTTATGTGGTTATAAATGAAGGAATTAATGTTGAGGTGTTTTATCAGTATTTTATCGGATTGGAGGTATTAAAAACTCAAATCGGTGTTCTTAAAGCTTTATTGTGTGAGCTGTAATTTTAATCCGACCATTAGATCATTGTGATTTTTGGATATGTTATACATATATGAGTTGAGTATATGTCCACAAATTTTGAACCATTAAAAATGAACGTATGATTTGTTATGAATTTTAAGATGTGACTGATTCAAAAATTAGGTTTATAAATGATTTTTGGTGGAAAATTCTAGAATGAGTGGGCTCCACTTGTGGTTGGTGAAGAAATGTGCTGAATTTTATTTCAAATGTGGTGGTTGCGTGCTAGCATTTTCCTATAAATAGGGTGATGAGTTAGAATTGAAAATCACACCAGAAACATAAGCTTTCTCTCTTTCTCTCTCTATATTATCGAGCGTATTTTTGTGAGTATTTAGATACTTTGAGAGTTGCTATTCAGTGCAAGGTTCCTTCGGCTTTATATTCCAATCAGAAATACTGCTCTTTTGAGGTAAGGGATTTTAAGGGTTATTATGTTTTTCATGTTTCGTAATTTTTTCGACCTTCAAAAATTCTGGAAAAATTTGAAATGATAATTTGATGAGTTTTCTTGATTGTGTCCAAAAATGGAGATTTTTGGATGTATAGATTATGAGTTATGAGTTTTATGGGAAAAGACTATTTTAAAAGTAAACCCTTATAACTCCTTGTGGTTAACTCCAAAATTGATGAAATTTTTATTGAGGGTACATCTATATAATATCAGTGTACCCTGTAAATTTCGGAATTTTTGGATAAAAGTACAATTTATGATAAATGTCTAAATATTCGGCAGTTTTGGCCATATGAAAAATAATAAATGAATTTTAAAAATCTGAGAAAAATATATGTTTAATATGGGACTATATTCTACTAAATCCCAGAAAAGAAAATTTGTTTGTACTGAGTTGGTATTTTTCATGAGAATGGACTAGTTATGAGTAAATGAATTAAATATGTTACGTGAAGTAACAAAATTGGAAAATAAGATTTTATGGCTTGGAAATCCTATATAAGGTATATGCAAATTTTTGATAAAGATTTTGGTTATTGGTGATGAAATCTTATGAGTTTGGCATTTTTGGATGATTAAATGCATTAATTAGTAAAGTGTAAACAATTAAAATAAATTGTTTATAAATTGAAGAAATGATTAAAATATTGTGGTAATATTAATAATATTAGATTATGAGATTATTAAGTGATTTATAACATTTTGGATTAAGATGTTATGAAATCATTGATTTATGAATCTTACTCTTGAAATTAAATCCATATTTTGATCATATTGTTTTTATTATCATGTATAACATTTTTATAATCCTGGTGATGAAATTTCTCTTTGACTTGAGTGTAAAGATGGGTAGATTATTGGTATGATCGTGACTATGGGTTCTCTTTGGCCAGTAGTGCAAAGTTGAATCGTTGACTGGTATGATCATGACCATTGAATTTATAATTGAATATCTTTAGCTTAAAGTGCAAAGGTGAATTGATCAACAAGATTATAATTATTGTTTATATAAATTCTGAAATGATTATATATTTCTTTGAGATATGAATATATTTGGCCTATAGTGCAAAGATGACCTGTTGTTGAATATCTTTGGCCCGTAGTGCAAAGATGACCTGTTGCTGAATATCTTTGGCCTGTAGTGCAAAGATTACCTGTTAATAAATATCTTTGGCACGTAGTGTAAAGATGAACTTATTGGTATGATGTGATTTGGTATAACCATGATCTTTGATGTTTCAGGTAAAGACGGGTGATGAAAATTATCTTCGTTTTGGATGAGAAGAGGAATTTAGAACTACAATTATGATTATGAGTTATTAACATGACTGTGGACATGAACTGTTGATTGATATTACAGGGTTAAAACATTGTTGGTGGACTTTTAACATAGAGAAGATAATAGACATTCTGGTCTATTTGACTCTTCTAATGGATTGCTCGTTCCACTGCAACTATGATTGAAAAGTTTTATCATCTACCATATGTTCTAAATCTCTAATTTATTATTGATGAAGGCTATTGATAATTTAATTATCTTTAGTCATGATATTCTTTACTGAGCTAGTTGTGCTCACCCTTTTGCTTCACAATTCCTTTCAGGTAATAAGAGTGTCGAGTGGGGATAACAGGGGAATAGAAAGGTGGTCTATAGGTGTTGAGGTTCTCCCTAAATAGTATGGAAATAATTTGATTAAGAACTTTAGATAAGTGTGTCATATTGTATACGTCATTTGATATTTAATTTTGGTGAACCGAATAGGGCGAGGTGAACCCAACTTTGGAAGGGTGTTTTGCCACTATCATACAAGATGTCTAATGACATACAACCTCGTGTTATCATAAGACAGGGTTGTGCACATTCACTTGCTGAGTATATCTACGAGCACTACCTATATGATCTTGGAGTTTGCTTAAAATATAATTCTCAATTATAGACAGTGGATATAATTATATGTCAAGAGAAAGACTCATCATTGGAAGGAACATGATAGTAATCTTCTCATTTTTCTTTGGGGTCTATCATACAAGATGTCTAATGACATACGACCTCGTGTTATCATAAGACAGGGTTGTGCACATCCACTTGCTAAGTATATCTACGAGCACTACCTATATGATCTTGGAGTTTGCTTAAAATATAATTCTCAATTACAGATAGTGGAGATAATTATATGTCAAGAGAAGACTCATCATTGGAAGGAACATGATAGTAATCTTCTCATTTTTCTTTGGGGTCTATTGGGTCAACCAAGGATAATTCTGTGGACATATGTTATCTATCATAACCTAGACGCATGGCCTCCCATGTACGAAGGTTTCCTTGAGTACTTCCCGAAGATTTTAATATCTAAAACAGTTATTGACTGTACCTTTATGTAATATATCAATGTGAGGTGATGTCCATGGTTGGGACGTGCATCACATTTGGTTTTAAAACTCACAGTATATGTGTTGTCTTATTTTGCACGACAATTGTATTAATAAAGTTGTAGTTGTTTTCTGTACCATGTATTTGGCGACTCAGAATGGGTTGGATGGATTGGACCTATTTCGGGGGCATCACAATTTCTCTCTATAATAAATGCTCTATAGCTTTGATGAATTGGTGAGAAATGAAGGAAGAATGAGCTTCTATTTATAGAAAAATATAGTTTCGATAATTGCACGTTTTGGGGCTCGAAAAATTACAGTACAATACCTCCAACTTTTCTTTCATTTTTAATTTAGTCGTGCAAGTATTATCAAACTTGCACCACCTCCCCTAATAGAAAATAATGTGAATCAATAGTTCAATCATGTGAATCAATAGTTATAATCATGTGAAAATACGAAATACAGTATAGTACCTCCATCTATACTTCCCTTTTTATCTTAGTCATGCAAGTATTATCAATCTTGCACCAACTCCCCTAATAGTAAGTGAATGTGACTCAATAATACACACATGTGAACAAATAGTTATATAAGCATATGAATTAGTAGCAATTAATTGCTCATTTATCCGATAAATTACCCGATTTATCAATATAATCCCCAGACATCAATTATCATCGGAATAGATGTCGATCTCAACTAACACCAATAATCCCAACATAATGGAACTATCAAATTCATCTCTAATCAACACGAACTTATTCATTATTAATATCATAACTCACAATATTTAACAACCAGGTCGTTCCCAGGAAAGATGGGGCTTTCCAATAAGGATTTCTCCCTATTGGCGCGCAATTAGGTGACCAAACCTCTCATTGGCAGAACTTCTAGACATTGTAAATATTGCAATTTAATAATATGAATAACTTTGTCGTCTCAATTATTGATTTAATAATATATCATATAATGCGGATGATACTGTGACAATAATCGAATAAATAATATGAGAGATATGATGCAACAATTACTGTAGCAATAATTGAGTATAACTGAGTGACTTCTCACGTAAGCATCAATAATCAATACCGTGTGCTACTATGCAACCACGCCAGACATTCTTTTTACTTTTACTCTTGAGTAGTTCAACAAGATAATAAATGAAACTTCTAGCTTATTTTCATAAAAATATTTTTGTTGTTTTCTCAATCAAGATAATAATTACATTGTGTGGGGTCCACCAATGATTGCGCCATTGTGCGAATATTCCCTACTAAAATGAATATTCTCCGACCAATCGAATATAATATATTATAAATACTACCCACAACTATAACTTTATAACAAATTCATTCCATAATATTCAAAAATGATAATTATAGAAAAATCATCTTTATTCATAAAAGTTGGGGTCTTACAACCTCCCCTTCTTATGAAATTTCTCCCTCGAAATTAGGGTGCGTACCTGGTATGTCGAAGAGGTAAGGATACCTTGATTTCATTTCAGATTCTAACTCCCAGGTAATTTCCTCAACATCGTGGTTCCTCCATAAAACTTTGACTTGAGGTATAACCTTGAAGCGTAGAATATGTTCCTTCTTATCCAAGATTTGAACAAGAACCTCTTCATACGTTAAATCTTCCGCTACTTCGTTCGGTTCTAACTCAATATTGTGGTTCGGGTCTTTCACATATTTACGTAACATGGATATATGAAAAATGTTATGAACACGAGACATACTTGGCGGTAAAGAGAGTCTATAGGCTACAGTCCCTACTTGATTGAGGATTAAAAATGGGCCAATGAATCGAGGATTGAGCTTTCCTCTCTTTCCAAATCTTGTAACTCCTTTCCCTGGAGCAACACGTAACAACACATGATCTCCAATATCAAATTCCACGTCTTTTCGATGAAGATCAGCATAACTCTTTTGTCGATCTTGTGAGGTTTTTATACGTTGCCGGATCGTTTGAATCTTTTTCGTAGTCATACGTACCAACTCTGGTCCCAACAACGTTGCTTCACCCACCTCATCCCAGCATACTGGAGAATGACACTTTCTTCCATACAGCGCTTCGAATGGAGCCATTCCAATACTTGCTTGATAACTGTTGTTGTAGAAAAACTCCACCAATGGTAAGAACTTGTCCCAACTTCCCTTGAAGTTAAGGACACAGATTCTTAATAAATCTTCAAGAGTTTGAATAGTTCTCTCTGATTATCTGTCCGTTTGAGGATGATATGCCGAACTAAATTGTAAATCCGTGCTCATAGCTTTTTGCAAACTAACCCAAAATCGTGAAGTGAATCTTGGGTCTCGATCAGAAACTATGGATACTGGCATACCATGCAATCTTACAACCTCGTTTATGTACATACAAGCAAGACATTCAAGTGTATAAGTTTCTCGTATAGGTAAGAAATGAGCAGACTTGGTCAATCTATCAACAATGACCCAAATTGCATCTATACCTTGAGAAACCTTGGGAAGACCAATGAATGAAATCCATGGTAATGTGCTCCCACTTCCATTCTGAATTTCAAGTGGTTGCAATGGACCTTTTGGTACTTGATGTCTCCTTTTGACTCGTTGACAAGTTAAACACCTTGAGATAAACAACACTATCTCCTCTTCATATTGCCCCCCCACCAAAATGTATGTCAAGATCATGATACATTTGGTACTCCTGTGATGGATTATAAATGGTGTGTTGTGCTTTACATCATGATTTTATACTTTAAATCGTGGTCGTTAGAATACAAAGTCCGGAGTTAACTCAAGTATTCCTTCTTCATCGATTCTTGCTTCTGGCATAGCACCTTCTTGCACTTTCTTCCTCATACGCATCAGCTCCAGGTCTGTAATTTGAGCAGCTTTAACTTTATCGATTAAAGTCGGCTCTACTCGTATATTCGCAATCATCACGTGGGTCCCTGGAGTCTTTATCTCTATCTCCATCCTTTGCAAGTCATATAAAATAGGCCTTTGCGTTGACAATATCGCACTCGTACCCGCATATGATCTTCTACTCAATGCGTCAGCTACCACATTCGCTTTTCTAGGATGGTATTGGATGGTATGATCATAATTTTTCAACAGTTCAAGCCAACGTCGCTGTCTCATGTTGAATTCCTTTTGAGTGAAGAAATATTTGAGGCTTTCATGATCCGTAAAGATCCCCACTTTCTCCCCATACAAGTAATGCCTCCAAATCTTTAGTGCAAAAACGACTGCTGCCAACTCTAGATCATGAGTAGGATAATTTCTCTCATATTCTTTGAGTTGTCGTGAGGCATAGGCTATGAATTTCCCATGTTGCATGAGAACACAACCTAACCCTTTTCCTGAAGCATCACTGTAGATGACAAATCCCTCCGAGCCAGATGGTATTGTCAGAACAGGTGCTGAAATGAGTCTTCTCTTGAGTTCTTGAAAACTCTTCTCACATTCCTCGTTCCAACCGAATTTTATATCTTTCCGAGTCAGCTGAGTTAAGGGAGTAGCGATTCGAGAAAATCCTTCCACGAATCTCCGATAATAACCAGCTAAGCCGAGAAAGCTACGTACTTTGGTCACTGATTTGGGTTGCTCCCAGCTTTGAATAACTTCAATCTTTGCTGGGCCAACAAATATTCCATGACTTGATACTACGTGCCTAAGGAATGCTACTTCCTCAAGCCAAAACTCGCATTTCTTTAACTTGGCATAAAACTTATATTCACGAAGCTTTTGGAGTATCAGCCTCAAGTGTTGCTCATGATCTTCACGGCTTTTGGAATAAATAAGGATGCCATCAATAAAGACGACCACAAAGTGATCCAAATATTCCTTAAATACTCGGTTCATCATATGTATGAAGGCAGCAGGAGCATTAGTCAATCCAAAAGACATGACTAGGAATTCATAATGCCCGTACCGAGTTCTGAAAGCCGTCTTTGGAATGTCATCGGTTCTAATCTTCAATTGGTGATCCGGAACAAAGATCAATCTTTGAAAAGAAGTGGCGCCTTGCAACTGGTCAAACAGGTCGTCAATACGTGGAAATGAGTACCTATTTTTGATGGTGACATGGTTCAACTCCCGATAATCAATACAAAGTCGCATACTCCCGTCTTTCTTTTTCACGAATAGAACAGGAGCACCCCAAGGAGAAGTACTAGGACAAATGAAACCGATGTCTAACAATTCCTGCAATTGGGTCTTTAACTCCTGAAGTTCAATAGGAGCCATTCGATATGGGGCTTTGGAAATAGGTTTTGTACCGGGTTCAAGGTCGATACAAAATTCAATTTCACGCTCTGGGGGTAGGCCAGGAAATTCTTCAGGGAATACGTCAGGAAATTCAGTAACAATAGAAATATCATTCAGAACTGACGTATTTTTATTTAGATCCGTGACATGAGCTAAGAAATCCATTTTTCAATAAACGAATAGCTTTATAGCTTGAGATGATAGTGATTGATTTTAATGGTTTGGTTGCTTGAATTCGGATAATAAGTTGGTTAGGAATATGAAAGCTAACAACCTTACGAAAATAATTAATTTTTGTATGATGAGTAGTTAACCAATTAATCCCTAGAATTACGTCAAATGCAAGTATTTTCAATGAAATAAGATCGACAGGTAATGTGAGGGTACCGATTTGAACTAAACAAGACTTATAAACAGTGGATGTAATGAAGGTTTCTCCCAAAGGAGTTTCAACAGATAAGTCAAAGTCCAATATCTCCGGAGTCAAATTTAAACATTGAGCACAAGTAGGAGAAATAAAAGAATGGGTAGAACCGGTATCAAATAAGGTATATACTTTGCTAGAGTTTATGATAAGCTTACCCGTGATGACCTCGTTCAGGTTCCTTGCTTTTTGGGAGGTCACGACAAACGTTCTCCCTTGAACTACCGGTTTTATCTTGTTTGGGACGACCTTTGATACCTCCATCCCTGCTGGACTTGTCTTCGGTGCATGACAAAATCGGGCCAGGTGACCTTCTCTTCCACAATTGTAACATGCTTTGGAGGGCATCGTGCAATTTGGACTGATGTGTCCCTCTCCTCCACATTTGAAGCATATGATAGGTGGTCGTTCTCCTTCCTTAACGATAGGAGCTGACGCTGACGTCTTTCCATCATTGTTGAGTCTCCTCTTCATGAAATGTCCATTCTTATTGTTTTGGCAATGATTACCACCGAAGTGGTTACCATTTCTGGCGTGTTGATTCCTTCCACGCTTATTATCACCGCTTCGATGACTGTTTTCACTGGTATTATCATTTTGCCGGCTGCTCACTTTTGGTTGGGTTGACTCATTATCGCGCTCCAATAACTGAGCCCTATTAACAACATCTGAATACAAATATAGTTTATGAGAGATAAGATATTGAAGTATCTCAGGTTTCAAACCTCTTAGAAATATTCGCGTCATTCTCTCCTCATTATCAACCAAATGGGACGCAAACCGGGATAGCTCGGCAAACTTGGCTTCGTACTGCGACACGGTCATGTTGTTTTGTTCCAGTTTAATGAACTCTACCTCTTTCATGTGACGAATACTTTCGGGAAAGTACTTGTCGTTGCATAGTTCTTGGAACTTCTCCCAAGACATCTTAAGTGCGGCAGGTTGAGTACGCTTTACAGATTCCCACCAGTAATCTGCCTCTGCCCGGGAACATGAAGGTGGCAAAGGGAACCTTTTGCTCCTCGGAGCAACCCAAGACATCAAATATCTTGTTGATCTGCTTTATCCGTGTCTCCGCCTTAAGTGGCTTTGGCTCTCCAAAAAACTCCATTGGTCCCAGCTCCTTGAACTATTTGGCGGTGACCGTCCGAGAGTTGCCAGTGTTTCCACCTGTATTTTGGACAGGAGTCGTTCTCGCCTGATGTTGCATGAATTGCATGAAGCCTCGGAACATTCCATCGTTCATCATTTGGTCAGTGTTGTTGTTTGCATGAGGATTGTCGCCTTCTTGATGCACATTGTCCTGGTTATTGATCTGTGGAGACTCAACGGTCTCCTGTGCTCCATTGATGTTCTCAACATTTTCGGATGCCATTTTCAAATACTGCCACAAAACAAAGGTTAATTAACATATCATATATTATCCCTATACTCTGACCAACCAATTAAATACCAAAAAAACTTAGGTAGGTCATACTAGCGAAGGAATTTCTCGTCTCTCCCCTCCTAGATCTTGTCTCATATCTTAGCCAAGGATGACATCCCTAAGCTTTGATACCAACTGTGATGCCCCCAAAATAGGTATACATCACCCATTTTGAGTCGCCAAATACATGGTATAGAATACAAATACAAACTTAATTATACAACTGACGTGTAATATACAACAAAAAAATAAATGAGAGTTTAAACAAGAATATTGCCTTCTAGACAATATCCACTCTCAAATAGAGTCCTCATTACATTTATTATCACACTATTTTATAGAATAGAGAGGACTACTAATACTCCATCTCGGACAATCACTCCGTTCCCCAACTAGTCCCGGCTACGTTCTCATTTCCTGAAGAGAACAGTAAAAGAAAGGGTGAGCTCAACTAGCCCAGTAAGAAATATTATAACTACGATAATGTAGAATAAATTATCATTAGCCTTCAACAATGTTAAACTGATAAAATACAATAGACATCAAGTTTAACTGCAGCGAAACAAGCAATCCATTAAAAGAGTCAAGTAGAGAATAAAATCTACTACCTTTTATGATTTAAAAGGTTTTTCATCACTTTTTATCATCAAAAACTCAAACAAATAAATAATCCACATCATCCCTGCACTACGGCCAAGGATATTCATTAGGGTCACGACCATAAATTATTCATGCACTACGGGCCAAGGATATTTGTGTATTCATCAATGGTCATGATCATGTCAACAACTATCCATCAATGCACTACGGGCCAATGAGGACTTTTACCACATCATTTGTAACATTACGGTCATGATTACACCGAATAATCCCTGGTCATAATCATATTAAGTCCATCCATGCACTACAGGCCACAGATGACTTTCAAAAAATATAAACATGAGGATGATGACAATGATATAAGAATTCAATAAAACAAGTTCAAGAATTAATTTATTCAGGAACTAATAAGTCCAAATTGTCAACATGATACTTCTTTGTAGAGTAAAATTCAAGAATGCTCGTAAGAATACTTCCATGAAAAGATCTTTGGATGAAGCGCAAATATCAAGGATATTCCACTAATTTCATGGAGTATAGAAGTCAAAACTTTAACCAACCGAGTATAATAAAGAATGGAATAACAAAAGAAATCACCATGCATGCGGTACTTGCAGATAAAAGTTATTCCAACAAAATAATAAATAACGAGAACCGTGTCGAGCAAAATTAAGCATGCAAGCGGGGATGTTCCAATGAATAATAAAGATTTAAACCCCCCAAGCAGTAAAACGCATGCAGGACATGATATTCTAACGAATAATAAAAGACGGAACCAGTCCCGTAAAACACATGACAGTGATATTCCAATGTAATAATAAAGAATGGAATAATAGAAGAATTTCACCAAGTATAGGGTAGCCCGCGTATACACGTTATTCCAACAGAATAATAAAGAATGGAATAACAGAATTTCTCTTCATGAATACAAAAGAAATAATACCCCTTAACTTAGAATAAAGCTGGATACTGGAATAGAAATGTAGCATACTTATCTTCTTCTTTCTCTCTATAATTTCTCTCTATAATAAATGCTTTATAGCTTTGGTGAATTGGTGAGAAATGAAGGAAGAATGAGCTTCTATTTATAGAAAAATATAGTTTCAATAATTGCACGTTTTGGGGCTCGAAAAATTACAGTATAATACCTCCAACTTTTCTTTCATTTTTAATTTAGTCGTGCAAGTATTATCAAACTTGCACCACCTCCCCTAATAGTAAATAATGTGAATCAATAATTCAATCATGTGAATCAATAGTTATAATCATGTGAAAATACGAAATACAGTATAGTACCTCCATCTATACCTCCCTTTTTAACTTAGTCATGCAAGTATTATCAATCTTGCACCAACTCCCCTAATAGTAAGTTAATGTGACTCAATTGTACACACATGTGAACAAATAGTTATATAAGCATGTGAATTAGTAGCAATTAATTTCTCATTTATCCGATAAATTACCCGATTTATCAATATAATCCCTAGACATCAATTATCATCGGAATAGATGTCGATCTCAACTAACACCAATAATCCCAACATAATGGAACTATCAAATTCATCTCTAATCAACACAAACTTATTCATTATTAATATCATAACTCACAATATTTAACAACCAGTCGTTCCTGTGAAAGGGGGGCTTCGATAAGGATTTCTCCCTATTGGCGCAAGATTAGGTGACCAAACCTCTCATTGGCGTAACTTCTAGACATTGTAAATATTGCAATTTAATAATATGAATAACTTTGTCGCCTCAATTATTGATTTAATAATATATCATATAATGCGGATGATCTTGTGACAATAATCGAATAAATAATATGAGAGATATGATGCAACAATTCATCGTGCAATAATTGAGTATAATCGAGTGACTTCTCACGTAAGCATCAATAATCAATACCGTGCTACTATACTATGCAACCACGTGTATTCTTCGTACTTTTACTACCGAGTAGTTCAACAATTATTAATGGTAAAACTTCCGCCGTTATTTTCATAAAAATATTTTTGTTGTTTTCTCAATCCGACAATAATTCTGTTGTGGAGTCCACCAATGATTGCGCCATTGTACAAATATTCCCTGCTAAAACGAATATTCCCTGACCAATCGAATATAATATAACAACTTGCATACTTTGCAGAATTTATAAATACTACCCACAACTATAACATTATAACAAATTCATTCCATAATATTCAAAAATGATAATTATAGAAAAATCATCTTTATTCATAAAAGTTGGGGTCTTACAACTAAAGCTTTGAAAACAATTGTTTTCTTCTTGAGGTATGTATATGTTCCTGCTTTTTTACTAACATGTCGATTTCGTTGGCACGAAGATTTCTAATAAAACTATAAAGAGGATAAGTAGTTAGGTCTTGCATTTTTTTAATAGCAATAACCTTCATTTTCCAGATGGATGGAAGGGCTTTGACAATTCTTCTATTTTTCTCATTAGTTGTATATGTCTTCCCTAGTTTTTCCAGTTCATCAATGATTCTGAAAAACGTGTTTCCATATCAATGATCTTTTCACCTTCTTCCAGCTTCAAACTTTCATACTCCTGGATTAGAGCATCTTTTTTGGTTTGTTTAATATGATTAGTTCCTTCATAGGTTACAATCATTTTTTCTCAAATGTCTTTTGCATTCTTGCAAATGCTAACTCTTTTGTACTCTTTTCAATAATAACACTAGTCAGCACTTGTTCAGCTATGGATGCTATGTTCATAGCCTTTTCATCATCAGTAGTGAACTCATCAACATCTTTCTCAACGATCTTTTCTTTTACAATTTTTGTAGAAACTTTTACACCTCATTCTGTTGCAAGCCAAACTTTGATTCCTTGTTATCTGGCATAGATTTTTAATATGCTCTTCCATGTGATAAAATTTGTGCCATCAAATAGTGGAGTTCTTGTCATTGATAGTCCTTCTCCGCTATCAGTAGCATTTGTGTAGGCTATAGATGGATCATCTCTTAAATATGCATGAAATCACATAACAAACAAGTTAAAGAGCACCACTTTGATACCACTTGAAAGTCCTATAATAATCTAGAAGGGGGGTTGAATAGATTATTACAGATTAAAAAATTATCTTAGGCCTTTTTAAATCTTTTGGATAATTAATTTGAAGTGTTAGAAATTAATATGCAAGATAGTAAAAATTCAATCACACAATGCACATCGATTTATCTAGTTCACAACATACATCCCGGGAATGTTTCTACGTCCAGTCTCAAGCTCTTCTCCAGGACATGAGATCCTATTACTTCCTGTAATAAAAGCTCCTTTAACAGGCGGAGAAGACTTTACAAAGTTTTTATAGACAAACTTCCAACTATTCTTAACTAATCTCTCTTGGACAACAAGCTTCCAGCTTCTTCCTCAACCATAGTTATACATTTCTTTTGAGTTCAATTCTATTATATGAACTAGTCTTGAAATGACATTCTCTTCCTTACCTCACAAGTACACTAGAGACCCAACTCCTAGCTAATCTCTCCAAGACTCTGGTATTGGTCAAAGAACTCTTCGTCTTTCTCATAGGTACATAAAATAAACTAACTCTACCTTTTTCCTTTTACAAAAGATTTAATAGAGATATGCTTCTAAAATAAACAGATAGAATTTAGTACAGATATATATAAAAGTTTAAGTAACTTTTATATTTGATGTTTCTCAAATAAGCATATAGCAATTAAAGATCAAGTAATTATATAAAAGTTCAATGACCTTTATATATATGTAAAATGTGCTTCTGTGTAAGTAGATTTATATTTATGCTCGGTTATACAAGTAAATATAACTTTTATACTTGTATAATATGCTTCTTGATTAAGAAGATAGATTAATTTTAGCTTAGCTAAAAAATACTTATGTATAAGCAGATATATAGTTTAAAGCAAATTTATAAAGAATTATTTATTCTTTATAATTAAAATGTGTTTCAATGGGTTAAACAAATATAACTTTAAGGTCAAATATAAAAGTTTAAATAACTTTTATATTTAGAGTGAAAGTATTTCCCAGTAAACAGATAAGTTATTTTAAGCTTTGAATCAAATATATTTCTATATAAGCATATATTTAATTTTTGTGCAGATTATAAATAATTATTTATTCTTTATAAAAAATATCTTCCTATGTTAAACAGATAAGACTTTCATTTCTGATATAAAAGTTTGAATAACTTTTATAGTGAGTGATGTACTTCTGTTTAAGTAGATATATTCACTTAAGTTTGTGATATAAAAGTTTAAATAACTCTTATATTATGCAACAAGTATTTTATGAATAAATAAATTTATGATCAAATACTTGTGATGACAAATATCAAGTATAATAAATTAATCAGTTAAGCAATACTTCATATAACAAATACATTTGTTTAACTCAAAGAATATGTAATAATATTTTATCTATTATGTGAATAATTATAAATAAGGCCACTTAGGATTTTAAACACCGTTTGAATAATTCACACTATCATTTGCTCAAGAGTGAATAAATTCAAATTGTATCAGTATCTAAGTACTAAACAAATTTATAGTTTCACAATTAATACTTATATAAATATTTTTGATAGATCACTTAGAACTTCAAATATGGTTTGATAATTCACTTTATAAGAGGAATATCTCGGGGTTATTTTAAACGATCAAGTGTTGATCTACTTTACGATATTTATATAAATAATATGATCAATAAAAGGCCACTTAGGACTTTGAGCACTCGATCGACTAATTCCCTCACTTAAGATGAATATCTCCGCTATAATCTCGGTGTCTAAGTATTGAATTTTTATTTGATATATATATATATATATATATATATATATTTTTGTATAACAATTTATATTTGTATATCTATAAATCTAAATAAGCAAGAGATAAATCAAATAAATCAAATCAAATAACGTATCTTATTGGTCGTTTTACCGATCAATATCTGCGTGCAAGTATACACGGTCAACCAGTAATAAAGAGTAAGTAAAGTATCGTTCCCACAGAGAATTAACTAATAAAGTTCACTAAGCACAAACCCGTAACCATTTCAGTCTTATTTAAACGATTGATTTTCTATTTATAAATTTTAACTGTGGAATTAAATAAACCTAACTATTCCTAGAGTAAGACTAGATAATGAAGACCTGAGATAACAATTTCATCTATTGACTCATTTGAATCAACACACTTCATGTTAAGCCAAAGTAATTGTACCGGATTGTTAGTCGAGAACTCGAAAGTAAAGTATAGCCATCTCTCGATGTATCATACCAATATCATATATAATCCACAGTTGATAGAATACACATGAACACCCACATTACCTAAACCACTATATGCCTATGTGATTTACAAATAATTAGGGTTTAAGCCCAAGTTCTCAGTTTACTACGAGTAGTGCTTCGGTATATATCTATGCTAAGCACAAATCATACATTCCATCACAAAGTAGAACATACAATCACAGACTAATAAGATCAGATCTAAACCCATACTTCGTCTCGCAAGTCCATAGGGATTATCACAGTAATTGATGGCCAATAAACTAAGTAAATAAGCATGAATCTTAATAGACAATCTCATAGCAATCAATAAGGCTAACAATGAAATATATCAGAATAAACTCATCCATAGAGTCCATTGCAATCTTAGAATAGAGTTTAGATCATAGTTGAATCAAACCCACCATTCACGTATTGAATAAACATCAGAAAATTACAAATAGGAATCAAAGAGAGGTTAAGTGTAGAGAATTGAAATGCAAATCTGTTCTCCTGCTCCAAGATGGAATCTCTGATGCTTTCTAATTGCTTCAAGACTTCAATTTAATCAAATCTAGAAAAAACTACTTTAATCTACTTATTCAAATTAAAGAAAGAAAATAACAGTAGCTAAGTGATTCCCCCAAGGGGCGTGGTCGTCTATATACTGATAATACGTCTCTTTTTAAGCCTTAATTGAACCCCCCTCTAAGTTACGCTTTAATTGCACTGTTTAGTGAAAAATTCATCTCTAGTCAACTTCCAAAGTGGCGTGTGTGACGCCCCCAAAATAGGTATACATCACCCATTCCGAGTCGCCAAAAAAATGGTACAAAAAATAACTACAACTTTATTATTACAATTGTCGTGCAAAATACGACAACACATACTATGAGTTTAAATACAAATATTGTCTTCTAGACAATATCCACACTTAAATAAAGTCCTCATTATAATTATTGATGCACTATTTTACAAAAATAGTGAGGACTGCTAAAACAACTGTCTAGGACCATCACTCTATACCCCAACTGGTTCCTGCTATGTTCTCGCTTCTTTAGAGGAAAAATGGAACAAAAAAAAAAGGGTGAGCTCACCTAGCCCAGTAAAGAATATTATGACTATGATAATATACAAAAAATTATCCTTCGTCTTCAACAGGGAAAAATATGATAAAATATAATAGACAACAAGTTTTAGATCAACAACTACAGCGGAAACAATAATTCATTAGAAGAGTTAAGTAGAGAATGAAATCTACTATCATCTATGAATTTAAAAGTCCATCATCAATATTTTATCCCTGTAACATCAATCAATACACATCTTGAATCAAATATTCATCTTTGTACTACGGGCCAAAGACATTCATTTGTATCACCAGTTGGTCATGTTCATCTCAACACCTGTTCATCTTTGCACTACGGGCCAAAGATATTCATCAGATAATCATTCATCTTTGGACTACAGGCCAAAGATATTCATCATGTATCACCATTAAAGACTGAGGATGATGAAAAATATTTTAGCGAACGAATCCAATAAGATAAAAGGACAAAGTTTAGAGATTCGTACTTTAGATAATTCAAGTTTAAAAATACTCCATAATAAACCATAATAGAGTAAAATTCAAGAATGAAGATCAAAACATGGATACAATCAAAGATAGTAACCATAATAGACATCTGGGACAAAGAAGAGAAAATTTCATTGTTTGGTGAATAGTGCCGTATTTGTGAATAGTGTCGTATACGTGAATAGTAACCCCAACACAAAAAGGTAGAAATTCTACAATAAAATTCAAATCAATATTTCAGTATAATGATATTGAAGAAAATAATATCATTTATGAAGAAAATAACATCCCTTACCTCAAAATAATAGTATTTCTGACCAAAATATCAGATGTAAAGCCGAAGGAAACTTGCACTGAATATCAACTCTCAAATTATATAAATACTCACAAAATACGCTCGATAATATATAGAGAGAGAAAACTTGTTTCTGGTGTGATTTTCAATTCTAACCTAAGCGCCTATTTATAGGAAAATGCTAGAACGACAAAGGAGACTAAATTAATAAGATATTAATTTTTCTTTTCTTCTTCTACGTACCTCCTTTGTTGAAAATCTAAGCAAGCCATCTTTGAAAAAAATTCAGCCCACATGTTTTGAAAAACAAAAGTGGGTCCCACCCCTAATTTTAATAAAAACATTTAATTTCTAAAACTTCAACAATTCATAATAAAAAAAGCCCTTTTATCAGAAAAATATGGATTTTATGTCTATTCCATAGGAAATCGAATTCTCTACAGCTTTGCAGAAGAAAGTTTTTTCAAATTCCAAACAGAAAATATCCGAAATCCACATACGAATGATTTTTAATACCTCAATTCCGACCAAAATACTGATAAAACAGCTCAGCTTAATTCCTTCAATTATATCCACATAAAAATAAATATTTCCTTCATTTATATCCACATAAAATAAATGTTTTCTTATCATATAAATCAATAAATAATTATTCACAAATAATATTACAGAATCATAATAATGACAACCAGGCCATTCCCAGGAAAGAGGGGGCTTTCCGATAAGGATTTCTCCTTGCTGACGCGCAATTAGGTGACCAAACCTCTCCTTGATAGAACTTTTTAGACATTGCCAATAATGCTATCTAATAATATTATTCAAATAATATGAATTATTGATCTGATAATGGAAAATACTGTGTAGTGACAATTATTAAAACAACAATAATATAAAATATCAATGCAGCAATTATTATAACAATTATTGAGTAGTGCCTTCTTACGTAAGAATCAATAATTCAAAAATACTGTGCAATACCGTGGTATGCATCTTTGTGCAATCACGCCAGACATTCTTATTTTTAACCACCGGTATTCCAACGAAGTTAATTGGTAACAACTAAGCCATTATTTATAAAAACTCAAACTTGTCGTTATCTTCATTCGACAGTTATTCTGTTATGCGGCCCACAATGGCTGCGCCGTGTTGACTCTTTTATTGTTCTAATAAAAGAGCTCTAACTCATGCAAGCATACATGGGTCAATAAGTAATACAGAGTAAGTAGAGTATCGATCCCACAGAGAAAGTTGTTAAATTTAACTATCATGCATCAATTAACTCACCAAATTTATATGCCTAGACTAATGACTAAAAGTGTTGAATTAAACTAATTGTGAATAACAACTGAAAATAAGAATACAAATGGAATAAATATAATCTGGAAATAATGGGACCCTAACTTCATTTAATATTTCACTTAATTGCCACTATCATGCAAGAAATGTTCACATATCACAGGAAAATAGCCAAGAGCACGAATAGAGTTATAACCATTTTTCAATGCACTATAACCTACTTACACATCATCTACAGATGTTAGACTCTATGTAATCACCAATACAACCAAAATCACTATATGTCTATGTGAAATTGCAATTATATTGATTTTAAGCTCAAGCCCTTATTCTAGCTCATACGTTGAAACAGCATATGTCTATCTGGTTCACAAAATACGCAAGCCATATACAAAAGCCCCATATTCGCATGCTATCATGATTACAATCCATACCTATATGTTCATTGTCAATTCCATACAATTACTGAGACGAATGGTGATCAAGCATTCATACATGTAAAACAACCATGACATATATTCCATATGATATGCAAAACAATCCTAGCATTTAAATGTGCAACCAAACTACATATTAAAATCCGTTAGAATCCCATAATAGAAATTAGTTCATGACTGAACCAAAAGCCATTATGGGATCAACGCTAAACATGATCAATAAACAAACAATTTAAATAAGAAAGATAGAACGATCAAACCCAATCGCTGAATAGAAATCAATGATCAACATTAAAATCCTCATAGAAATCCAATAAACAATAATAAAAATCCACAATGGTAGATAATCCCAAGAAGAATTGGAGAAGTAGACGTTTTGGCTTCGTTCTACGTTGGAATCTCTCCTAAGGTGTAAACCCTAGTTTCTATGATGAAAAAAATACTTACAGTTATCAAGTTGCTCGTCTGACACCAGTCAAAATCGTTTAAAAACCAATTACAATTCATTTAATTAAAAATTAAAATTAAAACAAAATTACAAAGATCGAAGATCGCAGCCATGCAGTCGCCTCTCTCGACTATGTCTCTCATGCAAGTAGCGAGACTTACATAATGTATGCCCCGTCAGTACCAACCCTCTCGCGGTGCGTGCGTCCTTCACCTCATGGTACAAGAATCTCGCATAGATCATCGATGTCAAGCTTCGGTACTCATACATGCGTGTTCCCCATGTTGTTCTGCTGGGCACGCGCATACGCCTCTGCTCTGCAGCTTACGTTACGGTTTAGCTTCATCATGTCATGCTGCAGCTGTTATTTGTTCTTTTCATGATTGATCTCTTGCTTCATTGTACCTCCATGCCATGCACATCCCCGCCTGTGCCTTGCCTTCACGCATCCATTAACCTCGTGCCCTCTAATACCACCAAAATCAAGCCGATTCCTGCACTTATTTACCAAAAGGAGTTGTAAGTAAATGCAATGCAAAATAACGTGAAATGCAACTAAAACACAATAAAATGTACTTGAGATGGGCACAATTCGCATGAATTGGTATTCAATAAGTAGGTAAAAATACCACTTATCAAATACCCCCAAACTTGAACTGTTGCTTGCCCTCAAGCAATGCATACTAATGAATAATTAAAATGCAACTACAAAAATATGCAACTACTCTATGATGCAAATTAGTCTCATATAATCCCTGCCATAACATAATTTTTGCCCAAATTACCTCAGTGAATCATCGAGATCCAAGAATATGATTTCAAACCAAACTATAGACATAATATCATACACTCAGATAATTCATGAATGCTATAGAGATGCTGTGTGTGTGTGGTGTTCACCAAAACTTGATCTAAGCAAAGAATACATATGCTACACTGCTCCAAATAGAAAATTATAGTCTAAAGCAAGATTCATGTATATTCATGTAACGCAGACTGTTTCAACATATCAACACAAACTAGGGTTCAACAATGGGTTTATTTCTTTATTGCTACACACGAGGACGATTTCCGCACCTTCCCGCGGTGTTTATTGCTATTTTTCTTTTTCTTTTTTTTTCACATGACTGTGCAATGTCTCAATCCATTAGGCACACTGCTACCCCTTAGCGAGCTTTCAACCAACGACTACCAGACCATGAAAGACCTTAGGGCGCTAGGTGTAGAGACAATCCCCTCGGGCATACTTACTCAAGTAGCTAGGGCCCCGAATTAAGACTAACCACGTTATTGCTATTTGATATTTTTTATTTTTTATTTTTTTTATACATAGCATACCCATGTTTTCCCAAAATTTGCATGTCAATGGCTCATACAGTCTACAACACTTTCCACATGTTTCTCTTTTTAAAACTACATGCTCTATCAAGCAATACAACACACACTTCTTAAACCTACAAGTAATTGTGAACACATTTGTGCATACCGAAAGCATTTAAACAGCAACATGAATCTCATTGTGTAAAGCATTATATCTAAGCTGTGTTATCCAACATGTTCTAACATCCTTCACAATTCACTATCATCATTGGTTAGGCAAGAATTTCTATTAAGCAAAAATATATGTGAGACATCCATACACTAAAACATACTAACACAATCAACAATGAATAAAAATTAAAAATTATCTATAAGAAATTGAACTAAACACATAAACATGCAGAATTAAATAAAACTAAAGTACTATGCTATGCTCCCCAATACCCCCAAACTTAAAATATTCAATGTTCCCATTGAATGAAGGTAAAGGGTACAGGAAAACTCCCCTAATGATCGTCTTGACCACCCTCCTTGGGTGGTGAATCTAGTAGTGGATAAGGCACTGCAGTGCCAAACTGTGGCCACTCTAGCATTGTTCCTTGCTGCGCGAATGCTTCGGCCAAGGCCCTTGTGAGTCCTATAGAAAACGTCCCAAAATTGTCATACATGGCGTCGACTTTGCGCTCCAACCTTCAAAGCTGTCGATCACTAGGAACCGGGTGTGCTTGGGTGGATGGGCTTGCCTCATCGGGCTGAGGGGGCTGCTGAGATGGCTCTGGGAAGGTGGGCCTTAAAATGAATCCTCATCCGCGCGGGTGTGGTTCACCGCCTGCCTAGTCCTCAAATTTTTCAATGGTGGCGTGGGTGATGTCCTGACTTCGATATTGCATTTGTTTGTTGCCCCAATTTCAGCCCTGATGCGCACATAGCATGGCTACCATTAAAGCATGTGGAATGCTCCCAGTGGTAGTTCCCTTCAGATACTTCATAATGTTTTGACGAATCAAATACCCCACATCAATGTACTCTCCAGTAATTATACCCCACAGTATTATAGCCCTTTCTGCCGTGATCTCGTGCTGATGCGATGAAGGCAATAACTTGGCACAAATGAACAGATTCCATGCCTTGGCATATCGATTCAGTGCGGCTGCTGGAAATATTTGAGGCTGGGTCGTGCCAACTTTGTAAGTCCACTTCGTGCCTGGCAAACACAACTCAGCGATAACAAGCTCCAAGTTTGTTTCCAGATCCCCCTGCGATCCAATTGGCCACCCCTATTGGCGGTCTTGCGGTGATTCTCAGTACGTTTTGGATGGCGGAAGGTCTGTAGTCTACCTCGACACCACGGACCATCGAGGTATCGTTCATGGTGACTTTGGCATTGGTATAAAACTCTCGGACTATGCTCATCGAAATGGGCGTGGGAGATGCAGTCAGTCCACCCTAGCCTCGTTCCTGAATCATAGCAGAGAGCTGTACGTCCTGGCCTTTGGGTCTCAATCCTCTTTCCTTGATAAATATCTTCGCTACAATACGGTAGTATTACTGCTGGGCTTCTAGACACAAGAATTTGGTGTGGTCGACAATGTCCTCCTCGTGGCTGCCGGAGGAGGATAAGGAAGATGAAGATGGTCATGCTCTCTTCGGACACATTTGCAGATAGTTGATTGAAAGTACGGATGAACTTACTGAGAGAGGATGAGAATTTGAGAATTAATAGCCTTCACGCTTGGGTGTGCCGACCCAATTGGGAACCCTAGCTTTATAGAGAAGATGAGAGGTAGTTGAGCTTTGAACGTGGAGAGAGTCGTGGAGATTTGATGGAGAGATATACGGCTTCAATCTTCAACTGATAGAGAGATAGATGTTAGAGTTTATGCCCTAGAGGCCAATTATTTGACATAATTGCTTAACGTTTTGATATTATATTTGATTGAATAAATGAATGATTTTATTATGGTTTTATTTACTGCGTTATATAATTGTTAACATAATAAAATTCCTTAGAATAGTGATACAAATTATATAGTTTCAAGTATGTGACTTGAACATGAGATTATATAATTACAATTAGTATCATTGTTCTTAAATGTCCCTAGTCGAGTATCATTGTTGATGGGACAACATTGATGCATTGAGACTAGTATGTGGATTGACTGATGACCAAATCTCATTGGTCATAAATATATGATATATTAAGTCAATGCATAGATACATGTTAGAGAACGATATACTGGACAGACCCACCATAAGAATTCTATGTGGAGCATTATGCGAAGTGTCATTAGAAATTCTCATAGTGATAATGATGTAATGGTCCTCCGACCTGAAATCACTATATTACTACACGGGAATTTATGTACTTTGATATCATCAAATGTCAACTTTAATAGGGTGGACTATAAAAGTGATTATTGGGTACATCATGAATCGTGTGAGGAATATGAGTGATCTAGATGGAATTTAACCCTCCTATATATTAGGGATGATATCCATAGGCCTCTTGATTGAGTAGAACTATGAAATGATGGCCATGCTCAAATAGTGATTTGTTTCATATAGTCTGCTCATTGATCAAGAAAACTCAGATTAAATTATGAAGAGTATGACACATTCCATGACTCGAGTTTAATCTAGGATATTAAGGTTAAAAGGATTAAATTACATTGAAACATTGGTCACGAAAAGGTTGTATCGAATCATCGATCTTATTATTACTTGGGTAGCAGTGATGCATTACTAGATGTCGCTCACTGTTTATAATTTTATAATATGATTTTAAAATTATTGCCAACGTAATAATAACCTATAGGGTCACACACATAGAATGTAATTTAAAATGGAATTAATTTAAATTTCAAGGATTTAAATATATTAATATGATTAATAGTATTTAAATCACGAATTAAAATTAAAAAGGATAATTTGTATATATGTATATTAATTAAGTAAAACTTAATTAAGATATATATATATATATATATATATAAATTCGAATTTTATTAAAATACATTTTTGATTAATCCCTTTTTAACTACTATATATATGATATAGTAGCCACTTAGGGTAATATCATAACATCATAACCTTAGCTGCTCTTAGAGAGAGACTAGAGAGAAACAGTTTTCAAATCCATTCCTTTTGGTGGCTAGTACCGCAGTTCCATTTATTGCAGATCGTACGATGGTTCGCGGGGCGTTCGTGTGGATACCGTAGAGGCGCGATTCGTTTGGATTGCGTTGGAGATTCGAGCGCATCAATTTCAGAAGCTTTTTCATATTCGGTATAATTTCTAACCACTGAATTAATTATTTTTCGCATGGATCCTGTTTAGGGTTTCAAAAATTGCTTTAAATTGTTCTATTTCCGCTGTGCATTTCTGTGTCGAAACCCTACAATAGAGACGTGAGTTATGGAGAGGGAGAGAGTTTTGCGTTTGTTATTATCGCAAATGAGAGTCCAAATGGTCCAAAACTCTTTTTAAAAATGTTCAGATCTGACTTGATTCGGTGTCGCGCGCGGCCGCGCAAGTGTGTACTGAGCTGGGCGCGAGACTTGTAGAATGCATGTTTGTCCTGAGTGGCTTGATGAGCGGGCGCGCGAGTTTGTGCTGCATGGGCCTCACGACCGCGCGATCCTCATGTCAGCAGTGCTCAAGTTCAATTTTTCTCTGTCTCTCAGTAATACTTTCCAATGATTGTTCCTGCATAGACATTAATGCTCATTGTTAAGACTTGAATGTGTGACCATATAATGTTAATCATGCTGCAAATATTCGCAAAGTAATTCTTGCTACATACTTAAGCATGAAGATTCACTATCCTAATAAACTTGAATTAGCTATAACTAACTAAAATAATCAAAAACTAAAAGAAAATCAACGAGGGTAGAGATAATGGGTTGCCTCCCATCCAGCGCTAAGTTATAGTCAATTAGCTTGATTGTCTCTGAGTCTCATGTCACATCAAGAATTGAGGTGCCTTCCTTACTATCCATCGCACCCCAAAATTTAATGACTTCAGTTTTCATCAGTGGTTCTACCTTCGACTCTGAACTTTTGCCCGTTATATAGTTTAACGGTCCATAATTTTTTGGTTTTTGTACTTCATTCTTCGGACCCCAATCCACCAAGTCAACCAAGAAGCATTCTTCTTCATCTAATGGGAACTTTATCGCCTTAAAGACATTAAACGTGACCTCTTGATCATGTACACGCATCATTAGTTCCCCTTTTTGTACATCGATTGAAGTCCTGCCCGTGGCTAAGAATGGTCTCCCTAGTATGATTGGTATACTTTTGTCCTCTTCATAGTCTAGAATGATGAAGTCAGCCGGATAAATGAACTTGTCCACCTTTACCAACACATCTTCAATAATTCCCCGTGGATATGTGATGGATATTTCAGCTAGCTGTAGTGATATGTTCATCGGTCTTGGAGCCGGAAATCCCAACTGATTGAACACTGACAAGGGCATCAAGTTTATACTTGCCCCCAGATCACATAAACACTTGCTAAAGTTCATCTTTCCAATGGTGCACGAAATTGTGAAGCTGCCTGGATCTTTCAGCTTTGGAGGTAATTTACATAGAAACCTTTGGATCGCATTCCTCTGTCAAGGCTACCGTTTCAAACTCGTCTAATCTCCTCTTCCTTGACAATATACCTTTCATAAACTTTGCGTAGCTTGGCATTTGTTCCAATTCCTCGACGAATGGTATGTTGATCTGCAGCTTTTTGAACACCTCCAGAAACTTACTGAACTGTTTGTCTTCCTTCTACTTAACTAACCTCTACGGATATGGTACTTGAGGGTGCATTGGTTGTACTGGACTCTTGACCTTCTCTTCTGAACCTGCCTTGTTCTTCTCTTCCTGCTGAACCTCAGATTTTTTTAACTTTTCTTTATCACCATCCAACTGTTCTCCCTCGCGCGGTCGCGCGATGTCCCCTTGTAACTCACGCACGGGCGCGCGACTTGCAGTGTCTGTCAAGTCTTTCCCAAATCTCAATGTGATTGCTTGACACTACTCCTTCCCGTCACTTCTAGGATTTGTCTCTGTGTTACTTGGCAATGCACCTTGGGGCCTATTATTAAGCATGCTTGCCATCTGCCCCATCTGCGTCTCCAAATTCTTGATAGCCACTGCTTGGCTTTTAATCATGACTTCAGTGTTTGCCATGTAATTCAACATCATCTCCTCCATCTCTGATTTCTTCTCTGGCTGTGGTGCAGCTGGAGCGTGGTGTTGTTGTTGTTGAGAAAATCCCGGTGGAAATGGTGGTTTTTGTGCAAACTATGGTTGAGATGACTGTGGTTGAAACTGTTGGTTTGGCTGAAACTGATGTTGTTGTTGTCCTTGGTTATTTGACCAACTAAAGTTCGGATGATTAAGGTTGTTGGGGTGGTATGTGTTCGGGAATTGACCTTGGTCTTTTCTGTAGTTGCTCACATACTATACTGACTCTGAGCTGATGGCACACTGATCCGTGGAGTGTGACCCCACACAAATCTCACAAATGAAGGCAACTATTTTTACTTTACTCTCTGCCAAAGTATCTATCTTCTTAGCCATAGCTGCCATCTGTGCCGACAACTGAGTAATGACATCAACCTCCAACACACCTGCAACCTTGGGCTGTGGCATCCGAGCTGTAGGATTCTGATAATCATTCGCAGCCATAGTCTCGATAAGCGTATAGGCCTCGTCATAGCTCTTTGCCCACAATGCCCCTCCTGCGGCTGCATCCACAATTGGTCTCGACTGCCATCCTAACCCATTGTAAAAGGAATTTATCACCATCCAGTCTGGCATACCGTGATGCGGACATTTTCTGAGCATCTCTTTGTAACGCTCTCATGCCTCATATAAGGACTCGCCCTGTTGTTGCTAGAACTGAGAGATAGCCATCCTCATCTTTACAGTCTTAGCCATTGGGAAAAACTTGGCTAAGAATTTCTGCGCTAAGTCCTCCCATGTGGTTATTGACCCTGACGGCAAAGAGTGTAACCAACTTCTAGCCTTATCTCTCAATGAAAATGGAAATAGCCGTAGTCTGATGGCATCCTCCGTCACATCGTTGTATCAAATGTGTCGCAGATCTCTATGAAACTCAATAAGTGCTCATTTGGATCATCTGTAGCAGTACCTGTTAGGTTTGTAATATTCATGAACGCAATCAAATTGCACAAAATAAGTGAAAACGTGTAAAATCAGAGTTTAAAATTTTACAAACCATATACCAGGATCATCCTTTATGCACAATTATTAATTAAACGAAAAGACAAAGAATAAAAGCATACCCTTGAAGATTCGAGCTTCCTCAGGTACAAGTTCACCTCCAAATCCTTTCACGTTCAACTTGAATCCACCGAGTCTGGTTCCTTCCTTTGATCAATGTTAGCCACCCAAGTGTTTGGGCTCTAGAGGTGATCCACCAAGGAAGGAGAAGAATTCAAGAAGATGGGTGTTTGGCAAAACCCTAGTTTTCTATCTCTATTGAAAAAGGCGTACTCTCCCAACTATTGGAATTACGTATTCACGTGTTGTGAAAGTGTCAACCTACTCACCCATAATAAGACTCCTCTTATTTATAGATGTAGGCAACCCTCCTTAACAATTAAGGAATTGAGTTGTATTTAATTAATTAATTTTTTTTTAATTAATTAAGCTCCCTAATCTTATTAGGGATAATTAATTAAACTCTTTTAATTAATTTTCCTCCTAATCCTATTAGGATATTTGAGAGTACTTTTATTAATTAATTCTCAAACTCCTTTAGGAATTAAATAATAATAATAGTAATAATAATAATAAGACTCCTCTTATTAATTTACAATTAATATTTCTAAAATATTAAATAATAAATATTAGGCTATTTAATTTATTCTATCACCATAGATTAAATTAAATATACTTAACTTATTATTACGATTATGCCATTAACTTCTTAAATAATTATTCTTTCTTTTATGGTGTGACCCTTTAGGTTCTCCATATTAAACCGGTTGTGAATAAATCAATTAGAACAATTCTAATCTTATTTAAATAAATAAATTAAACTAATAATTTATTTAAATAAATAATATTTATTCTACAATAGGGATAAGCCTCCCTAGCGATTAATGGCTTTTCAGATAATATAGATTTCAACATTAATCATAAAAGAACCTTAGAGTAAATAGTTACCGTACAATTCAATCCTTCCACCATACAATATCCTAATTAAATATAAAACATGGAATTACTGTCAAGTCTTATTTTATTTAATTATATGTATTTCGACTCTTAAATGCACAACACCAAATAATGCAAATTAGAAACTCCTTTCTAATTTCATTCTGCCTTAGCCAAGGACTACTGAGTTGTCATTTATCGAATCACATAGGACATTTCTCTTCTTTTACTAGAAGTGGTAGATTCTTTATTGATCATACATTATCTCCATGTACAACTTATTATACCCAAGCATACCCTTTGATATACCCTAAGGGTCTTAAGGAATAAGTCAAACTATAACTCATCATACGCAAGATACTATGATGATCTCAAGTCCAAGGATCACATGTACTACTATCACTATAGGAATTCCTATTGACAGGCAAGTAAAACTCCATTAGGTATTCCTTAGCGAGCCACGTTCAGTGAACTTATTCTTTAATAAGCACCTACATACTTTCTTTAGTGTCTCCACACAAATGATCATGAGATCAATCATCCTCATCTAATGAGCAAGCAACGTATGTACTAATCTATCCGGATTCACTAATCCCCAATTTAGTAATCCAACGATTGGGAACTATTTTAGTTTTAAGCTTTCTAAGAATTTAGATCTCATTAGAATGATCATCATCATTATTCTAAAAGCATTGCTTAAAACTATGGGTTTATCATATATTATAAAACAACATCATGTAGATAATTAAAAGCCTTTAATAAATTAATACTTTTTATTAATAAATGAATAAGATTGTTACAAAGTATATGCTTTATCATCAAACATGATTAGCTTGTGTGGATACTACTTTCAATCTCCCACTTGCACTAAAGCCAATCGTCATGGTATCTCATACCCTTCTTCTCTAAGTAACGATTATCCCGCTATTGGATAAGCTTTAGTTAATGGATATGTAATGTTGTTCTTGAGAGTTCATTATCTCTATAGTGTTTTCCCATCTTTCAGTGATTCCTATAATCAAATGAAAGTGCCACAACACATGTTTAGATCCAAGATGAGACTTAGGAACTATTCCTAGTTCTATAATGAACTTTTCATCCAAACAATCAACTTGCAGCTTCATTTACAGCTATATACTTTGTCTTTATCACTAAATTAGCAACTCTTTGCTGTTTGGAACCTTTCCAATTCACTGCACCACCGTTCAAGGTAACCCTTTACCTTAAAGTGGATTTTCTGCCGTCTTGTTCTATCTGAAAAAACTTGAGTTTGTTAAGCCCTTTAGTTTTAATTCAGACCCACCATGAATATGATCACATCCTTAGTACCGGTTAAGTACTTTAAGATGTTTTTCACTGTCTTACAGTGATTTTCTCTAGAATACGACCGATCATTATCAGGTCTCGTACATTTCATTGCATACATGATAATTACTCATGTAATCTCTCTTTTTAGAGTCTTTGGGGACTATTAAGAGAGATACACTCCATGTCTCATCAACATGAGACATCTCTTGGAGTTTTCCATGCTAAACGACTTTAGCATCAAATGAATATACGTTCCTTGGGTTAAGTCGAGTATCCTCTTGAATCTATCTATATAGATTTGTATTCCCAGTTAAGATACTCTTCCCAAATCAGTCATGGAGGAATGTTTAGACAACTTTATCTTTACTGATTGTAGCATTAGTATGTCATTCCTTATCCATAGTATATCAACATATAATACTAGGAATGTCACGACGCTCCCACTGACCCTTTTGTACACACTAGGTTCATTCTTGTTTGTGATAAAATCAAACTCTTTTGATTTGTTTCATCAAAATGAATGTTCCATTTTGTCAAGCTTGCTTCAATCCATTTCTCTGAGTGTCTACAACTCTTACCTCATCGTATGTAACTGGATCATTATCTTCTATGATGCGTACCTCATCATCATCATCTATGATGAATCCATACCTCCTAGGTATCTTCGGTACTATTCCAGATTTACGATTCGATTATGGTACAAGACATTTACAGGTTCCTCTTATTTAACTTATAGTGATTTGTGGTTCTTGAACTCTTCAAGATCTATTATCCTCCCACTAGCTCCTTCAATGATAAACGTCTTTATCTTAGAAGGCAACGTATTTCGCAACAAACACCTTTTGCTAAGTAGGATTATAGAACATATATCCTAAACTTACTTTAGGATGTCCCACAAATCGATATTTGTCAAATCTTGTCCCAATCTTATCCTTTGAAACCTTTTCACATAAGTTGGACAACCCCTTATCTTAACATAATTAAGATTAGGAATCCTCCCTGTCCATACCTTTTATGGAGTCTTGGGGCTGGATTTTGAGGTTACCTTTTCATAGATATGTAGCCATTTCTAGGGCATGACCCTAGAATAATACTAGAATGTCGATAAAATCATTATCGACCGTACCATGTCCAACAAGGTACAATTTTTCCTTTCAGATACATCAATAAATTATTGCGTATCAGGGGGCGTCCATTATGAGAAAACCATTTGAGATGATCTAGAAACATATTGCACAAGTATTTATTCCTTGATCTAATCAAAGAATCTTAATACTTTGTCAATTTGTTTCACTTCTAAATTCTTTGAACCTTTCAAATAATTCACAATTGTATTTCAATAAATACACCCATTCAACTCTTTGAATGATCATCTCCTTTTCTTATACTAGTTTGTTCAATTTGCAAAATATATTTTCACGTAAGTCAAGTACACAAAATCCATTAAGTAATATTTCAGTTCTATACAAAATATTATTATTATAAATAGAACAACAATTGTTCTTAATTATAATACCAAAGATTTCATTGTCCAACAAAAATAGAAATAATGTTTCTAACGCAAACTAGAATACAATAACAACTTATTGACTTAATAGATTTGCCCGTAGGCAATGCTAAACTATAAGTTTCTATGGCTAATGCAGCAACCTTTGCTTCATTTTCCACACATAAGATTACTTATCTTTGTTTAGATTTCTACTTCTGCTTGGTCCCTTCATAAATCTTTATTTATGATAACCAAAGTCGGTATCCAATACCCAAGTAGAACCTTGACTTAAAGAAAAATTTATTTTAAATCATTAACAAAACTGTAATTGTTACCGAAACTTCACTAAGCTTCTTTTGGTTAGCCTCTTCAAGATGCTTCTCGCAGTTTCTTTCCAATGTCCAGGCTTATTACAGTGGAAACAAACTCCTTTGCTATCCGTATCAGTTTTATTCTTATTATCCTTTATTTTTGCCTTTTCTATTTACCTTCTTATAATCGTTCTTCCTTTTAGAAGATCCTTTGGCCCCTACCAGTAAGACTTGGTTTTTCTTGGTTGGAAAGTGACTCTCAACATTTTTTGACATGTTAAGCAAATCAGCGAGGCTGATATCTAGCTTGTTCATATGAAAAATTCACAATAATTGTGAAAGGAGTCCGGGAGAGAGTGCAAGATCAAATCTCAGATCAACTCTCCATCCATGACAAAACCCGTTATCCTAATTGATCAATCAAATTGATAATGTTAAGGACTTTTATCTTTACTGTAGTGTCATTGGTCATTCTAGATCGGAAGAGCTCCTTAAATATCTGATATCTATTAGTCCTACTTTCCTCACCATCAACTACTTGACGTGCAAAAGTATAGTAGGAGCATCCATAGTTTCATGCTGACGCTGAAGCTCGTTACTCATGGATACGAGCATGATACATTGAGCCAACTGTGCATCATCTTGCCACTTTCTAAAAGTAGCAATCTCTTCCTCAGAGGCATTGTCTGCAACCATTGCAGGGATAGGCGTATTAAGGACATAAGATAGCTTTTTAGCCGTGAGAACTATTCTCAATTTCTTTAACCAATCCGTGTAATTCGGTCTGATTAATTAGCATCTAATATGCTTTACAATGATAGTAATTTAGACATTGTAAAATTCTGTAAATGAATTTGTAATTAACAACATTTTAGCATACATTCTTTTATTAATTACCAAAATAAATTAGGTCTTGTTTTAAATTGGTATCTCTCACTATTTTCTTCAAATTATATTACCCTCAATATATATAATTCGGCAAAATCTAATTAAAGATTTGCTAGTGAGAATAAGGATCCCATTTCAAATGTATATAGCCTTGTGGTGACACAACAAACTATATATAAATAAATAGGTAGACAACTCTTGTCAATTACATCAACTATGCAATTCCTTGTATTTTGCCTCTTAGATTATTTTGATCAAGTGGTGACACATCCGAATCAAAATTATCCAAGTTAAGTCCAACCTAGCACTCCATATATTCAAAAAAGAAAAATATTGTCCTTGTGGTGACACAACAAAACAATATTGTTCAATTTTCTTTATAAGCATCAAATGTGATAAATTAACATCTTAAATACTTAATACTTGCCTTGTGGTGACACAACAAACTCATATTAAATATTTAATACTCTATTAATTTTATCATGCTAGAAGGCGACGTTCGATATTCCAAATATCTTTGAACACTTAGGACTTAATATAAAAAATTTGAGGGGTTTGTTATTAATTTGTCTCATCTTGTTTAGCTCGCATGCACACACACACACACACACACACACATATATATATATATATATATATATATAATACGTGTCATATTAATGAACATGCGAAAAATGTTTGCATAATATATAATATTTATAGTATAAGCATGCACATATAGAATACTATATTATACCTGGATTGATTATGGACTTTTATTCTAGTTTGGTTCACTAGAGCCACCAAGTGAACCAAAAAGGTCAAACCCTAGGGGTGCAAGAATTAATATTTAAATATAACTATTACATTTAAACCCGGGATCCATTACAAACGAGTCTTCAAGTGCTCCTTGTTCCTTGATCTTCAATTCTTCAAAATTAATTCTAACTATTCCTATTACAAAACTATTTAAAATAAATAGAAACCTTGATAAGCAGTTAAGGGGAAATACATAAGAGGCAGTTAGAATTTACATTAAGAAAAATTTAGAGAAGACGAGGTACGCAGACCCCATTTAATAAAACTCATACATTCATGCATCCAACAAAAATAAAATCCAATCACATTGGTCAATAGTCCATAATCAATCTCATTTATTATCATACACATCACCATATGTATTAATAAATAACATTCATCTCATGAATAATAAACATTCAATATATATATTGATATCATTTAATGGGCAAATTTAGTTAGTATAAAATCTAATTTTGAATCAAAATAAACTCCTTTATTTTAATCCAAATTTAAATCAAAATAAAACTCTTTTATTTTAATTTATCCAATTTTGAATAAAATAAACTATTTTATTTTAATCAAAATCTTTAATCAAAATAAACTCATTTATTTTAATTAATTATGGAATCTAATTCCTTGTCAAAATAAACTCCTTTATTTTGGGAAACACGGATTCTCTTTCCTATTCACAAATAAACTCCTTTATTTTGAATAATATGAAATCTTATTTCATATCTAAATAAATTCCTTTATTTAAGGAAACATGGATTCATTTTCCTATTCACAAATAAACTCCTTTATTTTAGGAAACATGGAATCTAATTTCAACTCCAATTAGTTATCATGGAATCCAATTCCAACTCTAATTAGTTAGCATGAAATCTAATTTTAATATTAAAATAAACCTTTTTATTTTAAAATTAAAATAATTAAGATTAACATATATATACCGTTATATATATACATATAATATATAACTATTATAATATATATATATATATATATAACTATTATAATCTTAATAATCTTAAGCTTCACGAATCAAAAAACCTCCAGATTCACGTGACCTTATATAGTATAATATTCTTATAATATATCTCACTACGTCCCAAATTAATTGCTCAGTTTTGACTTTTTTAAGTCAAATTGACTATTTTTAGAATTAATAATTAGGCATATATAAATATATTTCTAAAATTATAAAAATTAGGGTTAGTAATAAGTTGTATATACTTTCTTTTGGTTATAATCTCTTCACCTATATTTTAGCAAAAATAGTAAAAAGATTAGTTTTAAAATGGTCAATTTGACTTTAAAAAGTCAAAATTGAGTAATTAATTTGGGACGGAGGGAGTATATATTAAATGCGTGGAGCCTAGGACTCCAACTCCAACAAAAAGATTGGCCGCACTTATTCACATGAACTTAACGGCAAGAAGAAGAAACAAAAAATGATTTCGTGTTTTTTTTTGATTAAATTTTATACAACAAAATTATGCCCAATTAAATTGTTTTAAACACATATCAACATATATATCAAATTAAAACAATTAATAATTCGCATAAAGGTTTGGCTCTGATACCACTGTTAGGTTTGTAATATTCATGAACGCAATCAAATTGCACAAAATAAGTGGAAACGTGTAAAATCAGAGTTTAAAACTATTAATTTATTTAAATAAATAATATTTATTCTACAATAGGGAGAAGCCTCCCTAGCGATCAGAGACTTTCCAGATAATATAGATTTCAACATTAATCATAAAAGAACCTTTAGGTAAATAGTTACCGTACAATTCAATCCTTCCACCATACAATGTCCCAATTAAATATAAGACATGGAATTACTGTCAAGTCTTATTTTATTTAATTATATGTATTTCGACTCTTAAATGCACAACACCAAATAATGCAAATTAGAAACTCCTTTCTAATTTCATTCTCGCCTTAACCCAAGGACTCTTGAGTTGTCATTTATCGAATCACATAGGACATTTCTCTTCTTTTACTAGAAGTGGTAGATTCTTTATTGATCATACATTATCTCCATGTACAACTTATTATACCCAAGCATACCCTTTGATATACCCTAAGGGTCTTAAGGAATAAGTCAAAGTATAGCTCATCATACACAAGATACTATGATGATCTCAAGTCCAAGGATCACTTGTACTACTATCACTACAGAAATTCCTATTGACAGGCAAGTAAAACTCCATTAGGCATTCCTTAGCGAGCCACGTTCAGTGAACTTATTCTCTAATAAGCACCTACATACTTGTTTAGTGTCTCCACACAAATGATCATGAGATCAATCATCCTCATCCAATGAGCAAGCAACGTATGTACCAATCTATCCGGATTCACTAATTCCCAATTTAGTAATCCAATGATTGGGAACTATTTTAGTTTTAAGCTTTATAAGAATTTAGATCTCATTAAAATGATCATCATCATTATTCTAAAAGCATTGCTTAAAACTATGGGTTTATCACATATTATAAAACAACATCATGTATATAATTAAAAGCCTTTAATAAATTAATACTTTTTATTAATAAATGAATAAGATTGTTACAAAGTATATGCTTTATCATCAAACATGATTGGCTTGTGTGCATACTACTTTCAACACCCCCAAACTGAACTGAGTTCTGCACCATTTGAATAGTGCCCGGTTTGATCTCAAAGGTGTTGGCTGCTATCGCTGGTCTAACTATGCTAGACTGTAGTCCGTTTATGTTCGGCATGGAATATTCCCTTAGAGCCCGATGCTCTTCTCTTTGCTCGATTCTCTGTTCTTCTGCCATATCCAGTATAGTTCCTTCTAACTGAGCTTGTAGATTTCTTCGCACGCTAGCTTTCCAACCTCTCCCGTTGATGTTTTCATGTGCTGGTGTTAAGTTCCTGAAATTACAAATAAAACAAAAATAGAAATGAGAAATGATCCGAATTGTCTAAGTCATACAATTTAGCTTTAAACTGATGATGATTATCTAAATTAACGCCTTTCCCTGGCAACGGCGCCAAAAACTTGTTGACTCTTTTATAGTTCTAATAAAAGAGCTCTAACTCATGCAAGCATACACAGGTCAACAAGTAATACAGAGTAAGTAGAGTATCAATCCCACAGAGAAAGTTGTTAAATTTAACTATCATGCATCAATTAACTCACCAAATTTATATGCCTAGACATTGTAAAATTCTGTAAATGAATTTGTAATTAACAACATTTTAGCATACATTCTTTTATTAATTACCAAAATAAATTAGGTCTTGTTTTAAATTGGTATCTCTCACTATTTTCTTCAAATTATATTACCCTCAATATATATAATTCGGCAAAATCTAATTAAAGATTTGCTAGTGAGAATAAGGATCCCATTTCAAATGTATATAGCCTTGTGGTGACACAACAAACTATATATAAATAAATAGGTAGACAACTCTTGTCAATTACATCAACTATGCAATTCCTTGTATTTTGCCTCTTAGATTATTTTGATCAAGTGGTGACACATCCGAATCAAAATTATCCAAGTTAAGTCCAACCTAGCACTCCATATATTCAAAAAAGAAAAATATTGTCCTTGTGGTGACACAACAAAACAATATTGTTCAATTTTCTTTATAAGCATCAAATGTGATAAATTAACATCTTAAATACTTAATACTTGCCTTGTGGTGACACAACAAACTCATATTAAATATTTAATACTCTATTAATTTTATCATGCTAGAAGGCGACGTTCGATATTCCAAATATCTTTGAACACTTAGGACTTAATATAAAAAATTTGAGGGGTTTGTTATTAATTTGTCTCATCTTGTTTAGCTCGCATGCACACACACACACACACACACACACACACACACATATATATATATATATATATATATAATACGTGTCATATTAATGAACATGCGAAAAATGTTTGCATAATATATAATATTTATAGTATAAGCATGCACATATAGAATACTATATTATACCTGGATTGATTATGGACTTTTATTCTAGTTTGGTTCACTAGAGCCACCAAGTGAACCAAAAAGGTCAAACCCTAGGGGTGCAAGAATTAATATTTAAATATAACTATTACATTTAAACCCGGGATCCATTACAAACGAGTCTTCAAGTGCTCCTTGTTCCTTGATCTTCAATTCTTCAAAATTAATTCTAACTATTCCTATTACAAAACTATTTAAAATAAATAGAAACCTTGATAAGCAGTTAAGGGGAAATACATAAGAGGCAGTTAGAATTTACATTAAGAAAAATTTAGAGAAGACGAGGTACGCAGTGAGACCCCATTTAATAAAACTCATACATTCATGCATCCAACAAAAATAAAATCCAATCACATTGGTCAATAGTCCATAATCAATCTCATTTATTATCATACACATCACCATATGTATTAATAAATAACATTCATCTCATGAATAATAAACATTCAATATATATATTGATATCATTTAATGGGCAAATTTAGTTAGTATAAAATCTAATTTTGAATCAAAATAAACTCCTTTATTTTAATCCAAATTTAAATCAAAATAAAACTCTTTTATTTTAATTTATCCAATTTTGAATAAAATAAACTATTTTATTTTAATCAAAATCTTTAATCAAAATAAACTCATTTATTTTAATTAATTATGGAATCTAATTCCTTGTCAAAATAAACTCCTTTATTTTGGGAAACACTTGATTCTCTTTCCCATTCACAAATAAACTCCTTTATTTTGAATAATATGAAATCTTATTTCATATCTAAATAAATTCCTTTATTTAAGGAAACATGGATTCATTTTCCTATTCACAAATAAACTCCTTTATTTTAGGAAACATGGAATCTAATTTCAACTCCAATTAGTTATCATGGAATCCAATTCCAACTCTAATTAGTTAGCATGAAATCTAATTTTAATATTAAAATAAACCTTTTTATTTTAAAATTAAAATAATTAAGATTAACATATATATACCGTTATATATATACATATAATATATAACTATTATAATATATATATATATATATAACTATTATAATCTTAATAATCTTAAGCTTCCTGAATCAAAAAAACCTCCAGATTCACGTGACCTTATATAGTATAATATTCTTATAATATATCTCACTACGTCCCAAATTAATTGCTCAGTTTTGACTTTTTTAAGTCAAATTGACTATTTTTAGAATTAATAATTAGGCATATATAAATATATTTCTAAAATTATAAAAATTAGGGTTAGTAATAAGTTGTATATACTTTCTTTTGGTTATAATCTCTTCACCTATATTTTAGCAAAAATAGTAAAAAGATTAGTTTTAAAATGGTCAATTTGACTTTAAAAAGTCAAAATTGAGTAATTAATTTGGGACGGAGGGAGTATATATTAAATGCGTGGAGCCTAGGACTCCAACTCCAACAAAAAGATTGGCCGCACTTATTCACATGAACTTGCAGCGAGAAGAAGAAACAAAAAATGATTTCGTGTTTTTTTTTGATTAAATTTTATACAACAAAATTATGCCCAATTAAATTGTTTTAAACACATATCAACATATATATCAAATTAAAACAATTAATAATTCGCATAAAGGTTTGGCTCTGATACCACTGTTAGGTTTGTAATATTCATGAACGCAATCAAATTGCACAAAATAAGTGGAAACGTGTAAAATCAGAGTTTAAAACTATTAATTTATTTAAATAAATAATATTTATTCTACAATAGGGAGAAGCCTCCCTAGCGATCAGAGACTTTCCAGATAATATAGATTTCAACATTAATCATAAAAGAACCTTTAGGTAAATAGTTACCGTACAATTCAATCCTTCCACCATACAATGTCCCAATTAAATATAAGACATGGAATTCTCTGTCAAGTCTTATTTTATTTAATTATATGTATTTCGACTCTTAAATGCACAACACCAAATAATGCAAATTAGAAACTCCTTTCTAATTTCATTCTGCCTTGGCCAAGGACTACTGAGTTGTCATTTATCGAATCACATAGGACATTTCTCTTCTTTTACTAGAAGTGGTAGATTCTTTATTGATCATACATTATCTCCATGTACAACTTATTATACCCAAGCATACCCTTTGATATACCCTAAGGGTCTTAAGGAATAAGTCAAAGTATAGCTCATCATACACAAGATACTATGATGATCTCAAGTCCAAGGATCACTTGTACTACTATCACTACAGAAATTCCTATTGACAGGCAAGTAAAACTCCATTAGGCATTCCTTAGCGAGCCCACGTTCTCAAAGAACTTATTCTCTAATAAGCACCTACATACTTGTTTAGTGTCTCCACACAAATGATCATGAGATCAATCATCCTCATCCAATGAGCAAGCAACGTATGTACCAATCTATCCGGATTCACTAATTCCCAATTTAGTAATCCAATGATTGGGAACTATTTTAGTTTTAAGCTTTATAAGAATTTAGATCTCATTAAAATGATCATCATCATTATTCTAAAAGCATTGCTTAAAACTATGGGTTTATCACATATTATAAAACAACATCATGTATATAATTAAAAGCCTTTAATAAATTAATACTTTTTATTAATAAATGAATAAGATTGTTACAAAGTATATGCTTTATCATCAAACATGATTGGCTTGTGTGCATACTACTTTCAACACCCCAAATCGAGCGAAGTTCTGCACCATTTGAATAGTGCCCGTTTGATCTCAAAGGTGTTGGCTGCTATCGCTGGGTCTAACTATGCTAGATTGTAGTCCGTTTATGTTCGCATGGAATATTCCCTTAGAGCCCGATGCTCTTCTCTTTGCTCGATTCTCTGTTCTTCTGCCATATCCAAAGATAGTTCCTTCTAACCGAAAGCTTGTAGATTTCTTCGCATGCTAGCTTTCCAACCTCTCCGTTGATGTTTTCATGTGCTGGTGTTAAGTTCCTGAAATTACAAATAAAACAAAAATAGAAATGAGAAATGATCCGAATTGTCTAAGTCATATAATTTAGCTTTAAACTGATGATGATTATCTAAATTAACGCCTTTCCCTGGCAACGGCGCCAAAAACTTGTTGACTCTTTTATAGTTCTAATAAAAGAGCTCTAACTCATGCAAGCATACACAGGTCAACAAGTAATACAGAGTAAGTAGAGTATCAATCCCACAGAGAAAGTTGTTAAATTTAACTATCATGCATCAATTAACTCACCAAATTTATATGCCTAGACTAATGTCTAAAAGTGTTGAATTAAACTAATTGTGAATAACAACTGAAAATAAGAATACAAATGGAATAAATATAATCTGGAAATAATGGGACCTTAACTTCATTTAATATTTCACCTAATCGCCACTATCATGCAAGAAATGTTCACATATCACAGGAAAACAGCCAAGAGCACGAATAGAGTTATAACCATTTTTTAATGCACTATAACCTACTTACACAGCATCTACAGATGTTAGACTCTATGTAATCACCAATACAACCAAAATCACTATATGTCTATGTGAAATTGCAATTATATTGATTTTAAGCTCAAACCCTTATTCTAGCTCATACGGTGAAACAGTATATGTCTATCTAGTTCACAAAATATGCAAGCCATATACAACAGCCCCATATTCGCATGCTATCATGATTACAATCCATACCTATATGTTCATTGTCAATGCCATACAAGTACTGAGACGAATGGTGATCAAGCATTCATACATGTAAAACAACCATGACAGATATTCCATATGATATGCAAAATAATCCTAGCATTTAAATGTGCAACCAAACTACATATTAAAATTCGTTAGAATCCCATAATGGAAATTAGTTCATGACTAAACCAAAAGCCATTATGGGATCAACGCTAAACATGATCAATAAACAAACAATTAAAATAAGAAAGATAGAACGATCAAACCCAATCGCGGAATAGAATTCAATGATCAACATTTAAATCCTCACAGAAATCCAATAAATAATAATAAAAATCCACAATGGTAGATAATCCCAAGAAGAATTGGAGAAGTAGACGTTTTAACTTTGTTCTACGTCGGAATCTCTCCCAAGGTGTAAACCCTAGTTTCTATGATGAAAAAAAATACTTAAAGTTATCAAGTTTCTCATCTGACACAAGTTAGAATCGTTTAAAAACCAATTACAATTCATTTAATTAAAAATTAAAATTAAAACAAAATTACAAAGATAAGCATCGCCATGTGGCCAAGGCTTTATCCAAATTTATGTCTCACATGCAGGTGCGAGACTTACGAAATCTCTCGCCTGTCATTTACCTCTCGTGCGGTAGCGCGCTCTACCTCATGGCCACAGCCAAGAACTCGCATAGATCATCGGTTTCTAGCCTGAGGTACTACATGCGGCGGCTGCCGCGTTCCCATCTTTGATACGCGCGTGGCTTGCACTCTACAGTTTCTGGTTCTGGTTTAGCTTACATTATCTTCTTTGCTTGCTATTTTTCATTTCATGCTTGATCTCTTGCTTCATTTTACCTCCATGCCATGCACATCCCCGCCTGTGCCTTGCCTTCACACATCCATTAGCCTCGTGCCCTCTAATACCACCAAAAGGAGTTGTAAGTAAATGCAATGCAACTAAAAAATAATAAAATGTACTTGAGATGGGCACAATTCGCATGAATTGGTATTCAATAAGTAGGTAAAAATACCACTTATCACGCCGTCGTATGAATATTCCCCGACAACAAGAATATTCTACGACCAAACGAATATTCCCCGACAAAATGAATATTTTATAACCACTTGCTTATTTTTCAAAATTTGCACATTTCACTCATAACCAAAGCATTATATCAAATTAACTCCTTATTATTTCAAGATAATGAATAGAAAAATTTTAATTTTATTTATAATAAGTTGGGGTCTTACAACTTCCCTTCCATATGAAATTTCATCCTCAAAATTGACGTACGTTCCTGGTGTTTTAAAAAGGTGAGGGTACCTCGCTTTCATTTCCGATTCCAACTCCCAGGTCATTTCTTCAATAGTATGGTTCCTCCACAAAACCTTGACTTGTGGGATAACCTTTGTTCGTAGGACATGCTCTTTCATATCCAATATCTTGACAGGTACCTCCTCGTACGTTAAATCTTCGGCTATCTCGTCTGGTTCTAACACAATAATGTGGTTCGGGTCTTTCACATATTTACGAAGCATAGATATATGAAAAACATTATGAACACGAGACATGCTTGGAGGTAATGCGAGTCTATAGGCCTCATTTCCTATTCGGTCAAGAATCTCAAATGGACCAACAAATCATGGATTGAGCTTTCCTCTCTTCCCAAATCTTGTAACTCCCTTCCATGGAGCAATACATAACAGTACATGATCTCCAATATTAAATTCCATGTCCTTTCGATGAAGATCAACATAACTCTTTTGTCGATCTTGTGAGGTCTTTATACGTTGCCGGATCATTTGAATTTTTTTTGTAGTCATGTGTACTAATTCTGGTCCCAACAACGTTGCTTCTCCCACCTCATCCCAGCATACTGGAGAATGACACTTTCGTCCATACAACGCCTCGAATGGAGCCATGCCTATACTCTTGCTTGATAACTATTGTTGTAGGAGAATTCTATTAGTGGCAAGTACTTATCCCAACTTCCTTTGAAATCTAAGACACAGAGTCTTAATAGATCTTCAAGGGTTTGAATAGTCCTTTCCGATTGCCCGTCCGTTTGAGGATGGTATGCCAAACTGAATCGTAAATTCGTGCCCATATCTTTCTGCAAGTTAACCCAAAAATCGTGAAGTGAATCTTGGGTCACAATCCAAAACTATGGATACTGGCATGCCATGCAATCTCACAATCTCATTCACGTACATATGAGCAAGACGTTCAAGGGAATAAGTCTCACGTATAGGCAAGAAATGAGCAGACTTGGTTAATCTATCAACAATAACCCAAATCGCATCTATGCCTTGAGAAACCTTGGGAAGACACATGAATTGAAATCCATAGTAATGTGTTCCCACTTCCATTTCGGAATCTCAAGTGGTTGCAATGGACCCTTTGGCACTTGATGCTCCACCTTTACACGTTGACAAGTTAAACACCTCGAGATAAACTCTGCGATCTCTTTCTTCATATTGCTCCACCAAAATGTATGTCGAAGATCATGATACATTTTGGTACTCCCAAGATGGATTTCAAATGGTGTGTTTTGTGCCTCCATCATGATTCTATGCTTCAAGTTAGAATCGTTAGGAATGCAAAGTCTGCAGTTGACTCTAAGTATTCCTTCATCATCAATTCTTTCTTCTGGAATAACACCTTCTTGCACTTTCTTCTTCATACGCATCAGCTCCATGTCTGTAGTTTGAGCAGCTTTAACTTTATCAATTAAAGTTGGTTCTACTCGTATATTTTCCATCATCACGTGGGTCCCTGGAGTCTTTAACTCTATCTCCATCCTTTGTAAGTCGTACAAAATGGGTCTTTGTGTTAACAACATCGCACTCGTACCCACATACGATCTTCTACTCAATGATCGTCGTACTGCGTTGCTTTTTTCAGGATGATATTGAATGTTATGGTCGTAATCCTTCAACAGCTCGAGCCAACATCGTTGTCGCATGTTGTGTTCTTTTTGGGTGAAGAAATATTTGAGGCTTTTATGATCCATATAAATCTCCACTTTCTCCCCATACAGGTAGTGTCTCCAGATTTTCAATGCAAAAATGACTGCAGCCAACTCCAAATCATGAGTAGGATTATTCCTCTCATATTCTTTGAGTTGTCATGAGGCATAGGTTATGACTTTCCCATGTTGCATGAGAACACATCCTAACCCTTTACCTGATGCATCGCTGTAGATAACAAATCCATCCGAACCAGATGGTATTATTAGAATAGGTGCCAAAATGAGTCTCCTCTCGAGCTCTTGGAAACTCTTCTCGCATTCCTCTCTCCATACGAATTTTGTATCTTTTCGAGTCAGCTGAGTTAACGGAGTAGTAATTCGAAAAAATCCTTCCATGAATCTCTGATAATAACCATCTAAGCCCAAAAAGCTACGCACTTCGATCACCAACTTCGATTGCTCCCAACTTTGTATTGCTTTAATCTTTGTCGGGTCAACAGATACTCCATGTTTTGACACCACGTGCCCAAGGAATGCTACTTTCTTAAGCCAGAACTCACATTTCTTCAGCTTAGCATATAGCTTGTTGTCACGAAGTCTTTGAAGTCCCATCTTCAAATGGTGCTCATGATCTTCACGGCTTTTGGAATAGATGAGGATGTCATCAATAAAGATAACAACGAACTGATCCAAATATTCCTTGAATACATGGTTCATCATATCTATGAAAGTAGTAAGAGCATTAGTCAATCCAAAAGACATGAATAAGAATTCATAATGCCCGTACCAAGTTCTGAAGGCAGTCTTTAAAATATTCTCAGTTTTAATCTTCAGCTGATGATATCCAGAACGAAGATCGATCTTTGAAAAGAATTGTGCTCCTTGTAACTGGTCTAACAGGTCATCAATACGAGGTAGGGAATATCTATTCTTGATGGTGACATGGTTCACTTCTCGGTAGTCAATACAAAGTTGCATACCCCCGTCTTTCTTCTTTACAAATAAAATAGGAGCACCCCAAGGAGATGTACTAGGACGAATGAAATCGATGTCTAATAATTCCTGTAGTTGGACTTTTAATTCCTGAAGTTCAATAGGAGCCATTCGATATGGGGTTTTAGAAATGGGCTTTGTACCCAGTTCAAGATCAATAAAGAATTCAACTTCACGTTTTGGGGGTAGACCAGGAAGTTCTTCAGGAAATACGTCAGGAAATTCACTAACAACAGAAATATTATTCAAATCTGACGTGTTTTTATTCAAGTCCATAATATGGGCTAAGAAAGCTTGACATCCATTTTTTAATAAACGAATAGCTTTATGGCTTGATATGACAGTGACTGATTTTAGTGGTTTAGTTGCTTGAATTCGTATAACAGGTTGGTTAAGAATATGAAAATTAACAACCTTACAAAAACAATCAATTTTGGCATGATGAGTGGTTAACCAATCAATCCCTAAAATCACATCAAATGCAAGTATCTTTAAAGAGATAAGATTAACAGGTAATGTGATTGTGCTAACTTGGATCAAGCAAGATTTATAAACAGTGGATGTGATAAAGGTTTCTCCTAACGGAGTCTCCACAGATAAGTCAAAGTCTAATTTCTCCGGAGTCAAGTTTAAACGTTGAGCACAAGAAGGAGAGATAAAAGAATGGGTAGAACCAGTGTCTAGTAAGGTATAAACTTTGCAAGAGTTCAAGATTAGCTTACTCGTGATCACCTCGTTCGGGTTTCTCGCATTTTGTCCAGTCACGACAAACGCCCTACCTTAAACCACCGACTTTGTTTTGTCCGTATTTTCCTTTGGTGCCGCCATCCCAGTTCGACTTGACTTCGCTACTGGAAAAAATCGGGCTATATGACCGTCTTTTCCACAATTGAAACACACCTTGGAAGGCTGTGAACAGTTTGGACTTATGTGTCCCTCCTCTCCGCATTTGTAGCATCTAACTAGCGGTCATTCTCCTCCCCTAGAATTTATTGGTGGTGGTGATGCTGGTGTTGATGTCTTCCCGTCATTGTTGAATCTCCTCTTTTTGAAATTTCCACTTGACTCACCTCTCCTATTATCATGGCCATGATGACCACCCGAGTGGTTACCGTTTTTGTCCGTATTTTTCCCTCCTCGTTGGTTATCATCGCTCCGATGACTGCTGTCACCGGTATGACCCTGGTTGTGGTCCCTTGGTTGAACATACTCATTATCTCGCTCTAATAATTGATCCTTGATGATAACATCTAAATACAGAGAAAATTTGTGAGAGATAAGGTATTGACGAATCTCAGGTTTTAGACCTCTCAGAAACATCCGCATCATACGTTCCTCATTCTCCACCAAATGAGGTACAAACCTGGATAACTCTGCGAACTTAGCGCCTCGTCTTTGGGACACCGCCATGTTGTTATTATGTTCCAATCTAATAAACTTTACCTCCTTCATATATGACGAATACTTTCGGAAAAGTACTTGTCATTGAACGATTTTTGAAATCTTTCCCAAGACATGTGTTGAGTCACGGTCAGTACGCTTCACGATTCCCACCAAGATGACCGCTTTCACCACGGAACATAAAGGTGGCGAATGGAACCTTTTGTTCTTCCGTACATCCTAAGACATCGAATATCTTGGTAATTTGCTTGACCCATGTTTCGCCTTTAATCGATTTGGCTTTCCCGTAAATCGTGGTCCCAACTCCTTGAATCGCTTGTCTGTGATAAACCGAAAATGCTATCATTTCCACCCGTATTTTGTATACGAGTCTCCCTCGTCTGATTTTGCATGAACTGCAAAAAACTTCTAAACATTCCATCATTCATCGTTTGTTCCATAATGTTATTTACAGAAGTAATATTGCCTTCCTGTTGCACATTCTCTTGGTTGGTGATTGAAGGTTGTTCCACAGTCTCATACACTCCATTGTTAACGTTCTCAGCTGCCATTCTTAAAAACTGCCATAAAACAAGGGTTAATTAAACAAATTAACATGTCACATAATATCCCTATATTATGACCGACCAACAAATAAGCTTAGGTAGGACACACTAGCGAAGGATTTACTCGTCTCTCTCCTCCTAGTTCTATTTCCCGATCTCCGCCAAAGACCATATCCCTAAGCTGGCGATACTAATCGATGACCAGTGACGTCCCTCAGATTCGGATTCCTCCGACCCGGTCCGGTCATCACGATAAAATACTAACATCCACCTCTAAACAACATACGATAACTAAAATGCGGAATATAATAAACGTACGTCGTTCATTCAAAAGGTGTTAATAGTCCCAAGATACGATAACCTTAATATCATCTTACAATCATACCCTAAAATAAATATTAGGGTTCACATTACATAATCGTAATTTAAACTAAGCATAAGATAAATTCTACTTCTCACAATTATCCTACATCTTCCCTTTACCCTTGTCCTTTCCTGAGGTCTCGGGCTTAGCTGCAATATAATTTATGATATAGCAAGGATGAGCAACAAGTTTGCTCAACAAGTTTAAATACGACAATAAGGGTATATCATGATGAATGGAAAATATCTGGCAATGGATTCAACAATATGAATATTTGAAGGATTCAACAATATGAATATCATAAGCAAAGATAATGATTGCTTTTAGAATAACTGCTAGTCAAGTAGACTTTGAACAATAACACTCCAATGGAATCAATAGCTAATTAACCCTTTGGTTACTGGCTACAGAATAAGTACTTGAGGGGATCAGCCTCACGTACTCTATGTATATGCATAACATTTAAATCTGCTATGTTGTATCTTATATTAGATACCTGGGGTCCTCCCCTATCATAAGAGGGGTGTTCTTTCAGTCTAAGAATCCTTACCATCAATTGGTTTGGATAGCTTTTATAAAACTTCATACGCTTGTCTGACCGAACAAAGGTTCAGACTCTATTTACCACAGTTCAAGAATTATTGAACTTTAAATGATGTACAAGTGCAAGACTGTACGAACTCAAGTATACTAAGTGCGAATATCAATAACATCGATGTGGAATAATTGTAAAGTAATTAGACCATTTAACAGCATGCTTGGAAATAAGATTCAAGCTTAAATGAATAACTTTTAATTCAACAATATCCTGCTCAATGCAATATGAGGAGGATAGGAAAACTTTCACAAACTCAAAGTTGTGTAAGTTTGGAAACTCGCAACACAATAAATTCGGATACTTACTCAATATAATTTAGGGTAAGTTTAGGGAAACTTGCTTAACAAAAGTAGGGTTCAAGGAACTTGCACAATCAAAGAGTGAAGTTCAAAGAAAGCTTGCATTCAACATACGAATCGTATGAAATTCAGGAACTTGCACAAAATCCAAAGTTTGTGTAAGTTTTAGGAAACTTGCCTGTTTGCTCAGCTACAGTATAATACTAGCTTTAACTAACTTGCGTTGAAACGACCTAACATTAACAAGTCGGTCTTTCAATTAGTATGTGTAAACTAATACGAGTATACACTTAAAAGAATCAAGTCATCACATAGCATGCTTCTATACATGTATCATTACATTACTCGATTAGTTTCTAACTATGTCATATTTGAAATCACCATTTACTAATTCATCATAGGATTCTTTCAATAACATTCTTATTATCATATGACTACTATATTAGACATGTATTACATATTAAAGTAACCATATAAGTATGCATCAGTTCTCAATTTAATAAGAGAACTCAGATCTCGATCTTGAGTAATCACATGGGTCATTTAGTTTTGTACTAAGGAGTTAAGGCTACGACACACTTCTTCTTGGTACAAACCAAGACATGGTTGCTTCTATAGAAAGCCAGTGCACACAGGACTTGCGCATAAATGAACAATCATGCACAACACACATGCTATTAAAAGAATTACTAAGTTTTAACCCTTCATCAAACATATCAAAGGTCATTATTCGTTTTCACTTAATCAAGACTTCACAGGTTAAGCTAACAAGGTCGATCATGTCTAGTCATTATAAATATGCTACATGGTCCTTTAGCCTCAACTATACATTCATATGTTAGATATCAAAAGCATACTTACAAGTTCTCAACTTATAGTTTATCGAGTTCGTTTCCAAAACTTTAAGTCTCCATTAGTAAAATTCATCCAAACATGTGAGATACATCTATACTGTCTAATTCATGCTTTCATAATCACATAATAGATCACATGACCCTTTTCTTATGTTCAAAACTTAGTGTATACATGTTTTAATTATACATAGCAAATATAGTCTATTTTTCTTAAAATTCCTCTTTTTCATGCTTGAATATCTTATATTACCTTCAACCATAGACTAACATATTGACACATGCCAAGACATATCAGAACGTAATACACTTGCATCCAAGGTTAGAACTTGTTTTGCAAAAAGAGTTTATCAAAACTATTTTCCAACTCTTTAAGTCCTCTTTGAATAATCAAATTAAAATCAACTAACATGGCTTACTATGTACATAATAATCTTAGTTCACATGTTAAGGTTGTTTATAAGTATCTAATAACCAAAATAGCATGCTCAGAATGGAATAAGATCACAAAAGTACTATACATGATCGGCGACCTTTGCGCTGCTGCGATATATAGTATAAAAGTGGCGCTGCAGCATACTTCCGACTGAATGAAAAAATAAGGACTCTGCTTCGGCAGAGTTCTAACATAATCAACATCAAGCCTTAGTTTAAACCCATAATACATTTCTTAGACATACAAACAAACCAATATAACACAATAACATGCTATTATATATCAATTAATAGAGAATTCTTGAGAATTGTAAGAATTTGCCAATAACCCAATTCAAGAACATAAATTAGATTTTATACCTCTTTGAAGCTAAATGAACTTATTTTCTTCCTTCTGTGATTGCTAACCTCTTATTTGGACCACAACTCACTTACTCTCAAATTATCAGAGTTTTCAAGAACTAAAACAAAGCAACGTGAATTGAAGATTATGTCTGTCATTTATAGAAGAAACTTGGACTGGACAATCACATTGCACTGAGGTCGAATTCATGGTGTATTAGCAGGAAACATTGGTTAATAAGGAGTGGGTTAACAACCCACCACCAACCATCACCATAACTAATGACCACAGACTTGTAAGTTACGTATTTAGGTGATAGGTTACTGTTCATGTATTGATATTGGACTCTCAATTTGGGACAAGCTCAGCAACAAGTTATTTAAGGCTTGGTTTGGATACTATAATTCCCAAAATGTAATTTAAATGTGTTAATGCTCCTACATAAAGGAAAGTTGGGAATTATTTATGTACTCACATTATTACAAATAACTCTTACTATATAGTCTATATATATAATATATAGACATATTAATGTGCCACCTTGTACTATATAAAATATATAGTTAACTACCACATAATAAAGGTTTACTATATTGCACAACTTAATCAAGTAACATATAATCATTTTACAAATTATTAATCTCTTACACATTAATTATTATTTTTCCAATAATAATTATTAATTAACACATTATCAATTAATAACTCATTATTGCAATTAATCAATATGTTCAACTCTTGCTACTATATTCAAATAGATTGAATATTTAATTAATACTCTTATCAAATCTTTGATATTAGAATGTTAGGGTTAGTCCACTAATTTAAATCAACTATTAGTGACTCCCCTTAATCATTTCGTAAATTCACATAACCACTTAAGGTTTATATAAACTCACAAAACTAACTTATTAAAAATTAAATCACATATTTAATTAATAAGGAGTTTAAAATTCACGGTTATTACAGACGCCCCCAAAATAGGTACATCACCCATTCCGAGTCGCCAAATACATGGTACAGAAAACAACTACAACTTTATTATTACAATTATCGTGCAAAATACAACAACACATACTGTGAGTTTAAATACAAATATTGTCTTCTAGACAATATCCACACTCAAATAAAGTCCTCATTACAATTATTGATGCACTATTTTACAAAAATAGTGAGGACTGCTAAAACAACCGCTCAGGACCATCGATTCCATACCCCTACCGGTTCTTCACTGCTATGTTTTCTCTTCCTAAGAAGAAAAATAGAACAAAAAGGAAAAGGGTGAGCTCAACTAGCCCAGTAAAGAATATTATGACTAGGATAATATACAACAAATTATCCTTAGTCTTCAATAGGGAAAAATCTGATAGAATATAATAGACAACAAGTTTTAGATCAACAACTGCAGCGGAAACAATAATCCATTAGAAGCGTTAAGTAGAGAATGAAATCTACTATCATCTATGAATTTAAAAGTCCATCATTAATATTTTATCCCTGTAACATCAATCAATACACATCTTGAATCAAATATTCATCTTTGCACTACGGGCCAAAGATATTCATTTGTATCACTAGTTGGTCATGTTCATCTCAATACCTGTTCATCTTTTCACTACGGGCCAAATATATTCATCATGTAATCATTCATCTTTGCACTACAGACCAAAGATATTCATCAAGTATCACCATTAAGGACTGAGGATGATGAAAAACATTTTAGAGAACGAATCTAGTAAGATAAAAGGACAAAGTTTAGAGATTCGTACTTTAGATAATTCAAGTTTAAAAATACTCCATAATAAACCATAATGGAGTGAAATTCAAGAATGAAGATAAAAACATGGATACAATCAATGATAGTAACCATAATAGACATCTGGGACAAAGAAGAGAAAATTTCATTTTTCGGTGAATAGTGTTGTATACGTGAATAGTGCCGTATACGTGAATAGTAACCCCGACACAAAAAGGTAGAAATTCCATAATAAAATTCATATCAATATTTCAGCATAATGATATTGAAGAAAATAATATCATTTACGAAGAAAATAGCATCTCTTACCTCAAAATAACAGTATTTCTGATCAGAATATCAATATAAAGCCGAATGAAACTTACACTGAATAACAACTCTCAAAGTATCTAAATACTCACAAAATACGCTCGATAATATAGAGAGAGAAAACTTATTTCTGGTATGATTTTCAATTCTAATCTAAGCGCCTATTAATAGGAAAATGCTAGAACGCCAAAGGAGACTAAATTAATAAAATATTAATTTTTCTTTTCTTCTTCTACGTACCTCCTTTGTTGAAAATCTAAGCAAGCCATCTTTGAAAAAAATTCAGCCCACATGTTTTGAAAAACAAAAGTGGGTCCCATCCCTAATTTTAATAAAAATATTTAATTTCCAAAATTTCAACAATTCATAATAAATAGTCATTTTATCAGAAAAATACGAATTTTATGTCCATTCCATAGGAAATCGAATTCTCTACAACTTTACAAAAGAAAGTTTTTCCAAATTTCAAATAGAAAATGTCCGAAATCCACATACGGATGATTTTTAATACCTCCATTCTGACAAAATACTGATAAAATACCTTAGCTTAATTCCTTCAATTATATCCTCATAAAAATAAATATTTTCTTCATTTATATCCACATAAAAAAAATATTTTCTTATCATATAAATTAATAAATAATTATTCACAAATAATAATACAGAATCATAATAATAACAACTGCATTGCTCCCGGAAAAGAGGTGGCTTTACGATAAGGATTTCTCCTTATCAAGCGCCAATTAGGTGACCAAACCTCTTCTTGATGTAACTTTCTAGACATTGCCAATAATGCTATCTAATAATATTATTCAAATAATATGAATTATTGATCTGATAATGGGAAATACTGTGTAGTGACAATTATTGAAACAACAATAATATAAAATATCAACCTTGCAATTATTGAATCAATAAAATAAAATATTGAACAGTAATTACTGTAACAATTATTGAGTAATGCCTTCTTACATAAGAATCAATAATTCAAAATTACTGTGCAATACCGTGTGCTACTGTGCAACCACGCTTATTACTGTATTTTAACCACCGGGTATTCCAATAGTGTTAACGGTAACAACTACGCCGTTATTTATAATAAGTTGGGGTCTTACAGCGTGGCAGCGCTACTTTCGGAATGGCCTGGAGTTAGGCGTGCTCGCGTTCAAGTATCAGATCGAATTTTTTTGGTCCAGGGAATGGCGCGGCCGCGCCTTAAATACACTAGAAATCCGTGCGCCCGCACCAAGGATTTTTTTGCTGCAGTGTCCTCTGGTAAAACGACCATAACTTTTGATCTAGGAGGATTTATGGGGCCTGCCACCTATCAAATCGAATCTCTCGACGATCTCTACAACCTTTATTCTTTGACAATTTAGAAATAATGGACGGATGATTGTTGAAATTGGGTTGGAATTTACTGCTATGAAAATGGTCACCCAAAACATTGAAGTTCAACGTCCGTTGGTACAAAGGTCATAACTCTTGAATCCGAACACCGATTGGAATAATTCAAGATGTTCCGAAAAGCTAAGAAGAATCTCTACAACATAATCCAAGTTCTAAGCCAAGAACATGAAATGAGCATGAACGCCCAAACGATGGCCGAATTGCTTTTCCTTACGTTTTCATACCAATAGTCGCTCACACAGCTCCCAAGCATATAATCTACAAAATGAACACAAAATGTATGAAAAGTAACTGAGAAACATGAGTTTAAGCAACTAATTCAAGTAACAGATACCGGATAAGTAGGTATAAAACCTACTTATCATATCTCAAATACTTAGACCAATTTCTTCTTCTCAATTGATTAGAACTTTTGAAAAGAAGTGAGAGAAAGATTTTTAAAGATAGAGAATGTAGGTAAGGAATGAGCTTTTCTTTTCTTATGAATTGGCAAAATGAAATGAATGGAAAAGTGATACACACATAATTTTTTATCTCTTGGAGGATTACCATATAGAGATTGAAGTCAATAAGGAAAGAATAGGGAAAAAAAGAACAGAAGTGTCCAAGTTCAATGAATCTAAATTAGGGTTCAAATTTATTGTTTTACAATTAATACTTATATAAATATTTTTGATAGATCACTTAGAACTTCAAATAAGGTTCGGATAATTCACTCTATAAGATGAATATCTCGGAGTTGTTTTGAACGATCAAGTGTTGATCTACTTTACGATATTTATATAAATAATATCAATAAAAGACCATTTAGGACTTTGAGCACTTGTTCTACTAATTCACTCACTTAAGATGAATATCTCTGTTATAGTCTCAGTGTCTAAGTACTGACTTTTTATTTGATAAATAGATTACATATATATATATATATAAAATTTTGTATAACAATTTATATTTGTATATCTATAAATCTAAATAAGCATGAGATAATTCAAATAAATCAAATCAAATAACTTATCTCAAATACTTAGACCAATTTCGTCTTCTCAATTGATTAGAACTTTTGATAAGAAGAGAGAGAAAGCTTTTTAGAGAGAGTATGTAGGCAAGGAATGAGCTTTTCTTTTCTTGTGAATCACTACAAAAAAATCAATCATTGCCGACGGGATATGTCGTCGTGAATGACTCGTTGCCGTCGGCAATGAGGTCATTGGCGATGACATACCCCATCGCCCCTCCGGTCGTCGCCCCTGTCTCCCGTCGTGCGCCGTCGGGAACTAAGTCATTGCCGACGGGGTCATTGCCGACGGCATATCGTCGGTAATATACCATTAGCGACAGCACGAACGATGGATAGGCCGTCGTTAATAACAGTTCACTATTGTTAAAAATGTAGGTCATTGCCGACGGCATAGCCATCGCCAATGCCCCGTCGCCAATGACCCAATTCCAAAAAAAAAATTATTTAAAATTGCAAAATTCCCTTGTTCATTTACATATACATATACATTGAACCTGTTATAAACTAAAGAAAAACAAATAATGACAATGTACGCATATCAATAACAATCAAAATTCCCCTATTCTTTTACTATCAACAATCAATATAATTAGATACCAAACTCAAGTCTGTACAACTCAAAATCTAAATACATACATGAAAGTCAAAATATAAATATAAACTAACTACGAGTCTCATCAACAAGACCCTACAAAATTAAAATATTAATAACGAAGTGCAAAATAGAGCATATTTAAATTATTTTAGTTTGTGTTCTACAAGTGTTGTTGAGTTTTGCAAACTGGCGATAACTCGGTCTCTGAATGTCAGAATCGAGTCCCGTAAGTTCAAATGCATGTCTAATACCTACGCGGTGCTATGTGTGTGTTTGTGTGGCGTCCGGACGGACGATGCGGGTTTTGGGCTCTTTTTCGGCTTTTTGCCTAAGTGTTGGCGAGTTTTACAGACTAGGCGATAACTCGGTCTCCATATGTCGGAATCGAGTCCCATAAGTTCTAACGCATGTCTATTACCTACGCGGTGCTATGTATGTGTTTGTGTGGCGTCCGAACGGACGATGTGGGTTTTGGGCTCTTTTTCAGCTTTTTGCCTAAGTGTTGGCGAGTTTTGCAAACTGGGCGATAACTCGGTCTCCGTATGTCGGAATCAAGTCCTGTAAGTTCTAACGCGTGTCTAATACCTACGCGGTGCTACGTGTGTGTTTGCATGGCGTCCGGACGGACGATGCGAATATTGGGCTCTTTTTTGGCTTTTTACGTAAGTGTTGTTGAGTTTTACAAACTAGGCGATAACTCGGTCTCCGTATGTCAGAATTGAGTCCCATAAGTTCTAATGAGTGTCTAATACCTACACGGTACTATGTATGTGTTTGCGTGGCATCCGGACAGACGATGCGGGTTTTGGGCTCTTTTTCGGCTTTTTGCCTAAGTGTTATTGAGTTTTGCAAACTGGGCGATAACTCGGTCTCCGTATGTAGTAATCGAGTCCCAAAAGTTCTAACACGTGTCTAATACCTACGCAGTGCTATGTGTGTGTTTGCGTGGCATCCGATCAGACGATGCGGGTTTTGGACTCTTTTTTGGCTTTTTGCCTAAGTGTTGGCGAGTTTTGCAAACTAGGTAATAACTCGGTCTTCGTATGTCGGAATTGAGTCCCGTAAGTTCTAACGCGTGTCTAATACCTACGCGGTGCTATATGTGTGTTTGCGTGGCATCCGGACGGAAGATGCGGGTTTTGGACTCTTTTTCGGCTTTTTGCCTAAGTGTTGGCGAGTTTTGCAAACTGGGCGATAACTCGGTCTTCGTATTTCAGAATCGAGTCCCATAATTTCTAACGTGTGTCTAATACCTACGCGGTGCTATGTGTATGTTTATATGGCGTCCGGACAAACGATACGGGTTTTGGGCTCTTTTTCGGGTTTTTGCCTAAGTGTTGGCGAGTTTTACAAACTGGGGGATAACTCGGTCTCCGTATGTCAGAATCGAGTTCCGTAAGTTCTAACACGTGTCGAATACCTACGCGGTGTTATGTGTGTATTTACGTGGCATCCAGATGGACGATACGGGTTTTGGGCTCTTTTTCGGCTTTTTGCCTAAGTGTTGGCGAGTTTTGCAAACTGGGCGATAACTCGGTCTCCGTATGTCAGAATCGAGTCCCGTAAGTTCTAACGCATGTCTAATACCTGCGCAGTGCTATGTGTGTGTTTGCGTGGCGTCCGGACGGACGATGCGGGTTTTGGGCTCATTTTTGGCTTTTTGCCTAAGTGTTGGCGAGTTTTACAAACTGGGCGATAACTCGGTCTCTGTATGTCAGAATCGAGTCTCGTAAGTTCCAACGCGTGTCTAATACCTACGCAGTGCTATGTGTGTGTTTGTGTGGCATTCGGACGGCCGATGCGGGTTTTGGGCTCTTTTTCGGCTTTTTGCCTAAGTGTTGTTGAGTTTTGCAAACTGGGCGATAACTCGGTCTCCGTATGTCGGAATCGAGTCCCGTAAGTTGTAACGCGTGTCTAATACCTACGCGGTGCTATGTGTGTGTTTGCATGGCGTCCGAACGGACGATGCGGGTTTTGGGTTCTTTTTTGGCTTTTTACCTAAGTGTTGTTGAGTTTTGCAAACTGGGTGATAACTCAGTCTCCGTATGTCAGAATCGAGTCCCGTAAGTTCTAACGCGTGTCTAATACCTACGCTGTGCTATATTTGTGTTTACAATTACAAATTATGTTAGTTAGGGTTTTATCTTAAGTTTATCTAACCAATACAATTATAAATTACATAAATTAAATAAGGAAATACAGAATTTAATTATTTTTACCTGTCGAATATATGGTGGGAAGATGTTGGCCAAGACAACTGCACACACGCGGATGGCCTCCTCCCGTACTACACCCATGAGGTCGTCAACATCAACTGTAGGATCGATAGAGCCCTGGACATCCTCCTGAGCCAGATGATAGATCCACTCGCGTGATGGTGCGCCTGACTGCACAACACCGCTCACCATGCACCCCTCTATGATCTGCCGGAAGAAGTCGTCAGATAATGAAGGGTCGGCACCCGATCCACTCGCACCACTACCTCCATTGGGTGGGCGTCGCTGAGATCTCGCAGCAGGGACTAGGGTGTAAGCTGGGACATGGGGAATGCCCACAACTCTACCCTTCTTCGGTCCCCCTGTAGCTTGCAGCCAGTCCTCTATCTCCTCGTCCGCACGCGTAGACTCGTCTACTAGAGTGTTGTGATGCCCCCAAAATTAGGTATTAATCACCCATCTTGAGTCGTCAAATATATGGTACAGAATTCAAATATAACTTAATAATATAGCTGTCGTGTAAAATACGATGAAACATAAACTGAAGTTTTAATAAGAATATTGTCATCTAGACAATATCCACACCCAATGGAGTCCTCATTATATTTATTGTCACACTATTTAACAGAATAGTGAGGACTACTAATGCTATCATCTAGACCGTCACTCCGTTCCCCGACTACTCCCGGCTACGTTTTCATTTCTTGAAGAGAACAGTGAAAGAAAGGGTGAGCTCATCTAGCCCAGTAAGAAATATTATGACAAAGATAATGCAGAATAAATTATCATTAGTCTTCAACAATGTTAAACTGAAAAAATACAATAGACATCAAGTTTAACTGCAGCGGAACAAGCAATCCATTAGAAAAGTCAAGTAGAGAATAAAATCTACTATCTTCTATGATTTAAAAAGGTTTTCATCTATTTTTATCGCTGAGACTCAGCTTAATAAATAAACCACATCATCGAATCATCCTTGCTCTACGGGCCAAGGATTTTCATTAAATCATCAATGGTCATGACTATAATGAATAATCTCTGGTCATAATCATACCAAGTCCATCTCTGCACGTAAGCCAAAGATGTACAACAATAAAACCAATAATCAACAATCCATCTTTGCACGTAAGCCAAAGATATACAACAAGAAAACCAATAATCAACAATCCATCTTTGCACGTAAGCTAAAGATATACAATTCAATAATCAACAGTCCATCTTCGCACGTAAGCTAAAGATAACTTTCATCACCATATAAGCATGAGGATGATGACAATGATATAAGCATTAATCAAACTAAAATAAGGATAAATATTAAAGATTTTAAATTTATCCAAATATTATAAACCACTCATAATCTAATATTATTAATATCATAACAATATTTTAATCACCTCTAAACTTATAAACAATTTATTTCAATTGTTTACACTTTACCAAATAATGCATTTAATCATTCAAAGAATGCCATAATCATAAGATTTCATCACCAATGATCAAATCCCTTATCAACAATCTACATATATCTTATATAGGATTTCAAAGCCATAAAATCCTATTTTCAAACTTTGTTACTTCACATAACATATTTAACTCATATGTTCGTAACTAAACCATTTTCATGAAAAATACCAAATCAGTCCCAAAAATATTTCTTTTCTGGGATTTAGCATAATATAGTCCCATAATAAACATATATTTTTCTCGAAATTTTTAAAATTCATTTACTATTTTTCAAAAATCAATTTCCAATTAATTCCTTAAGAAATTAGCTACCTCGAGTTTAACTCCAAAATTCCCAAATCTTGGCAGGATCTTACACATGTTAACGTGAGTCTCCGCTTTAAATTTCATGGTCATCTGAGTTATAAAACTCCTAAGTTATAGCATTTTTTTCAAATGGAAAAACCTAAATATTAAAATGGTCATAACTTGCTCATTTTAAGTCGGAATAAGCTCATTTTTTGACAGGAGGTTCTTTATACCATATAGTTTAATGTCCCAAAAGGCCAGAAATTTTCTCACAATTTAAGTGGCCGAAACAGCCCTTCTAAAATCTGGACAGTAGCATTTCGGTAATTTCCAGCTTTTGACTACTTTGCTAAAATCAGTCCACACGAAAATCTACAACAACTTTTCTAGTGATTCCACTTGGAGATGCTACAAAACTCATAGATCTAACTCTAGAACTTGACCACACTCAAAAATTCAAAATATAATAGGAGATATGATCAATTGAATTTTATGTTCCATTTTCACCAAAATCTGATTTTCAACCCTTTGTGATTTCTAAGAAACTTTCATGTGTTCACATAATAACCAACATAACTCATCATAACACTTACTAATACTTCATATACCCATGATTTTCATCAATCCAATGCTTTTATTATGACTCTCATCATAATCAACGTAACCAGATTATTTCCATAACTTAATAAAGAATGAATACGAAGGATCATTCACCATGCATGTGGTAATCCACTTATATAGGTTATTCCAACAGAATAATAAAGAATGGAATAACAGAAGGATTCACCATACATGCGATAGAGACCGCATGCATGGAGTTATTCCCAACGAATAATAAAAACATAACCAGTCCCATGTAAAATGCATGTAGACGAGGATATTCCAATGTAAATAAAGAATGGAATAACAACAGAAATCACCATGCATGCGGTGATGACGTCAGATGAGGCAAAGTTATTCCAATGTAATAATAAATAACGGAACCAGTCGTGCAAAATTCGCGCCACCGCAGGATGTCCCAACAGTAATAATAAAGAATGGAATAACAACGAAAAACACCATGCATGCGGTGCTTGTGATAGATAGATTATTCCAACGAATAATAAATGATGGAACCCGTCCGTAAAAAATGACAGACAAGATATTCCGACAGAATAATAAATGCGGAATAATAAATAATGGAACCAGGTCGGGAGAAATTCACACCGACAGGATATTCCAACAGAATAATAAATAATGGAACCAGGTCCGGCGTAAACGCACAGACAGGATATTCCGATAGAATAATAAAGAACGGAATAATAGAAGAATTTCACCATATATGTGGTACTTCGCATAAACAGGTTATTCCAACATAAGAATGAAGAATGAAATAACAACTCTTACGAGTATTGAAAAAAAATAATTCTCTTCATGAATACAAAAGAATAATACCCCTTACAAGTACAACAAATAATATCCCTTACCTCAAAAGAAGACTGGATACTGGAATAGTGAGGGGGCAGACTTCTCTTCTTCTTTCTCTCAAAAATTTATCTCTATAATAATGGCTCTAAAGCTTTAGTGAATTGGTGAGAAATGAAGGAAGAATGAGCTTCTATTTATAGGAAAATATAGTTTCGATAATTGCACGTTTTTGGGCTCAAAATATTATAGTACAATACCTCCAACTTTTCTTTCATTTTTAATTCAGTCATCCAAGTATTATCAAACTTGCACCACCTCCCCTAATAGTAAATTATGTGAATCAATAGTAAATCATGTGACTCAATAGTTCTAAACATGTGAAAAATTAATTACAATATAGTACCTCCATCTATACCTCCATCTTTAACTTAGTCATGCAAGTATCATCAATCTTGCACCAACTCCCCTAATAGTAAATCATATGACTCAATAGTACACGCATGTGAACAAATAGTTATATGAGCATGTGAATTAGTAGAAATTAATTGCTCATTTACCCGATTAATTACTTGGTTTATCAATATAACCCCCTGACATCAATTATCATCGGAATAGATGTCGATTTCAACTAACACCAATAATCCCAACACAATGGAACTATCAAATTCATCTTTAATCAACACGAACTTATTCATCATTTATATCATAATTCACAATATTTAACAACCAGGTCGTTCCCAGGAAAGAGGGGGCTTTCCAATAAGGATTACTCCCTATTGGCGCGTAATTAGGTGACCAAACCTCTCCTCGACAGAACTTCTAGACATTGTAAATATTACAATTTAATAATATGAATAACTTTGTCGTCTCAATTATTGATTTAATAGTATATCATATAATGCAGAAGATACTATGACAATAATCGAATCAATAATATGAGAGATATGATGCAGCAATTACTATAGCAATAATTTAGTATAACTGAGTGACTTCTCACGTAAGCATCAATAATCAATACCGTGTGCTACTATGCAACCACACGTATTACTGTACTTTTACTACTGGGTAGTTCAACAATATTAACAGTAAAACCTCCGCCGTTATTTTCATAAAATATTTTTGTCGTTTTCTAACTACGACGACAGTACTTCCGTTGTGGGGTCCACTAATAATTTTGACATCATACGAATATTCTCCGACAAAAAGAATATTCCCCGACCAAACGAATATTTTATAACAACTTGCATAATTTGAAGAATTTATAAATACTACCCACAACTATAACATTATCTCAAATTCACACCATAATATTCAAAAAAAAAATCTAGAAAATTAAATCTTTATTCGTAAAATCTCGGATCTCACAATCTCCACTCCTTATGAAATTTTTCCCTCGAAATTTACGCACATACCTGGTATGCCGAACAGATGAGGATACCTTAACTTCATTTCAAATTCTAACTCTTGAGGTATAACCTTTGAGTGTTGAATACGATCCTTCTTATTCAAGATTTTAACACGTAATTCCTCATATGTTAAATCTTCCACTGTCTCATTCGGTTCTAAATCAATAATGTTGTTCGGGTTGTGCACATATTTACATAACATCGGTACGTGATAAACGTTATGAACACACAATATATTTGGCGGTAAAACGAGTCTATAGGCCACAGTTCCTACTCGATCAAGGATTTCAAATGGGCCAATAAAATCGAGGGTTGAGATTTCCTCTCTTCGTCGATTCTTGCTTCTAGAATAACGCCCTCTTGAACCTTCTTTTTCACATTCATCGACCTCGTCAAAAGGTAGTTTGAGCGGCCTTTATCTTTATCGACTAGAGTCGATTTTACTCGATATTTGATATCACCACGTGGGTCCCTAGAGTCTTGAACTCTATCTTCATCATTTGTAAGTTATACGAAATGGGTCTTTGTGTTAACAACTTTGCACTCATAAACGCATACGATCTTCAACTCAACACGTCAGCTACCACGTTCACTTTCCCACGATGGTATTAAATGGTATGATCGTAATCTTCAACAGCTCGAGCCAACGTTTTTGGCGCATTATGCGTTCGTTTTGGATGAAGAAATATTTATGGGTTAAAGAAATGGGTTTTGTACTGGGGTCAATACAAAATTTGATTTCACGCTACGGGGTAGCTAAGAAGTCTTCAAGAATACGCCAGGAAATTTATTAACAATAGAAATATCATTCAAAACTGTGACTCTCATCCAAGACTTGGATAGCACAGGTAATGAAGGTTTCTCCTAACGAAGTTTCAACCAATAAGTCAAAGTCTAACTTCTCAGGAGTCAAATTTAAACGTTGAACACAACTAGGTGAAATACAAGAGTGGGTAGAACCGGTATCTAATAAGGCATAAACTTCGCAAGAATTTATAATTACTAACCCGTGCTAACTTCGTTCGGGTTACTCGCTTTTTGAGAAGTCACGAAAAACGCTCTCCCTGAAACCACCGACTTTGTTTTGTCTGTATCCGCCTTTGGTGCCACCTTCCCAGCTGGACTTGACTTTAATATACAACAAAATTGAGCTAAATGACCTTCTCTTCTTGAAATTTTCACTTCTATTATCTTGGCCATGATTACCACCGAAGTGGTTACCATTCTTGGCATGATAATTTCCCCCACGATGATTATCATTGTTCCGATGGCCATTGCCACCGGTATAATTATTATCGTGTTGTTGATTGTTACCTTTTGGTTGTGTTGAGTCATTATCGCGCTCCAATAACTGAGCCCTATTCACAACTTCTGAATATAAAAAAAGTTTATGAGAAATGAGGTATTAACGTATATCGGGTTTCAAACGTCTTAGAAACATTCGCGTCATTCGCTCCTCATTATCGACCAAATGGGATGCAAACCGGGATAACTCCGCAAACTTAGCCTCGTACTGTGATACGGTCATATTATTTTGCTCCATTGCTTATCTCAACATTTTCAGATGCCATTTTCAAACACTGTCACAAAACAAGGGTTAATTAACATAACACATATTATCCCTATACCCTGACCGACCAATTAAATACCAAATAAACTTAGGTAGGTCATACTAGCGAAGGAATTCCCCATCTCTCCCCTCCTAGTTCTTCTCTCATATCTCAACCAGGGATCATATCCCTAAGCTTTAATACCAACTGTGACGCCCCCAAAATTAGGTATTCATCACCCATCTTGAGTCGCCAAATACATGGTACAGAATTCAAATATAACTTAATAATACAGCTGTCGTGTAAAATACGATGAAACATAAGCTGAGAGTTTTAATAAGAATATTGTCATCTAGACAATATCCACACCCAATGGAGTCCTCATTACATTTATTGTCACACTATTTAACAGAATAGTGAGGACTACTAATCTGGACCGTCACTCCGTTCCCCGACTAGTCCCGACTACGTTCTCATTTCCTGAAGAGAATAGTGAAAGAATGGGTGAGCTCAACTAGCCCAGTAAGAAATATTATGACTAAGATAATGCAGAATAAATTATCATTAGTCTTCAACAATGTTAAACTGATAAAATACAATAGACATCAAGTTTAACTGGAGCGGGACAAGCAATCCATTAGAAAAGTCAAGTAGAAAATAAAATCTACTATCTTCTATGATTTAAAAAGGTTTTTCATCAATTTTTATCGCTGAGACTCAGCTTAATAAATAAACCACATCATCGAATCATCCTTGCTCTACGGGCCAAGGATTTCCATTAAATCATCAATGGTCATGACTATACCGAAAAATCTCTGGCCATAATCATACCAAGTCCATCTCTGCACGTAAGCCAAAGATATACAATAATAAAACCAATAATCAACAATCCATCTTTGCACGTAAGCCAAAGATATACAACAAAAAAATCAATAATCAACAATCCATCTTTGCACGTAAGCTAAAGATATACAATTCAATAATCAACAGTCCATCTTCGCACGTAAGCTAAAGATAACTTTCATCACCATATAAGCATGAGGATGATGACAATGATATAAGCATTAATCAAACTAAAATAAGGATAAATATTAAAGATTTTAAATTTATCCAAATATTATAAACCACTCATAATCTAATATTATTAATATCATAACAATATTTTAATCACCTCTAAACTTATAAACAATTTATTTCAATTGTTTACACTTTACCAAATAATGCATTTAATCATTCAAAGAATGCCATAATCATAAGATTTCATCACCAATGATCAAATCCCTTATCAACAATCTACATATATCTTATATAGGATTTCAAAGCCATAAAATCCTATTTTCAAACTTTGTTACTTCACATAACATATTTAACTCATATGTTCGTAACTAAACCATTTTCATGAAAAATACCAAATCAGTCCCAAAAATATTTCTTTTCTGGGATTTAGCATAATATAGTCCCATAATGAACATATATTTTTCTCGAAATTTTTAAAATTCATTTACTATTTTTCAAAAATCAATTTCCAATTAATTCCTTAAGAAATTAGCTACCTCGAGTTTAACTCCAAAAATTCCCAAATCTTGGCAGGATCTTACACATGTTAACGTGAGTCTCCAGTTTAAATTTCATGGTCATCGGAGTTATAAAACTCCGGTTATAGCATTTTTCGTCGGAAAAACCTAAATATTAAAATGGTCATAACTTGCTCATTTTAAGTCGGAATAAGCTCATTTTTTGACAGGAGGTTCTTTATACCATATAGTTTAATGTCCCAAAAGGCCAGAAATTTTCTCACAATTTAAGTGGCCAAACAAATTTTCTTCTAAAAATCTGGGCAATAGCATTTCTAATTTCCACTTTTGACTACTTTACTAAAATCACCCACACGAAAATCTACAACAACTTTTCTAGTGATTCCACTTGGAGATGCTACAAAACTCATAGATCTAACTCTAGAACTTGACCACACTCAAAAATTCAAAATATAATAGGAGATATGATCAATTGAATTTTATGTTCCATTTTCACCAAAATCTGATTTTCAACCCTTTGTGATTTCTAAGAAACTTTCATGTGTTCACATAATAACCAACATAACTCATCATAACACTTACTAATACTTCATATACCCATGATTTTCATCAATCCAATGCTTTTATTATGACTCTCATCATAATCAACGTAACCAGATTATTTCCACAACTTAATAAAGAATGAATACGAAGGATCATTCACCATGCATGTGGTAATCCACTTATACAGGTTATTCCAACAGAATAATAAAGAATGGAATAACAGAAGGATTCACCATGCATGCGATAGAGACCGCACAAAACAAAGTTATTCCCAATGTAATAATAAAGATGAGAACCAGTCCCATGCAGAAACGCATGTATGTGATATTCCAATGTAATAATAAAGAATGGAATAACAATGTAAATTACCATGCATGCAGACGTCAGATATAGGCAGTTATTCCAATGAATAATAAATAACGGAACCAGGTCAGGCGAAATTCGCACCGACAGGATGTCCCAACAGAATAATAAAAAATGGAATAACAACAGAAATCACCATGCATGTGGCACTTCGCATAGACAAGTTATTCCAATAGAATAATAAATGATGGAACCAGGTCCGGCGTAAAACGCACAGACAGGATATTCCGACAGAATAATAAATGCGGAATAATAAATAATGGAACCAGTCAAAGTAAATTCACATGCCGAAGGGATATTTTAATGAATAATAAATTATGGAACCAAGTCCCACAGAAACGCACGCATTATGTGATAGAATAATAAAGAACGGAATAATAGAAAATTTTCACCATGTATGCGGTACTTCGCATAAACAGGTTATTCCAACATAAGAATGAAGAATGGAATAACAACTCTTACGAGTATTGAAAGTAAATAATTCTCTTCATGAATACGAAAGAATAATACCCCTTACAGGTACAACAAATAATATCCCTTACCTCAAAAGAAGACTGAATACTGGAATAGTGAGGGAGCAAACTTCTCTTCTTCTTTCTCTCAATAATTTCTCTCTATAATAATGGCTCTAAAGCTTTAGTGAATTGGTGAGAAATGAAGGAAGAATAAGCTTCTATTTATAGGAAAATATAGTTTTGATAATTGCACGTTTTAGGGCTCGAAATATTACAGTACAATACCTCCAATAGTTATATGAGCATGTGAATTAGTAGCAATTAATTGCTCATTTACCCGATTAATTACCTGGTTTATCAATATAACCCCCTGACATCAATTATCATCGGAATAGATGTCAATTTCAACTAACACCAATAATCCCAACATAATGGAACTATCAAATTCATCTTTAATCAACACGAACTTATTCATCATTAATATCATAACTCACAATATTTAACAACCAGGTCATTCTCAGGAAAGAGGGGGCTTTCCAATAAGGATTTCTCCCTATTGGCGCGCAATTAGGTGACCCAACCTCTCCTCGACAGAACTTCTAGACATTGTAAATATTGCAATTTAATAATATGAATAACTTTGTCGTCTCAATTATTGATTTAATATATCATATAATGTAGAAGATACTATGACAATAATCGAATCAATAATATGAGAGATATGATGCAGCAATTACTATAGCAATAATTGAGTATAACTGAGTGAGTTCTCACGTAAGCATCAATAATCAATACCGTGTTCTACTATGCAACCACACGTATTACTGTACTTTTACTACCGGGTAGTTCAACAGTATTAACGGTAAAACCTCCGCCGTTATTTTCATAAAATATTTTTGTCGTTTTCTAACTACGACGACAGCACTTCCGTTGTGAGGTCCACTAATGATTATGACGTCGTACGAATATTCTCCGATAAAAAGAATATTCCCCGACCAAACGAATATTTTATAACAACTTGCATACTTTGCAGAATTTATAAATACTACCCACAACTATAACATTATCTCAAATTCACACCATAATATTCAAAACAAATTGAGAAAATTAAATCTTTATTCGTAAAATCTGGGATCTCAGAAGTGTCACCTCTTTGGCTGCTTCGGGCCACTGCAAGATCCTCGAACCGTCGTTGAAAAAAAACACATTAGTAGATGATACACAAAGTATAAAATGAAAAAAAACACATTAGTAGAATTAGATAACTTACAGCAATGTGTTCTGCCTCAGGTGAGATATAACCACCATCACCTTTCTTTTGGTGGGCGTGCCACCAAAACTCCAAGCGGGAGGGTGCATGCTTTAAACTCACCTCAAGTATCTCCCGGTACAAGTCGTACGACTGAGACCCAGTGCAGTGTAGGAGACGGCAGATAAGACGATATGCTTTTCGTGCCCGTCATACAGTGGCGTCGCTGCTTCATGCAATAACTCATAGAAACCCTTAGCCCTATCATTCGGCTCTTGCTCGACGCTTCTCATCATCCATGTCTCAGATTCCAATCGGAAGTATGAACCAAAGACCTACTACTATCATGTTAAGATAAATCAAAGGTTTCGTCACCTCTAGATTCCGATTCTGATTCATGTTCATCTAACAAGGTTTCCCCATGATAGATCCATGTCGTATAACCTTGCTTGAACCCATATGCAAATAAGTCGCACATGACATCACTCCTTTCCTTCCATACTTCATTCACACACCTCTTACAAGGACATCTAATCTCATCGCCGCTGACTTGCCCAAACGCAAAATTGAGAAACTGTTCAACCCCACTACGGTACTCAGAGCTAAGCCCACTCTTATTAGTGGCTACCCTATGTTCCATCCAACTTCGATCAATAGACATCTTGGACAACTGTCTGCTATATATGGAAAGTTAGACAAACACAATCAAGTCTCCAAGTTAATGTATATGCAAGCTTATGAGTTTCCTAACTTCATCTCCCACTCTAACGGGTCAGACTTCTATCCCATTCCCGGATGTGTCGCCTCACTGATGCCAACAACTTGAACACATCTTTAAATTTTTTAGAAATTCCGGCAGCACCTCCCCATGGTCATCAAGTACACAAAATAGACTAACACATCGTAGTCTAAATATGCACCCGAAGAATGTCAAGAGATATATACTGACCGAAAATTCAAAAAATATAAAGACGTGCTCAAGTCGTTAACACCAACCTAAGTGAGATCGAAACATACAAGAACAGTCCCAAAACGGGGACTATTTGAGATTCACTCCTACTAAGTGAATCTCAAACGGGTTTCTAAGCTTCCTAAACTATATGAAAATCATGTCAAAGTAAAGATTATTTTTGTATAACAAAAAGAATACTAGCTTTTTATCAAGTCACAAACAATTATTAAACTTTTTTAAACCCCACCCCCACCCCACCCCACCCCACCCTTCCCTTATATTGAGGATGAAAACAAAACCGATACTCAAATTACTACTATAACAATTTCTCAATTAGCTAATACATGACTGTGTGTGAGAGAGAGAGATGGGAAATATGTTTAATTATGTTTCAATGGAAGCATTTGAATATGAGCATTTGGATGAAAAGCACAAAAAGAATGGCTGATAGCTCCAAATTTGAATATGAGCATTAAAATGTGTTCTTTGTAAACTCTAAATCATGTTATTACTGCGGTTATCCAAATTCAACTTGTATGTCTATAAAAGGCTTTATAATATAAGGAATAAACTCTCCATTTTACAATATGTAAACATAGAACATAAATATATCCTTAAGTTTGTAATTTTTGCAAAATGGGATTCTTTTTGTTGTATGGAAGGAATATATAACAGTAACACAATGCTCCATTCAATAAATGCTTACCACGCAGATGAACAGTAAAATGACAGAAACAAACTTGATCTTGCAGTACCCAAAAGACCCTTCCCCAAAATTGTGTAATGCCTGCATAAAATATACTCTACCTTTAACCATTTACTAGTAGTCATGTAGACCATTGCAAATATAAAATTATAATATCCAGGCATGTTTATAACAGTTGTGAACACTGAGATTGTTTGATTGTATCCTCAACATAATACTAGGTTTTCAATTTGAACTTCTTATCCCGAATAGCACATCTCGACACAATTGTATCTATTTAATCATAAATAAAATCATTGTATTTAAGCTAAATGGACATACATATGACCAGCATTACATGGTTGATAAACAACAATGCCAACATAAATTAATAAAATAAACCAATTAACACCACAAAATCCGACAACATGTATAGTAAGAACAAATGTGTACAAGCAAAATTAACTAACAAAACAATGTGTACAAACAAATAAATCAGTCAAAAGAATGGACCCATTAATTAGTTGCTCTAAAATAGAACTAAAATTGGGAAGATTACCTTGTAGTCGAGAGAGACAGAGAGCGAGGGTTTCAGTCGAAAGAGACAGAGAGCGAGAGGGTCGTTGCAGTCGAGAGAGACAGAGAGCGAGGGACAACGGGAAGAAACCGGCGACGGCAATAAAAGTTGAGGGGGCAATGGGAAGAGACCGGCGACGGTAATAAAAGGTGAGTGGGTGACGGGAAGAGAAGCCGGCGATGACGGCGCGAGGAAGAAGAGGGAGAAAAATAATAAGCGAAATGAAAAAAAATTCAGTCGCTGAAAGTAAATATAAACTCATTCTCGACGGTACTCAATACCGACGGCATAGGCCGTCGCCTATGTCCTTTTACCACGCGCGCCAAAAAATTCCCACCAAATTTGGGCCGAGAAGGGTCATTCAGAACGGGACTAAGTGGCGATGGCTACGCCGTCGAGAATGATGTTATTGGCGATGGGAATATTGTCGTCGCTAATGCTGCCATCGCCAATGACCTATTTTTTTGTAGTGAATTGGCAAAATGAAATGAATGGAAAAGCCTCTTATTTATAGATTTTTTAAGTTAAGGGTAAAAAGGTCATTTGGTATTTTGTATTAAAAATCAAGGGCTAAGATGTGTTGATTTAAAATTGGAAGGCCTGAATGAATTTTCTTGTAATGAAGCACACGAATTGGGAAAGGGAAGAAACACAGATTTTGCAAAATCTTTGGCATTTAATGAATAGGCTCATGACTTATTCCTTTTAACTTTCCCAGCCATGTAAGTACAAAACATTTCCATTCAGTCAAAGGCATAAAGGTTTTAATCCTTGGCCATTTAATTCCTCCACATGTGCATTACACGCACATGCACTATTTTTTTCTTTATATTCATCAGCTCTAGGTATGTAGCTTGAGCAAATTTAACTTTATCGATTAAAGTCGGTTCTACTCGTATATTTGACATTATCATGTGGGTCCTTGGAGCCTTTAACTATATCTCCATCCTTTGTAAGTCATACAAAATGGGTCTACGTGTTAACAACATTGCACTCGTACCCGCATATGATCTTCTACTCATTGCATCAGCATCCACGTTCGCTTTTCTAGAATGGTATTGGATGGTATGGTCATAATCTTTCAACAGCTCGAGCCAATGTCTTTGGCGCATGTTAATTTTGTTCTGGGTGAAGAAATATTTGAGGCTTTTGGAGTATATTAGGATTTCATCAATAAAGATAACCACAAAATGATCCAAATTTTTGTTGAATATTCGGTTCATCATGTCCATGAAGGCAACGTGGGGATTAGTCAATCCGAAAGACATGGCTAGGAATTCGTAATGCCCGTATCGAGTTCTGAAATCATTCTTTCGAATGTCATCAGTTTTAATCTTTAACTGATGATATCCAGAACAAAGATCAATCTTTGAGAATAATTTAGCACCTTGTAACTGGTCAAACAGGTCATCAATGCGAGGTAACGGGTACCTATATTTGATGCTGACATGGTTCAACTCCCGATAGTCAATGAAATATCGCATACTCCCATCTTTCTTCTTTACGAATAAAATAGGAGCACCACAAGGCGATGTAGTAGGACGAATGAAACCAATGTCTAATAGTTCCTGTAGTTGGGCTTTTAACTTCTGAAGTTCAATAGGAGCCATTCGATATGGGGTTTTGGAAATGGGTTTTATATCGGGTTCAAGGTTAATACAAAATTCAATTTCATGCTCTGGGGTAGGCCAGAAAATTCTTCCGGAAATACGTCAGGAAATTCATTAACAATAGAAATATCATTCAAATCTGACTATTTTTTTTAAAATCCATGACATGGGCTAAGAAAGCTGACATCCATTTTTTAATAAACGAATGGCTTTATGGCTTGATATTACAGTGATTAACTTTAGTGGTTTGGTTTCTTGAATTCGCATAGCAGGTTGGTTAGGAATATGAAAACTAATGACCTTACAAAAATAATCAATTTTAGCATGATGAGTAGTTAACCAATCAATCACTAAAATCACATCAAATGCAACCATTTTCAAAAAGATGAGAGGTAATGTGAGGGTGTCGATTTGAATCAAAGAAGATTTATAAACAGTGGATGTAATAAAGGTTTCTCCCAATGAAGTTTCAACAGATAAGACAAAGTCTAATTTCTCAATAGTCAAATTCAAACGTTGACCACAAGCAGGTGAAATAAAAGAATGGGTAGAACTGGTATCTAATAAGGTATAGACTTCACAAGATTTTATGATTATCTTACCCGTGATAACTTTATTCGGGTTCCTCACTTTTTGGGAAGTCACGACAAACGCTCTCCCTTGAACCACCGACATTAACTTTTCTGGGACAGCCTTTGGTGTCACCATCTCAGCTGGACTAGACTTCGCTATAGGGAACTTTCCACCCTTAAATGCTTTGTCATACTCCTGATCCATAATCTAAATCATTAATCTTCGATCCATATCAAATTGGGGTTGACCGCTCTATACAGGGTAATTCCAATCTCGATGTTGGGTTCTCCCAATTACTGTCCATGGATTGAACGTCTCTTTCTACAATATCAACGTGTCGTGCGACTTTTACCCATGCATCCTCCATTCTCACTCGTTCAGTTGTTTCTTCTTTCAGCTGATCTTTGACATTTCCATTCTCAGATTTCAGCTCTATTATCATATACTCTGTCAAAGAGAGCTTCTGTTCAAGCTTCATATATCGGGTAACAAAATCTTGAATTATTGCATCCCTTTGTTCCATGATAGCCTTCTATTCTTCACCCTGCTCTTCTAACTCACGAATACGATCTTGTAGTTCTATATTTCGATTATAAAATTCTCCTAATAAATCCTCTTTAGGGTCATCTTCTTCCTCACTCTCAGCTGCTACCTCTGTAACTAGCTCAGGTGCAACTATTAATTCTTCACTCACCACATGGATATCTCTAATATCTTCTTCGTCCGACATCTTACAATCAAGTTCAATAACTTAATTTGTACTCTCCAATAAATATCTTTGTTATAACAAGATATTATACTCCAATATTTATTCTTTAAATAAATCTCCTTAATTCATCACTTAAAACTCTATATGAGTTCATTTCTTGATTATAGATGTCATTCTTAAATACTGTCACAAAATAAGGGTTAATTAAAGAAATTGACATGCCACATATTATCCCTATATTATGACCGACCAATTAAATAATAAATAAGCTTAGGTAGGACACACTAGTGAAGGTTTTACTCGTTTCTCCCCTCCTAGTTCTAATCCCAGATCTCCACCAGAGATCATATCCCTAAGCTCTAATACTAACCGTGACGCCCCCAAAATAGGTCCTCACAACCCATTCTAAGTCGCCAAATACATGGTACAAAATTCAAATACAACTTCATTTATACAACTATTAATTGTCATGTGAAATACGATAATACATAAGCTATGAGTTTCAATACACATATTATCTTATAGAAAATATCCAAACTCAAATAAAGTTTTCATTACAATTATTGTTACACTATTTTACAAAATAGTGAGGATTACTATAATAACCATCTTGGACGATTACTCCGCTCCCCGACTAGTCCTAGTTACATTCTTGCCTCCTGAGAAGAACAATGGAACCAAAAGGAAAATGGTGAGCTCAACTAGTCCAGTAAAGAATATTATGACTGAGATAATATAGAACAAAGTATCATTAGTCCTCAACGGGGAAAAATCTGATAGAATATAATAGACAACAAGTTTTAGAACAACAACTGCAGCGGAAATAACAATCCATTAGAAGAGTCAAGTACAACATGATGTCTACTATCTTCTATGATTTAAATGTCCATCAACAATATTTTATCCTTGTAACACCAATCAATAATTATTTCTAATCAATGATATGCACTACGGGCCAAAAACAATCGTTAGCATCGTCAGTGGTCATGATCATGCCAAACACCTGTCCATCTATGCACTACTAGCCAAAGAGGACTTTCATCACAAACCTTTATCTGTAACTTTAAAGGTCATGATTATACCAATACACAATTCCTAATCATAGTCATACCAATCAACAACCCATCTTTTCACTATGAGCCAAAGATGACTTTCAACACAATATAAGCATGAGGATGACGACAATTATATAATGAATCAATCAAGTGAGATCAAGGATAAATATTAGATATTTATAAATGAATTTATCCATAGTTCAAGAATGTCCAAATTGTCAACATGATAACTAATTGTGGAGTAAAATTTAAGAATGATATTCATGTATCAAAAATAATTTGGACAGAAAAGAAAACTAAATTCTGTTGTGAATAGTGATCATGAATAGTATCGTATGAATAGTACCATATGAATAGTACCCCGATATGAAAATATCAAAATTTAATAAGAAGTTCATACCAATATTCCAGTGAAATGATATTAGATGAAGCGCAAATCTTAAGGAATTTCTAATCATTGCAAGAATTATAGAAGTAATACTTACCATAGTTAGTTTAAATTTAGGAATATGAAATGAAATAATATCACTTATTTAATATGGAGTTTGAAAGAAAATGATATTTCTTACGAGTATTGAAATAAAATAATACACTTTACGAGAAAAATAATATCCTTTACCTTACTAGAAAACTAGATTTGACTAGAATATCAGATATTATCTTACGAAAAATCTTGCACTATTTTCTACACTCAAAGTATCTTTATATTCAAGAGAAATACTCATAATATTATAGAATAAGAATTTCTGATATTGTGATGGTGTGTTTAGGATGGAGGGTTACCCCCCTTTTATAGTGCAACTTCGGAGGAAAAAAATAAACAACCTGCCTAATTCTCTGCCTAACATTCCTGCCTAATTTTCCTTTTCTTCTTCTGTTTTTTTTTCTTTGCCTAACTTTCATTCTTTCTTTTTATTGGTTGAGGGCCCACAAATTTGGAAGAAAAGAATTGCAGAGATGGTTTTGTCACTAATAAGTGCACGGAAGTTTTTTAAAAAAAGAACTCAAACTCAATTTGCTAACCTCCTCCCTTTAATCACATGCTTATATATATATATATATATATATATATATATATTATTTAAACAATTATAATATATTATAATAATTTATTGGAATGAATATTTTATCGGAGATGATAATTGTGATTCCATAGAAAATATGCCAAACTTTCAACAAATATTTCATGCTGAATTCCATCATTTATATCAAAATTGACCAATATCCACCACATAATAATTATTCACAATTAATATTATAAGATCATAATATTAACAACCAGATCATTCCCAGGAAAGAGTGGGCTTTCTGATAAGGATTTTTCCTTACTGGTGCGCAATTAAATAACCTAACCCCTTTCCTCGACAGAACTTTCTAGACATTGTCAATAATGCTAACTAATAATATTATTAAAATAATATAAAATATTTTGTAGATGCTACTGTAATAATTATTGAATCAATGTAGAAACTACTGTGGCAATTATTGAATACTAAGTGACTTCTTACGTAAGAATCAATAATCAGAAATACTGTGCAATATCGTGTGCCATCTTTACGCAACCACGCAGTATTCTCAGACACCGATATTTCAATAGTTAACGGTAAAAGTTTTGTCGCTATTTTTTATAAAAAGGTTATTTTTGTCGCTTTCTATATCCGACAGTTATTCCGTTATGTGGTCCACCAATGATTGTGTCGTACAAATATTCCCTGACAAAAAGAATATTTCCCGACCAAACGAATATTTTATGACAACTTGCTTACTTTATCAAATTTGCACATATCACCCATAACTATAACATTATATCAAATCAACACCTTATTATTCAAAATAATAATTGGAAAAATTAAATCTTTATTCATAAAAAGTTGGGGTCTTACATTACTCACATGACGCACACACACAGTCATGCACACATACATTAGCACACATGAATATATGAATATGTACACATTTACATGGATGTATATGTACACGAATACATATACACATATTTTGTAATTATTTTTTCCCCATTTTAATTAGTGTAAATAATTTTTGAAAGCTTTAAATAAAATTATTTTGAAATGAATGGTCTGGATGAAGAAATTGATGAGCATATGGATTGAACAATTTTCAGCCCATACAATTTTGACTTCCGCAAATGTATCTCCTCCGAATTCAATTTTTGGCCAATGAGAATTTTAGCCAACTTTTATGTAAGACCCCAAATTTTATGAAATGAAAGTATTCAATTTTCTTATAATTATTATTTTATTTAATAAATGGTTAAATTGATAAAGGTTAAAGTTAAGGGTGACATTTGAAAATTTTGCAAAGTAAGCAAGTTGATATAAAATATTCGTTGTGTCGGGGAATATTCGATTGGTCGGGGAATATTCGTTTTAACAGGGAATATTCGTACGACGGCACAATCATTGGTGGACCCCACAATGGAGGTACTGTCATAGTTAGAAAACGACTAAAATATTTTATAAAAATAACGACAAAAGTTTTACCGTTAAACTATTGAACTACCTGGTGGTAAAAGTACAATAATATGCGTGGTTGCATAGTAGCACACGATATTGATTATTGATGCTTACGTGAGAAGTCACTCAGTTATACTCAATTATTGCTACAGTATTTACTGCGTAATATCTCTTATATTATTGATTCAATTATTATCATAGTATCAATATTTTATATTATTAAATTAATAATTGAGACGACAAGTTATTCATATTATTATTTGCATAATTAACAATGTCTAGAAGTTCTGTCGAGGAAAGGGGTTAGGTCATCTAATCATGGCTACCAATAGGAGAAATCCTTATCTAAAGCCCTCTTTCCTGGGATTGATCTGGTTGTTAAATATTGTGAGTTATAATATTAATGATGAATAAGTTCATGTTGATTAAAGATGAAATTGATAGTTCTATTGGGTTGGGATTATTAGTGTTAGTGGAAATCAACATTTATTTCGATAGTAATTGATGTCTGGAAGTTATATTGACCAATTGGGTAATTAATCGGATAAATAAGCAATTAATTGCTATTAATTCACATGCTTATAACTATGTGTTCACATGTATGTACTATTGATTAACATGCATGTACTATTAGGGGAGGTGCTGTAAGATTTATAATACTTGCATGACTAAATTAAAAATAGAGGTATAGATGAAGGTACTATACTATAACTATTTTTTTCACATGTATAGAACTATTGATTCACATGATATACTATTAGGGGAGGTGGTGCAAGTTTGATAATACTTGCAGGACTAAATTAAAAATAAAGGAAAAGATGAAGATATTATAATGTAATTTTTTGAGCCCCAAAACGTGCAATTATCGAAACTATATTCTCCTATAAATAGAAGTTCATTCTTCTTTCATTCTCACCAATTCACTAAGACTCATAAGAGCAATTATAGAGAGAGAAGCTATAGAGAGATAGAAGAAGAGAAGTCTGCTACTTCACTATTCCAGTATCCAGTCTTCTTCTGAGGTAAGGGCTATTATTTATTTCATATTCTGAAGAGATATTATTTTTCGTATTCGTATGAATATTATTTTCGTTCAATATTCGTAAGGAATATCATCTTCGTTCAATATTCGTAGGACTATTATTTTCATTCAACTGTCGTAAGGGGTATTATTTTTTCGTATTCATGAAGAGAGTTATTTCTTTCAATACTCGTAAGGGTTTTTATTCCATTCTTTATTATTCTATTGGAATAACCGATCTATGCGGACTACCGCATGCATAGTGAAATTCTTCTATTATTCCATTCTTTATTATTCTGTTAGAATAACCTGTCTACGCGAACTACCCCATGCATGGTGAATGACCCTTCATATTCATTCTTTATTAAATTGTGGAAATGATCTGTCTACGTGGATTACCGTATTGCGGATGAAAATCCATTTGCAGTTTCGTATATTCTATTATACTCGTATGAGATATGCTTTCTTTTGTACTCGTCATGGAATATCATTTTCTTTTGTATTTCCCTTTCATGGGTACTAGTCACGTATACGGCACTATTCACATCTACGGTACTATTTACGAATATGGGTACTATTCATAAAGTACTATTCACGATTACTATTTATAAAATACTATTCACAGGGTACTATTCCCAAAGTACTATTCACGGGATACTATTCATCTGAGTACTATTCACCCAGAGTACTATTCATGACAAAAATTGATTTCTTTTCGGTCCAAATCATTTTTGATACAATATTATTCTTGAAATTTACTCCACAAAGCAGTATCATGTTGACAATTTGGATATTTTTAAACTCTGAATAAATTTAAAGTCCTTAATATTTATCCTTGATTTCGTTTGATTAATGTTTATATCATTGTCATCATCCTCATGCTTATATTGTGATGAAAGTCATCTTTGGCTTACATGCATAGATGGACTGTTGATTGGTATAATTATGACCAGGGATAATTCGGTATAATCATGACTCGTAATGTTACAAATGATGTAGTAAAAGTCCTCATTGGCCCGTAGTGCATTGATGGACAGTTGTTGGTATGATTATGACCAGGGATTATTCGGTATAATCATGACCATTGATGATTACATGAATATCATTGGCTCGTAGTACAGGGATGATTCGATGATGTGGTTTATTTATTAAGCTGAGTCTCAGCGATAAAGTTGATGAAAAACTTTTTAAATCATAGAAGGTAGTAGATATCATGCTCTACTTGACTCTTCTAATGGATTGCTTATTCCGCTGCAGTTGTTGATCTAAAACTTTTTGTCTATTGTATTCTATCAGTTGTTATACTGTTGAAGGCTAAGGATAATTTATTCTGCATTATCTTAGTCATAATATTTCTTACTTGGCTAGTTGAGCTCACACTTTTCTTTCATTGTTCTCTTCAGGAAATGAGAATATAGCTGGGACTGGTCGGGGAACAGAGTAACGGTCCAGATGGTTGTTTTAGCAGTCCTCACTACTTAGTGTGATAACAAATGTAATGAGGATTGAATTTGAGTGTGGATAGTGTCTAGAAGATAATATTCATGTAAAAACTCAGTTATTTTTTGTCGTATTTTACACGACAGTTGTATAATTAAGTTTGTATTTGATTTATGTGCCATGTATTTGGCGACTCAAGATGGGTGATGTATACCTATTTTGGGGGCGTCACATTTTACATTTATTAGCCACATGTGTTCAAGCAATTCCGTCTAAGAGAATGAAGGTTGTTCAACCCCTCTTATTTTATTACTTAAACAAATGGGCATACATACATATCCAACACACGGGTAAAAGGAATATAATTAATGCATTCCATTTTGCAAGTTTCAAGTTAACGAATGAAAGAAGCAAAAAAAGCTTTAAGCCTTATTCCTCACATGGGCACATACTTAATACATTACAAATTATCCTATTTACTACTTATTGTTATTAACAAAATAAATCTAAAAGTTAGAGACCCAACAGAATGAAATTGTTTTACGTCTTCATCTTTTCAACTCTGTGTGTTGTTATGGTGAATCAGAGATTGGTTCTTAGGATTGGCCTTCTGATCTATCACTCTAATTTCACCTACATCAACTTTTTGGCTTCTTGTACATTCGGTTCTTAGCTCTGCCAACTTCTCTGCATCTCGGAACTTTGGTTCTTTGCTCTTTGGAACTTTATTCTTTGGCTCTTGGCTCTTTGGCTCTTTAACTCTTCGGCTCTTGGCTCTTTAGCTCTTGGCTTTTTTTATCTTTTGCTCTTCAGCTCTTGGCTCTTTGCTCTTTGGCTCTTGGCTCCTTGCTCTTTGTCCAGCATTTTGGCACTTCGGCTCTTTGCTCTTAGGCCAAATCCTCAGCACACTTCGGCATTTTAGCTCTTTGATCTTTGGCCAGTACTTTAGCTCTTCAGCACTTCGAACCTTTTGTTAGCAGTGTCGAGCCTTTTGGAATTTGAATTCTCAAAGATTTTTATAGTCTTTTGAAAGACTTCCTGTTGCAAAGTGTCCTTCGGAGCATTTATAGCACATATATCTTAGTATCCTTGCTGTTGACTTACTGATCTTGTGTCAGGTTGCTTTTCAGCTTGGACCAATCATATCAGACTATAGCTTTGTCTACCAACAGATAGATGTCTTTTTTCTTCAAACTAGTTGTTAGATACAACGATCTGATATTCAATCTTTTTCAAAGATACATTGTTGGATGCCTCGGGACTGTCAATTTGGCAACGTTCCATTTGTCAGTCTTCTCTATCAAACGTGACTCTGATCTATGAACTTTGATGATAGTTGACTGATGAGAATCGTAGAGTTGAGTTTTGACTTTTGCTCTACGATTATGGCTTTACTTCTGCTCTACTAGTTAGCTGCTTTTGTTGTCTGCTCTACGAATGAGTACTCCATGTTGCTTGGGCAGACTTAATAGACTTCTTCCATTTATTCTCTAAATACTTTAGGAGCTCTAGTGTAATACCCGTGAATTTTATAAATAATATTAATATTGAAAATAAATTGTTTGAATAATTTTATTGAATACATATATATTATGTTTGTCTCGGAAAGGGAGAATTCATTTTAAATTGAGTTAAATGGATGATGAGTAAGTAATATAGTGAAAATGATGAAAACCTTAAATTAAGCTTATGTATATATGCCCTAACTTAACATAAGGTATTAATATTAAGCCATTAGGATTGAACTTGGGAGGCCAAAAAGGAACTAGCATTACATTGCTGAGTATTAAAAGTGTTTGTCCTATTTTGTTTGTCCCTTTTCTTCATCACATCACACGTAAATAGGCCATTGGCCTAGGCTACTCCTACCATGCCCAAACGTAGAGAATTTCAAATGATGGTGATGATGGAGAAGGGAGTAGTCACAATAGTGTTCCACCAACTTCTCATTTCCCATCATCTTCTTCCACCTTTCATTGGATTCAATCCTTGGGGCAAAGTCATGCTCTAGGTTAGGATTTCTCTATAAATTGTAACTTCATCTTCATTCTTCAACTTCTAAAAACAATTTTCTGATAAGTCTATATTAGAGAGTGAGTGCTCTGGAATTGAGTGAGCAATCTGTTTAGAAAAGAATTTAGTAATTTCAAGTTGTAAAGAGGTAATGTCCTAAAACATGTTCTTAATTTCAAATTTTACAAGTTTTTTTGAAGTTGTAAGAATACTTGATTATTGAGCAAAAAATTGATGGTTAAAGCTTGTTGCAATATGTAAATTATTGCTAGATATTGTTAATATGGTTGAATACGAAAACAACGAAAGTTAAACGGATCAATTTGGTTCATAAACGAGTATGTAGTAGAGGAATTCGCTAAACATGTTAAACTATGGAAAAATGGCATGAACTTTGAATTTGAGTCTTGAATTTGGTTGTTTAATTGATTAGAGTTGTTAGAATCATGCTCTGTATGTTTGGTAGTAAGTTTATGAAGTTTATAGTAAGTGGGTAGCCTTAAATTATTATTTGTGTGAAGATTTGGGAGATTTTGGTTCGCAATGAGGGAGAAATCGGATCAAGCGCAGTCTGGCAACCCCGCCTCATGCAGCATTTCGGTTAGCTGGATTGACATTGCAGCGACGGGTGGACAGAGAGACCAAGACTGTGTTGTTAATTATTCAGACCTTATAACATAACCTAACTTAACCAAAGGAACATGAAGAAGCTTTAAACATGTGTAAAAATGTATCATGAGTTGTGTTAGTGTGCTTAAGGCTTGATTTAGTAGCATCTTTGAAGAAAAAGTTAGAAGTCAAAAACCAAACTTAGCGAACCTTGTGTCTTATAAATTCTGACCTTTTGAGTATATGTATGTAACTTAGTCAAGTTTATAAATGAGTATGAAATGTGTATTCAAATTGCTTTGCATACTTAGTTTGTTTAACATGAGATTTTCAAGAAGAAAAAAACTTAGAAGTTTGAAAACCAACTTTGTTGAAAGCTACCATACTTGTATTATGGACTTTTAAACAATCATAATAGAATACTTTATGCCTCTAGATATGACCGATATGTTCACCCATCTAGCTAGGTACGATATAAAATACTCAAGCATGAATTAAAATGAGGTTCTAGTGGAGGACTATGCTAGCTATGTGCAAATGAATCAAATACATGAATCAAGCAATGTTTTTAAGTGTTCAAGCAAGTGATGACTATATGGAACAAGATTTGACAAGTGTTTCTAAATGTTTTTTTAAAAGCTAAGTCAATTGTGATTACAAAACTATGTGGTTTGATATGGTACTAATATATGACCTGATTGTATAACTGATGAGATTGTATATATACATAACTATGATAGAATAGGACTTTGTGGTGATATTAATCTATAAGTTGGTGATCAACGCGAAAGACAAGTTCCCTAACTTTCACAACCTTGGATATTGTGCATGTTTATGATTATTGTTATATCAACTATATGTTTGAGCGAATCATTCTTATGATATCTAAAGTCTCAGAAATTATCATTCTTACTCAAAAGCTTAGTTTGATTTTGCTATTATATTTTTGAATCATGATGCAAGTCTAGAACTTATAAATTGTTCCTAAGTGTATTTAGAAAGGTATTTAGGCCATTTGATTCGGCTAGACTAGTATCTACTAATTTAAAAAGATATCCAAACTAATTGCTTTGGTGCAGAATCTTATAAATCTACTGAGATGAACAACCCTCATAAAAGGAGAAATTTTATATTGTTGGGGAACCAACGCACGTGGATAACATGTTTAAATGTTATGCATAACGTAGGGTATTTTGGGCTGATAACCTATCATACTTGTTTATTTTGGATTATCGGTGTAATACTGTTAATTCTAGCATGAGTTCTTGGTCCATAATGACTACTCAATGTTGAAACCTTTGAATTGTTTAAAAATCCTTCGGTCTATAATGACTCATTGTTTAAAATTTAAAGGATAGATTTTGAGCTATTGATACTTCTTTGCTTACGACGTCATTCTTTAATTTCCTGAGCTATCCTTTATCATTATACTCTTGATATTATGAACTTATTATCATGACTGTCTACCCTTATTGCTATATTACTTGCTGGGCAAATTTGTTGTTCATCCTTGCTTCCTTAAATATTTTATTTAAGGCAGAACAGTGCGAACCCTCAGGAAAGGATAAAGGCAAGGATACGGCGTAGCTTTGTTCTTCTATAAGAAGAAGTTATCTTAAGATGCTATGTATTAAGACTTAATTATGATTTATGTATTAAGTTATGGCTTAGACTTGTTTATGTAAGGTTTTAGTAGTGGTTACGAAACTTGGGAAAGAATATTTATATTAAATCAATGTAAATTATTCTATTATTTCTGTTGTGTGAGACATTAGTTTGTTATTGGAATTAGAACGTGAGCACCAGATTTGAGGTACATGTATCTAAATTTGGGGGCGTCACAGGTTGATATCAAAGCATTAGGTTATAAACCTTAGGAGCGAGAATCCTTAGACTATAACCTTAGAAGAATTTAGAGAGTATAAGGAGATAAAACTCATATAGAGTTTTCTTAGAGAGTTAGTAGTGTTGTGAAATATAATTTCATTCCATACAATGAATTTATGTTTTATTTGACATACTAATGGAGTTTTGTTGTTTTTCTTATGTTATGGTTGTAGGATGACAGAGATGGGAGGACCTAGTAAGGTTGTAGAGGAGGAACCACGTGACATACACATGGTGTATGAAGTACCTTTGATAGCTGAGCCTATTTTGGAAGTGGCACCTATTGAGGAGGAGGATGAAGAGGAGATAGAAGTAGAGTTTGATCCAGAGGAAGAACCGATGGAGGATAAGCCCGTGGAAGATTCTGATGAGACCACCTTTGAGGATCGGATGTTGTGAGAGTATGAGGAACGAATCCTAGATTTAGGGTGCAGAATCAAGGAGCTAGAGGCCGAGGCTCAGGAGAATCAGACTGAGATGCATAATCTGAAGACTGTGGCCCAGGAGGGCCAGCTTAAGATATAGGAGATGAGATAGAAATTGCATTTCGTAAGGAAGCAGGAACTTAGCTAGGGACCCTCATTTATCGTTTGTTATCCAGGAATGCTGAGATGGTAAGGAAGCTAGAACAATCAAAATAGAAGGAGTTGAGTGAGAAGACTGAGAAAGAGGCTCTTCGCACACAACTAGAGTTAGAAGTTATGGAGAGGATCCACTTCGAGGAGAAGTGGGAGGATGCCAATGATAGGGTCGAAGATTTAGAGGATGAACTGAGATGCAAGAAGAGAAAGATGAACAGGATGGGCTACACTTTTTGCACGACCATGGAGAGATGGATCGATGATGTGTACCATTATCCGACGGAGCAGGGACATACCCATTATACCATAAGCATAGACATGATGGCGCATATGGGACATATAGAGTATAGGAGCGCAGTGGAGCGCCAAATGCTGGGTTGAGTTATTCGTCACTAGTCTAGTAGTTGTAGCTATGTTTATGTATGTATTGTTATAGAATCCCATCTTTTGTGTAAGATACAGAATAGTTTATGTAAACCCCCAAACAATGTTCACATTAGAGGGGTATTATGTTGGTATTCCCTATCTTTTGTTATAGTAGGGGATAGATGGTAGCATTTATAGAAGTATGCTAAGAAATGATCATATATGATGTAATGATTTTGGCATATGAATATAAATGTTCTTATATTTCAATGTGTTATGTGATTATTACATTAAAAAGAGTAAATATCTAAAGAATATAATTAGATAATAAAATAAAATTTTATGATGCAGAAAATGTCGCCCAGACGTAGATTACCAGCACCGAAAGAATCAGTTAATAATGAGAGGGACCAAGTAGATCCTATTTAGCGATTAGCCAACTTATTAGGAGAAGTCCTTCGAGGAAGAAACAATGAACCAGTGCTTACAAATCAACAAGTGATCCCTATAACAAACTTTAAAGATATTAAGAGTGTAGGACCTCCAAAATTTAGAGGAACTACCGATCCTATCGAGGCGCAAATTTGGATCAAGGAGATTTAGAAAGCTTTTGTCATCACTCGTGTGGGAAATGACCAGAAGACTACATACGCTACCTATATAATGAAGGGCGAAGAAAACTTTTGGTGGGAAACGAATCAACAGAGAGCGGAAGAAGGAATCATACCGTGGGAGAGGTTCAAGACGCTGTTCTTTGAGAATTACTTTCCGAAGAGCATGCAGAACCGAATGGTGGTTAAGTTCCTAGAACTAAAGTAGGGAGAGATGACTGTGGCCTAATATGCGACAAGGTTTAATGAAATCATATGTTTTGCGTCACACCAAGTTGATACGAAAGAAAGAAAGGCTCGACGCTTTAAACTAGGACTAAAATCGTGGTTGTTCAACAAGGTGTCAGTTCTCCAAATCGATTCATTCGCTACACTGTTGGAGAAGGCCATCATCGATGAAGGAGGTAGTGAGGCTCTGAGCTAGTAAAACAAAGAGAAGAAGAACAAGAATACTGGGGGAGACAGTCGGGACAACAACAACAGAAACAATAACCAAGAGGGAAGTTACCATGGGGGGTTTAAGAAAAGAGCTGAGACGTGTACAAAGTGTGGAAAGAGTCATCAAGAAGAATGTTGGAAAGGGTGAAGTCTCTATTACAACTGTGACTAGGAGGGGCACATTTCACTGAACTGCACAAAATCGAAGAAAATCATAGGATGTTTCAATTGTGGCTCAACAGACCATCAGATTAAGGACTACCCAAAGAAAGGAAGCAGTGGAGGAAGAGGCAACTAGGGAGGAGGAAATAAACTCATGATTGGCGGACCAACAAAACTCAACCGATCGACCGCCATAACCTTTAACATGACAGTCCACGACGCCGTAGCTGTGAAGGATGTGGTGTCGGGTATTATCCCAATCAATAATATAAATGCTTACGTATTATTTGATTCGGGTGCTACTTGTTCCTTTGTATCTGAAGATTTTGCTAGTCGATTAAACATACTCCAAGAACGATTAGAGAATCCTTTGAACATAGAAGTTGCGAATAAGGAAGTAATCCCCATAAAATTCTTTTATCGTAATTATTGTGCCAAAATTAGGGGACATAAACTAAGCGTAAACGTGATTCCGATAAAACTGGGAGAGTTTGATGTAATATTAGGAATGGATTGGTTGTATAACCACGCTGTGATAATTGATGCGCAGAAGAAATATGTGAACCTTCAGACTCCAAACCAATCTAAGGTAGTATTTTATGGTAGCTCATCGCTTAGGCAATCGTGTTTTTTTTATGATGATGCATGCCAAGAAATTATTAAGGAAAGGATGTGTAGGTTATTTAGCCTATATTGTAGATACTGAGAGAAATGGAGTAGAAATGAAAGATATATCAGTAGTGAGAGATTTTCAAGACGTATTCCTAGATGATCTGCATGGCCTTTCACCAGACAGAGAAATCGAATTCGTGATAGATTTATACCGAGAACAACACCAATTTTAAAAGCCCCTATCGTATGGCACCGGTAGAAATGAAGGAATTGATAATACAACTACAAGAATTATTAGATAAGGGTTATATTTAGTTGAGTGTGTATCCTTGCGGAGCACCAGTGTTGTTTGTCAAGAAGAAGGATGGATCGATGAGGCTTTGTATCGATTATCGAGAGTTGAACAGAGTAACGATTAAGAATAGATACGCGTTGCCGAGAATAGATGACCTATTCGATCAATTGACGGAAGCGAAGTGTTTTTCAAAGATAGATCTACGAACGGGATATCATCAGTTGAAGGTATGAAAGGAAGACATACCAAAGATGGCATTTTGAACTCAATACGGACACTACGAGTTTCTGGTGATGTCATTCGGGTTGACTAATGCTCCAACAGCATTCATGGACTTGATGAACCAAGTTTTCAAACCATATTTGGATAAGTTCATGGTAGTCTTCATCGACGATATTTTCATTTATTCAAAAAGCAAGGAAGAGCACACCAAACACCTGAAGATGGTATTAAAAGCACTAAGAAGGGAGAAGATGTATGAAAAAAAATTCAAAATGTGAATTTTGGATGGAAAAGTTTCAATTTTAGGACACATGATAAACAATAATGGAATTTCAGTGGATCCTGCAAAGGTAGAAGTGGTGAGTAATTGAGAACAACCGAAGACACCAACGGAGGTAAGAAGTTTCTTAAGGTTAGTCGGGTACTGTCGAAGATTTATCCAATACTTTTCTAAAATAGTAACCACGTTGACCAATCTAACGAGGAAGGCAGTGAAGTTCGTATAGACAGAAAAGTGCGAAGAAAGTTTCCAAGAGTTGAAAAAGAGGTTGAGCGAGGCGCCTATGTTATCTTTAGCGGATGATACATGAGGATTTGTGGTGTATAGTGATGCATCGCACAGAGGTCTTGGATGTGTGCTAATTCAACATGGTAAGGTCATTGTGTATACGTCATAACAGTTGAAAGATTTTGAGAAGCGATACCTTACTCATAACATGGAGTTAGCGACGGTAGTTTTTGCATTGAAGATTTGGAGACATTATTTGTTTGGAGAAAAATGTGAGATATATAAAGTCCACAAGAGTCTGAAAAATATCTTCACACAGAAGGAGTTGAACATGCGACAAAGGAGGTGGTTGGAATTAATCAAAGATTACGATTGCAAAATTCTTTATCACCCAGGAAAGGCAAACGTAGTAGCCGATGCATTGAGTAGAAAAAGAAGGGAAAAATTGTTAGTGCTGACATCTCAGGAGGAGCTAATAAGAGAAATAGAGATATTGGAAATAAGAGTAAAGGAACCCAAAAAGTCTGAGGGAAATTTATTTGTAATGGAAGCTCGTCTGATGTTATTGGATAGGATAAAGGAATCACAAGAGAAGGATGGAGAGTGCGAGAAGATAAAGAACAGGATAGCAAAAAATGAAGAAGAAAAGTTCAAGATGGATAAGAACGCTATATTGAGATTCGAAGGTCGAGTGTGGGTGTCAGCCGTAACCGAATTAAGAGAGGAGATTTTACACAAGGCACATACTACAACATATTTTGTTCACCCAGGAGGCACAAAAATGTACCGGGATCTTAAACAACACTTTTGGTGGCCCAATCTAAAACGAGAGGTTGCAGAGTGGGTTAGTAGATGTCTTACCTGTCAATGAGTAAAAGAAGAGCACCAGAGCCCAAGTGGACTACTTCAATCGTTGAAAATATCAGAGTGAAAATGGGAGCACATTACGATGGGCTTCATGGTGGGACTTCCGATCACACAAAAGAGTTATGATGACATTTGGGTTATCATGGATCGACTAACGAAGACAGGTCATTTTCTACCAATCAAGATCTGATTCAATCTAAATTAGTTAGCAAATATGTATGTGAAGGAAATTGTTTCGCGACATAGAGTGTCGGTATTAATTGTGTCCGATCGAGATCCGCGTTTCACTTCAAATTTTTGGAAGAGCTTGTTGTAGCATCCCCAAATCTTGGTCCTAATCACCAAGGATTTAGTATACTAATTCTACAACTATTGTGGAAGATATAAACATAAATTATTTATACAATACACTTTACACATTTAACCCCAAGGTCGAGAACCTTCGTATAAACTTGAATCAATATCCTATCTAACATACAATGTTATTATGATACAATACTGTTACAAATCTAACTACACACATAATTCCTAAGCTGGACTTGTCTTTAACTTTCCTTGTATCCGATGTATTCGCCTTAATCTGCAATGTTTATCATGATATAGCAAGGGTGAGCAACAAGTTTTCCCAGCAAGTAAAAGTTTATTTAAGGATATATCATGATTGAAAGAGTTTGAATAATAGCTGGCTAACATTCAACAATATAATTGTGAACTAGTATGAACAAACTTTCATAGTTGAACGAACATTGAACATAAACAAATATATATGAACCAGATGGTAATGAAGGTGATCAGCCTTTCATACCTCAATATGAACAAAGTACAAATCAAAAATTCTTAGACGTGATTATCAACAATGATTAACCACAAGCACAATTGAAAGAACAACTCGAGGTTGAGTTAAAAAAAACTTGTCTGATCCGTTGATTATCGTTACGCAACTTATATAACTTTGTCTAAAAACCTAATATAGCTATTACTGATCTCCAAATATTAGAATAATATCAACACAGTATAATATTATTATATATAAACATAGAATAATCTAAACACATAACACATAACACATAACCCTATCAGTCTATACAGCACATAAGACTTAGTATCAAATCAAACTTTTGTAGTCTGAGTTGAATCCGGCACAATTCTGACATCCCAACGGCCTAGTCGGACAATTATCGAGTTTGAGTTTAATTAAATTCTGCCTAAACACTTAACAATTAACTTAAACAATTTTCTATTTAGTCATAATAATTTTCATCAGCTCGTAATAATTTTCAGATAATTATTACTATTTATCATAATTTTTCAATCACTAAAAACGTATTTATATGATTTAAATACCACCTAATTCCTTTATCATTAATATTTACTTAATATTAAATATTAATGAAAATTATAACATAATATTATAATATATTTATCATATACCAAAGTATTTTTAATACTTCAAAATCATATTTATATAATTTTAAACAGCTAAATCCATTATCGATAATTGCTATCAATATTAAAATATTAATATTTTCATGACAAAATATCAAAAGTTATATTTTATAACTTAAAATATTTTGACAACACTTAAATCATTTTTATATGATTTTTAAATCATTAATTCAATTTTTCCATAATTTATTTAATACATTTATTAAATAAATTAATTACCATTAATATTAATTAATTAATGAAATTCATCACATAATATTAAAAGTTATTGAAAATAACCTAAAATATTTTTAACACCATAATATATTTTTAAATAATTTTTATGTATTAAAATCATTTTTAAATAATTTATTTAATATTATAATTAAATAAATTAATTACCATTAATATTCTAAAAATTTTAAATATTTATGAAATATATTCAAAATTATTAAAAACCCATTTTTAGGCTTTAAAATAATTTTTAGTAATTTATTTTGTATTTTTAATAATTAAAAACTATTTTTTTCTATTTATTTAATAAAATAATTAATTTTTAGAAATTAAGTGTCGCTAAAGGTGCTATAGGCGACAAAACCGTCGTTGAAAGTGTTCTTGAGGAAACCCAGAAACTCATGTCAGTGTTCGAGGTTACTACTTTGACCACATAAATTTTCATGTTATTGTTGTTATCAGGGTTGTATATTGTGTGAATGTTGTAGTATACATGTAATACTACGATTACAAATCGATTTCATGCCCAAACTACATCATCACAGCAAGATCTAAGCTTCATAAAAGGTTGTCAGAGTTGTTCTTCATTTCTGGGTTTTCCAGAAATGAAGAACAGTTGCAGGGTCTTACTTTAAGCCTTTGAATCTATGATTTCCGGGCTTGATTAATGTGATCTTAAGGTTTAATCTTGTAGTACTCATGACAAGGTATAATTGTCATGTATTAGATTAATATAACAACATCACAAGTAGTAGTTCTAGGCCGGTCAAAGTGGTGTCTACAAACTGCCTTTGAAGATTTCTGGGTTACCCAGAATCTTCATACGGCCGTTTGGTCAACCATACTTTGACCACCAATTAGATCGATTTTGTATAAGATCTGGGGGTTCTAGAGACATGGATTGATAGTTCATATACCAGTCTACAATACCAAAACAACAACATGAACAAACTAGCAAACAACAAAGAAGATCTAAGGCACCGTAAAAAATCATGACTTTTTCAGGGCTAATTTGGGTACGCCTAAACACATTTCGTTTTCGGTCAACTGACTTTGACCACACATAACATGAGATCTAAACATGATCTGACCCTGTTTTCAGTTCCAGATCATAGACCACATGGCATACTACAGATCTATAACTTAAAACACCATAAATCAATAATACACAATGATCTATGAGCCCTGGCATATGGCTGTCAGACCATAGTTTAGGGTTCATAGTCAGTTTTCAAAACTTGATTTTCATTCTTCTAAATGTTATGGATCTGGGATTTAACAACCCAGATCACTAAATGACATCCTATAACACAACTCTAACCAATAAACAACAACATCTAACATCAGATCATAAGATTTTGAAGATTAGGGTTTATACCACTTTCATGCTTTGATCATGAATCTGATCCTTAATGATCCGATATTGAGAGGCTAAAACTTGAACATGGCTTATCTTTTCTCTCTCTCTCACTCTAAATTTTGGATTTTTAGAGAGGGAAGGAGGTTGGCAAAAATAAAAAGTAAAGTGAGCTTTCTCTCACTGTAATCCTATATATTTTGATCCATTGAACTTGTATGGTAAAAATGATCAATGTTGGCTGATATCATTGATATAAGTTACATGCTAGAACTAGGGTTGTTTACTAACTACAATCTAGGGCAAAAATTACAAGTTAGCTAATAAAGAATGCAAAAAGGTCATTTTGGACATTTAGCATATAATTTTAATGGCATTCAAGTCATTTGCTACAACCCTTAGGACTTAGGGTTTAACCATAAGGTTTTAAAAATTAAAATTTTAAGATTTTCTAATTAGATTTTAAAATGAAAAATTATGATTTCTAAATTATAATTAGGGTTTACTAATTATATTATAATTTCCTAATCACATTAGGACTAAAAAAATTAGGATTAATATTTTCTAATTAAAATTTGCTAATTTAGCAATTAGGTCCCATAATTGTATATTAGGGTTTCTAACGGAACAATTAGGGTGTCAAAATTTAAAATTAGGATTTTCTAACTAATTCGTTAGGCTTTACCCTTAATTAATCTTATAATCAATACACTTAAGTCTCTGAGATCCCAAATTAGGGTTTTATTGTTCCGAATTAGGGTTTCAAATTCCCGTAATCAGAAATTAGGGTTTCTAGAGCCGGTATTAGGATTTCTTATCAATCGCTAGGATTTTCTAACTGAACGATGACGATCTTAATATAATATTAGGGTTTGGACACTGATATAATTTATCTGGTTAACCCTTGACCCTTAATCACAAACTGCACACATGTATGACCATATACACAGAACATATACACTTATATACTTAATCCTGAATATTTCACCACAAAAATTTTTAAATTCCTTCCTAGAAATGACAAATCTATTCACTTATTTTCTGTGTAGGTTTATTATTCAACCTTTAATCCATCATTTATGATTTTTATAATTTTCTAAATTCTCGGGTTGTCACATTCACCCCTTCTTCTAAGAATTTGGTCCCCGAAATTCAACTTACACCTTACACCATTCACCATTCATACACAGCATCACATGCTACCCAATACATTCCTCACAAGAGTAAAAGTTTTTAAATAGTGCTGAGGAGTTATATAGACTATTGTCTGTCATTTTCGCAAAGGTTCATACAAAAATTAATCTGCAAACCATCTTATCTTACAGACAGATAGGGTAATTAGCCCGATATGCCATGTACTGTTCAAGTACTGCTGGTTGGAACAATTTTTCCCCGTTCCTTCTATCCGCCTCAGGCACACAAAAATTTCTTACCACAGTCTTTATCGAAATCCGCACCAAAACAATTTTGTTCGGGAAAATTTTCAAAGAATGCTTAGATTTTTCATAAACGTTGATCTAGCCGAATCAAATAGCTTAGACTCATATCAATAATCAATTTTAAACGAAATATTAAGGTATAGCCAAAACCCCGTTGGCAAATTAAAATTTTGAAAATAGTTTGAAAATGACATCATGATGTCGTACTGTATTAACAGCCCGTTTGAGAATGCCGTTAGTATATGACTTTGTCATAACACATCATACAATAGTGGAATAACGATTTTATATCAAATTCAACACTAAGTATTTCTGTATTTAAAACTCCATCATTTTTTTATCAATCTTACACCAGGTTACATGGTATATTAATGATAAATAAAAATATATTTTGATATTTAAATCATTTTCGTCTAGCCGAAACAATTAGCATAGACTATATTTTAAACTGTTCAAAAATCATTGCAAATCGATTTTATCATCTCAACAGGTAACGAGGTGTCGGTGGCCCGAAGTCCACACATACACAATGGTCACCATGAGTTGATAATAAAAATTCATTTTCAAAAGCACACATTGCGTAATTAGCTTGATATCAAAAATTTTGAAGTCTAGCATAGCTAGGAGTTTTGGAAAACCTATGTCTCCACTAATGATCAATTGCTTAAACAGTCTATCTATTCCTATAAGCCTTAATGCTCCATTCACATAAAACTATACCTAGTTCATCAAACTTACCACACTTATGAGTTCAGGAACTTTCCACAATCATATGAGTTTAAGAACTTGTCCTAGTCAGACATTTGGCGTCCTTTCGCTGAGGAGTTCATAAACATTTCATATAATCATGAGTCACGAACGTACCATAAGTATGAGTTTTAAGAACTCGTACTTAACCTGATATTCTCTACTTATACCCTATCTATCTGTTATACATCTGAGAAAAGAATCACCTGCTCAACAGATATATAGCAAATAGCGCGGCACAGACTCAATGATTATCAGTGCCAGAAACTAAGTGGTTTTTACACCAAGTATAATTCCCCATACGAAGAATCATACAACTCAGCTGCTGACATGAGTCCTTAATTGAAATCCCCACTTAATCCTACTCCCTTCTCAATATGAATTTCATTCAACTCGTATTCATAATCATTTCCTGAATCTGTACCAATTTATAGTACAACTTACACATAACATTCTTGCCGTAAACTTTTCAATCACTTGATTGATTTTGTTCCCTGTTATAACTTTATCAGATCATGGGGTGATCTCATCATATATATTACGATTCATTTCTATACTATGATCGTTTTGTTTGACGATCTCCTATCCCTGTACCTTTAGCCTTTTAGACTCTATCTATTCACCATTATTGTTCACCTTTATTATCAGAGTTAGGGAACTCCGTGTCTTTATAACCCGTCGAGATTCATCTTTGAATCTTACTGACTTACTAACTCTATGTGAGTTAGACCAAATCCTAATCACTACGGTTATTAGTCTCAGGTAATCCTACCTAAGGTTCATAACCAACAGTTTTGATACCAACTATAGCATCCCCAAATCCTAGTCCTAATCACCAAGGATCTGGTATACTAATTCTACAACTATTGCGGAAGATATAAACATAAATTGTTTGTAAGACCTCCAATTTTATGAAATAAAAGTATTCAAGTTTTCTTATAATTATTATTCAGTAAATGGTTAAATTGATAAAAGTTTAAAGTTAAGGGTGATATATATAAATATTTTCAAAATAAGCAAGTGGTTATAAAATAGTCATTGTTGTCGGGGAATATTTGTTTGGTCGTGGAATATTCTTGCTGTCGGGAAATATTCGTACGATGGCGCAACCATTTGTGGGCCCCATAAAAGAGTAATTGTCGGATGAAAAAAATAACAGGTATGAGTTTTTATAAATAACGGCGTAGTTGTTACCGTTGAAACTGTTGGAATACCTGGTCGATAAAGTAAAGTAATACGTGTTGTTGCACAAAGAAGCACTGCAGTATTGCACGATATTTTTGAATTATTGATTCTTACGTAAGAAGGCACTACTCAATAATTGTTACGAAGAATTCTTCGCTCAATATTTTATTTTATTGATTCAATAATTGTTACGTTGATATTTTATATTATTGTTAATTCAATAATTGTCATTTGCATGATATTTCCCATTATCAGATCAATAATTTATATTATTTGAATAATATTATTAGATAGCATTATTGGTAATGTCTAAGGAAGTTCTGTCTAGGAAAGGGGTTTGGTCATCTAATTGTGCGCCAGTAAGGAGAAATCCTTATCGAAAATCCCCCTTCTTTCTTGGAAATGACCTAGTTGTCATAATTGTGATTCTTTAATATTATTTGTGAATAATTAATTATTGATTTATATGATAAGGAAATGTATATTTTTGTATGGATATAAATGAAGGAATTAATGCTGAGGTGTTTTATCAGTATTTTGTCAAAATGAAGAACGAAATTTGGAAATTTTCAAAAAAATAGTTTATTACTTGATTTTGTAAAATCCATAACTCTTTGTGTATAATGAGTTAGGAGATGAGCCATATATTAAAAGAAAGCCCTAGAATTAAGCTAAACGCAAAAATTTGAATCACTCAAAAATCCGTTGTAGATTTTTCGTGGTCACTGTTTGAATGAAACTGGTCCAAAGGACTCATAGTCCGAAAAAATCAGTGTTCTTAAGTTATATTGCGTGAGTTATAATTTTTAATCCAACAATTGGATCGTTGTAATTTTTGGATATGTTATTCATATATAAGTTGAGTATATGTCCATAAATTTTGAACCGTCAAAAATTAATGTATGATTTGTTATGAATTTTAAGAGGTGACTGATTCAGAAATCGTTGTAGTTTCAACATTTTAAGATTTTTCTCGATGATAAAATTTTGGTTTCTCATAATGAGTTCATAGATTCTGCAAATTTAAAACAGTCTCACATTTCTTTTGTTGATGGTTTGTTCGTCCAAATTGTTGGTCCTCCTCATAGTCCACCTAGTTCTCTTGATTTGTCATCTGATACTCCTACTTCATCCACTCTTCCCAGTTCCTCAGTTTCATCTCCTGATGTGGTCAATTTATTGGCTCACATTCTTAAAAACCAAGAGTCTATGCGTAATGATATCATTGATGTTAAACAAAGGCTCATGGTTTTGGACAAAGGAAAATTGCCCATTCAGGCTGCTGATTTAAAATAATGTTTCTCTCAAATAGAAGATGAGTTTATCGATCTACAGGCTGGTTTTGAGTTGCAAACGGTAGCAATGTTTGAAGCTCTTCAAAGAAAGATTAACAGGAACTCTTGTTAGTTGAGTCAAGAGCTTAAGTTTGTTAGTTATCAAATTGGGGAATTTGTTGATTCTATGGATGTACGTATGAATGATGTTGGTCGGAAGCTGCATTTTGATAGGATGTACTCTCTAATTCCTGAATGGCCTCGATGTAATTGGATGGCCAAGTATGTTGGAGATTTTTTTTAGATCTTCCTTTGCCAAATACGACCTTTATTCCTCGTCCCCTTCGTTTTGCTCATGAATTTTCTTTAGAAGAAAAACTTCATCATCTTCTCCATCGTCCATATTTTCCTAATCATCCTCTAAACGTGGTACACGTTTACGATATTAATTGAAGACCTTTTTGCATGATGACAAAGGGGGAGACACTAGAAAAGATGTTGCTGTTGAAGGATGTTGCTGTTTCTTGGAAGGATTTTCTGAATTTTATGTTGATATATTTTATGTTATTTGTGGTTTTGTTTAAAAATGATTGGTTGGCACCGGTACTTAAGTTGTTAAATTGTTTTGGTTTATTTTTGAACGATTGGTTGGCACCAGTATTAGATAATTTGATATTTTGTTGCTGTTGAAAAAGTTTTTGTTTATCTAATATTTGTTAAGGCTAACAATTTTGCAGGTTGAATAATGCCTAAACAAAAGGCATGATGATAATCAGTTTGGATTATTGAATATTTTTGATTCTATCCTGAAATTTTAAATATGCATGAATTTAGGGGAGTTATAATTTTTGGTGTTGTCATCATCAAAAAGGGGGAGACTGTTGACTTATTAATACTTTAACCTTATTGTTTTGATAATGACTTGATATTTTCTACTAATTGTTTATTGTGAAATTTCAGGAAGTTGATAAAAGGATCATTGATGAAAGACTTTGAAGACTTATGTCGTAAGAAAATAATGTAAGGTCATTGCAAATATTTGATGTGACACCCCAAAAATAGGTCCACACAACCCATCCTGAGTCGCCAAATACATGGTATAGAAAATAACTACAAACTTCATTATTACAATTGTCGTGCAAAATACGACAACACATATGCTGTGAGTTTTAATACAAATATTGTCTTCTAGATAATATCCAAACTCAAATAAGTCCTTATTACAATTATTGATACATTATTTTACAAAATAGTGAGGACTGCTATAACAACTGTCTTGAACCATCACTCCACACCCCGATTAGTTCCCTCTATATTCTCGCCTCCTGAGAAGAAAAATGGAACAAAAAGGAAAAGAATGAGCTCAACTAGCCCAATAAAGAATATTATGACTAAGATAATGCAGAATAAATTATCCTTAGTCCTCAACAGGGAAAAGTCTAATAGAATACAATAGATAAAAAGTTTTAGATCAACAACTGCAGCGGAAACAACAATCCATTAGAAGAGTAAAGTAGAGCATGATGTCTACTATCTCCCATGATTTAAAAGTCCATCATCAATATTTTATCCCTGTAACATCAATCAGTATTTATTTCTAATTAACGAATTATCTTTGCACTATGGGCCAAAGGTAATCGTTTGTATCACCAGTAGTCATGATCATGCCAAACACCTGTCCATCTTTGCATTACGGGCCAAAGATATCAATTAACAGCTCATCTTTGCACTATGTTCCAAAGATATTCATCAATCAAAAGTTCAACTTTGTACTACGGGCCAAAGATAACTTTCAACATAATTAAGTCTGCGAATTATGATAATAAGAATAAATCAAATGAGACCATAACATGGATTCAATTTCAAAAATATGGGTTACAACAGATAACTTTGATGAAGAAAGAATTATTTTTTCATGAATAGCACTCATGAATAGTACCATACGTATGAACAGTACCGTATGAACAGTACCTAGTCATGAAAAGTTCCAAATTCAATAAAAAAGTTCAGACCAATATTCCTGTGAAATGATATTAGATGAAGCAAAATTTCTAATCATTTTAGGATTTATAGAAACAATACTTACCATAGTAAGTTTTAAATTTAGGAATACGAGATGAAATAATATCGCTTACGTAATATGGAGTATGAAAGAAAATGATATTTCTTACGAATATGGAAGGAAATAATATCATTTATGAGTATTGAAAGAAAATAACCTCTTTTACGAACAAAAAAATAATATCATTTACCTTAATAAAAAAATTTGGAGACTGCACTAGTGTAATAACAGAATACTCTTCTTCTTTCTCTCTTATTCTCTCTATACTTTCTCTCTCTATAGCTTTAGAGAATTGGTGAGAAATAATGAAGAAATGAGCTTCTATTTATAGGCTTGGCAGAGTAAGGGTAAAATATTCTTTTTGCCATAATTTATGACATCATCGCTTACATCATTGATCATAATACATCATTGCTTACCTCATCGTTCCAATGACATCATTGCTTACATCATAAGAATTCAAATTCAATTTGTTCTCTTCTACCTCATTTTACTTTTATAACATGAATTTACTATAATAATGTTACCATTCAAATTATAAAAATCATACTATTATATAATCACATCATACTACTGTATCAATTATTGATTGACTTCTTACGTAAGAATCAATAATCAGGGATACTGTGCAATACTGTGTGCCACTGTGCAACCACGTGTATCACTGTACTTTTATCACCGGGTATTTCAACAGTTTTAACGGTAAAAGTTTTGCCGTTATTTTTATAAAAAGGTTATTTCTGTCGCTTTCTATATCCGATAGTTATTCCGTTATGTGGTCCACCAATGATTGCGCCATCGTACGGATATTCCCGACAAAAAGAATATTTCCCGACCAAAACGAATATTTTATGACCATTTGTTTACTTTGCAAAATTTGCACATTTCACCTATAACTAAAGCATTATATCCAATCAACACCTTATTATTCAAAAATAATAATTAGAGAAATTAAATCTTCATTCATAAAAAGTTAGGGTCTTACAACGTCCCCTACTTATTAAATTTCGTCCTTGAAATTGATGTAAGTATCTGGTATGTCAAAGAGGTAAGGATACCTTGTTTTCATTTTCAATTCTAACTCCCAGATCATTTCCTCAATATCATGATTTCTCCATAAAACTTTGACTTGAGGTATAACCTTTGAGCATAAAATATGCTCCTTCTTATCTAAGATTTTAACAGGTACCTCTTCATACGTTAAATCTTCTGCTATCTCGTCTGGTTCTAACTTAACAATATGGTTCGGGTCTTTCACATATTTACGTAGCGTGGATATGTGGAAAACGTTATGAACACGAGACATACTTGGCGATAAAGCGAGTCTATAAGCCATAGTTTCTACTCAATCTAGGATTTTAAATGAACCAATAAATCGAAGGTTTGAGCTTTCCTCACATCATAGATTCTCGTTTTTGGAATAACAACTTCTTGCACCTTCTTCTTCATATTCATCAGCTCTAGGTCTGTAGCTTGAGCAGCTTTAAATTTATCAATTAAGGTCGGTTCTACTCGTATATTTGACATCATCACGTGGTTCCCTGGAGTCTTTAACTCTATCTCCATCCTTTATAAGTCGTACAAAATGGGTCTTTGTGTTAACAACATAGCACTCGTACCCGCATATGATCTTCTATTCAATGCGTCAGCTACCACGTTTGCTTTTCCAGGATGGTATATGATAGTATCGTAATCTTTCAACAGCTCGAGCCAACGCCTTTGACGCATGTTACGTTCATTTTGGTTGAAGAAATATTTGAGGGTTTTATACCGGGTTCTAAGTCAATACAAAAATTGATATCATGCTATGGGGTAGGCAAAGAAGTTCTTTAAGAAATACGTTAGGAAATTTATTAACAATAGAAATATCATTCAAATTTGACGTATTTTTGTTTAAATCGGCGACATGGGCTAAGAAAGCTTGACATCCATTTTTCAATAAATGAATGGCTTTATGGCTCAATATGTCAATGATTGACTATAGTGGTTTGGTTGCTTGAATTTGTATAATATGTTAGTTAGGAATATGAAAGCTAACAATCTTACAAAAAAAATTAATTTTAGCATGATGAGTAGTTAACCAGTCAATTCCAAAAATCACATCAAATGCAAGTATTTCCAAAGAGATGAGATCAACAGGTAATATGAAAGTGTCAATTTGAATCAAACAAGATTTATAAACTGTGGATGTAATCAAGGTTTCTCCTAACGGAGTTTTAACCGATAAATCAAAGTCTAATTTCTCAGGAGTCAAGTTTCAATGTTAAACACAACTAGGTGAAATAAAAGAGTGGTTAGAACAGATATCGAATAAGGTATAGACTTCGCAAGAGTTTATGATTAGCTTACCCGTGATAACTTCGGTCGGGTTCCTCGTCACAAAAAATGCTCTCCCTTAAACTACCAAATTTTTTTGTCCGTAGTCGCCTTTGTTATCACCGTCCCAGCTGGACTTAACTTCGCTACCGAACAAAATGGGGCTATATGACCGTCCTTTTCACAACTAAAACACACCCTGGAAGGCTGTGAACAGTTTGGACTTATGTGTCCCTCCTCTCCGCATCTATAGCATCTAACTAACGGTCGTTCTCCTTCCCTAGAATTTGTTACTGGTGCTAGTAATGCTGCCGACATCTTCCCGTCATTGTTGAATCTTCTCTTTTTGAAATTTCTATTTGACTCACCTCTCCTACTATCTTGGCCATGATTACCATCGAAGTAGTTACCATTTCTGACATGATAATTTCCTCCACAATGGTTATCATTATTCCGATGGCCATTGTCACCGGTACGATTATTAGCGTGTTGTTGGTCGTTATCTTTTGGTTGAGCTGACTCATTATCGTGCTCCAATAACTAAGACCTATTCACAACATCTGAATACAAATAAAGTTTGTAAGAAATGAGGTATTAACGAATTTCAGATTTCAAACCTCGCAGAAACATTCGTGTCATTCCCTCCTCAGTATCTACCAAATCGGATGCAAACGGGGAAAACTCCGCAAACTTAGCCTCGTATTGCGATATGGTCATATTATTTTGCTCTAGCTTGATGAACTATACCTCCTTCATATGACGAATACTTAATTTCGGGAAAGTACTTATCATTGAACAATTCTTGGAACTTCTCCCAAGACATCTTTAGTGCGGCAGGTTGAGTACGTTTTACAGACTCCCACTAGTAATCTTCCTCTTCACACAACATAAATGTGGCAAAGGAAACCTTTTGCTCTTCTGAGCATCCCAAGACATCAAATATCTTGGTTATCTACTTAATCCATGCCTTTGCCTTAAGTGGCTCTGGCTTTCCCAAAAACTCTGGTGGTCCCAACTCCTTGAATTGCTTAGCAGTGACCAGCCGTAAGTTGCCATTGACTCCACTTGCATTATGAACCGGAGTCTTTCTCGTTTGGTGTTGCATGAATTCTAAAAAGTTCCTCAATGTACCATCGTTCGTCATTTGGTCGGTGTTGTTGTTTACACGAGGATTATTACCTTCCTGATGCACATTATCCTGGTTATTGATCAGCGGTGACTCAACGGTCTCATGTGCTCCATTGCTTATCTCAACATTTTTAAATGCCATTTTACTATCACAAAACAAGGGTTAATTAAAGAAATTAGCATGCCACATGTTATCCCTTTATTTCGACCGACCAAATAAATAAACTTAGGTAGGACACACTAGTGAAGGATTTACTCGTCTCTCCCCTCCTAGTTTTAATCCCAGATCTCCACCAGAGATCATATCCCTAAGCTCTGATACCAACTATGACTCCCCCAAAATAGGTCCACACAACCCATTCTGAGTCGCCAAATACATGGTACAGAAAACAACTACAAACTTCATTATTACAATTGTTGTGTAAAATACGACAACACATATTCTGTGAGTTTTAATACAAATATTGTCTTCTAGACAATATCCAAACTCAAATAAGTCTTCATTACAATTATTGATACACTATTTTACAAAATAGTGAGGACTGCTATAACAACTGTCTTGAACCATCACCCGACACGCCGACTAGTTTCCGCTATATTCTCACCTCCTAAGAAGAAAAATGGAACAAAAAGGAAAAGAATGAGCTCAACTAGCCCAGTAAAGAATATTATGACTACGATAATGCTGAATAAATTATCCTTAGTCCTCAACAGGGAGAAATCTTATAGAATACAATAGAAAACAAGTTTTAGATCAACAACTGCAGTGGAAACAACAATCCATTACAAGAGTCAAGTAGAGCATGATGTCTACTATCTTCCATGGTTTAAAAGTCCATCATTAATATTTTATCCCTTTAACATCAATCAATATTTATTTCTAATCAACGAATTATCTATGCACTATAGGCCAAAGATAATCGTTTGTATCACTGGTGGTCATGATCATGCCTAACACATGTCCATCTTTGCACTAAGGGCCAAAGATGTCAATCAACATCTCATCTTTGCACTATCTGCCAAAGATATTCATCAATCAACAGTTCATCTTTGCACTACGGGCCAAAGATAACTTTCAACATAATTTAAGTTTGAGAATTATGATAATAAGAATAAATCAAATGAGACCATAACATGGATTCAATTTCAAAAATAAGGGTCACAACAGATAACTTGGATGAAGAAAGAAAAAAAATTATTTTTTTCGTGAATAGTACTCATGAATAGTACCGTATGTATGAACAGTACCGTATGAACAGTGCCCATGAACAGTACCCAGTCATGAAAAGTTTCAAATTCAATTAAAAAGTTCAGACCAATATTCCTGTGAAATGATATTAAATGAAGCAAAATTTCTTATCATTTTGAGGAATTATAGAAACAATACTTACCATAGTAAGTTTCAAATTTAGGAATACGAGATGAAATAATATCGCTTACGTAATATGGAGTATGAAAGAAAATGATATTCCTTACGAATATTGAAGGAAATAATATCATTTATGAGTATTGAAAGAAAATAACCTCTTTTACGAAAAAAAAAAATAATATCCTTTACCTTAATAAAAAAATTTGGAGACTGCACTAGTGTAATAGTAGAATACTCTTCTTCTTTCTCTCTTATTCTCTCTATACTTTCTCTCTCTATAGATTTAGGGAATTGGTAAAAAATAATGAAGAAATGAGCTTCTATTTATAGGCTTGGCAGAGTAAGGGTAAAATAGTCTTTTTCCATAATTTATGATATCATCGCTTACATCATCAATCATAAGACATCATTGCTTATCTCATCGTTCCGATGACATCATTGCTTACATCATAAGAATTCAAATTCAATTTATTATCTTCTCATTTTATATTTATACCATGAATTTACTATAATAATGTTACCATTCAAATTATAAAAATCATACTATTATATAATCACATCATACTACTATAATGTAATATTATAATAATATATTTAAATGAATTATTTTATCAAAAAAGATAAAATATCAACTTTTAACAAATGTCACATGATAAAAAAATTCCTCCGTTTAAATCCACGTTGAACAAATATTTTCTTATCATATATATCAATAATTAATTATTCAAAAATAATATTACAAAACTACAATATTAACAAACAGGTCGTTCCCAAGAAAGAGGGGACTTTTCTATAAGAATTTTTTCTTATTGGCGCGCAATTAAATGACATAACCCCTTTTCTCGACAGAACTTCCTTGACATTATCAATAATGCTATCTAATAATATCATTTCAATAATATGATTTACTGTGTCGTGGCGATTATTGAATGAATATTGCAAAATACTATTCAATTATCACTGTAGCATTTATTGCACCAATAATATGAATGACTGTGCAATTTTACTGTATCAGTTATTGAGTGACTTCTTATGTAAGAATCAATAATCAGGGATATTGTGCAATACCGTGTGCCACTGTGCAACCATGTGTATCACTGTACTTTTATCATCGAGTATTTCAATAGTTTTAACGGTAAAAGTTTTGCCGTTATTTTTATAAAAAGGTTATTTACGTCGCTTTTCTATATCCGACAGTTATTCCGTTATATGGTCCACCAATGATTGCACCGTCGTACGGATATTCCTGACAAAAAGAATATTCTCCGACCAAAACGAATATTTTATGACCACTTGTTTACTTTACAAAATTTGCACATTTCACCTATAACTAAAGCGTTATATCCAATCAACACCTTATTATTCAAAAATGATAATTAGAGAAATTAAATCTTTATTCATAAAAAGTTGGGGTCTTACATTCGATTTTTCAATACAAGGCTCTAGGACATTTATGTGCGCATTTAACATGATTAAGTATTTATGCATGCTTAAAATCAAAAATAAAATAATAATTATTTTTATTGTCAAGAAATTGCAAAATTAGTTGTTAACAGATATGGGTACTTTTGTGGAGAAATTTTATTATTTCTTAGACATCTAAGAGTATTCTATGTGAGACAACCTTATATGCATATACACGTGTGAAAATCTTTTATATGAATTTATTGTATAATGCATATCTCTTATTATGCTTCTTGGAAGTTGTTGAGTTTTGACGACAGGATAATGATTACATTCAATTAAGTGGGTTACTTGAATAGGCCTTGGAAACCACATATCCTAGGAAGTTGATTTGAGATACACTTTCTAATATTTACGAAACTAACACTCCTATGTTTGATTATTTCAAAAGCAGTATTATCTCTTCTTTATTTTCGGAAGTGATATATCTCATAAAGAGAGAATTACTTGTGGTGGCAGGTGTTATAGTTTCTCAAGAAGATTATTTTTTTAAGGAGTCCAATTATTAAGATATACACGCAAGAATTTCTATCTCAGAGAATTAGTTTTTGAAAGACAAACAAATGCCTGTTATATAAGAGATATTTTCGAATCTGTTTCAAATCGATTAATTCTTATCCGATTAAAATGCTTTTAACAGAAATAATTTTGGAACGTTACTTATCTTAAAAATTATGTTGGCAACGTAAATAATTTTACAATGGATCTTTATATGCAACGGTAATATTTTGGACTATAAAGAGAGCTGAAATATCAGTGCTATAGAACAACACTTGAATTAATCTTTGCACTCATATACTTGAAAAGTTATTCTATTATTCTTGGTGAAAATTCTCAGCTGCTATGCAATTAATATTTAGATTATTTCTTAGCTAATTTTCATGAGCTTCATATTGGTGATATCTCTTTTACTCTTTGATCATTGCATTCATTAGTTGAGCCTTGCATTGTTAAATTACTTATTTTCTTTGGTCATTAGACATCTATATTTGTAATCTTATTTTTTGGACTAAGTGTTGTCTAAAGGAATTTAATCCTGGCGGATTAAGGTTGTTTACAAACAGGCTCAAGGAAGCATAGGTGCTTAAGGGCTGCATTAGTGCACAAGGAGCAAGAGTGCTCAATTGAATTATTGTAATTCAAATTTGATAGAATTTGTTTTGTAACAGAGTCAATTTAAAGAAATAAAGTAAGTCTCCAATACTAGTTGGTATTGGACGTGGACTAGGCTATTATTATAAGGGTAATAGCAGAACCACGTAAAAAATTATGGTGTTGATTTTATTACCTACTTTACTTTAATTACTCACAAAAGCTAGTTAATTATCTTAATAATTAAATTTTGAATATTTGCATTATCATAAGATAATTCTTTTACACCAAGTATTTTCACTAAGTTATAAATTTAGAATGATATTTTCTTAAAAACAAACAGTCAATTCGGTAGGCCATATTAATTCAGCAATCTACATTCATAAATATAGTAGGTTGAATTCAATAGTTTGATTTAAAGTTTAAAAATTGGTCATAGATTGTTCCCACACTTATTCAACCCCCCCTTCTAAGTGTGCCTTATCTGAATTTCACATTCCCACAGGATTTGGTGCTCACTATCCAAAATAATTACTTTTAACTACCTATAATCAAAGATATTTATGTAATTTAAACAAATTAAATAATAATTCATCCCTTTATAGGGTTACATCAATGTAAATCAAATTCTCAGGTAATCTAACCTTAAACTTTTACATAAATTTGCAGAATACATCACGAAATAAATTAAGTCTCATAACATAAGTTCAGTAAATAAAATTAAACAGGTCCTCATCATTTGGACATCTTGCCCTTGTCTTTGCTAGAAGACGGCTCATCAATTTTCTCAACTTTAGTTGCAGTGTTAAATGCAAGAGTGAGCAAACAATTGATCACTAATATAATGATGACAAAAGCAATAACATAGGAGTAAGCAATGAATACTGAATAATTAAGAACTTGTTCTTCGAGTCAAGATTAGTAAACAAGTTCGAGGTTTATATCTGAGTGTCTTTAAGACCATGAACTATGTCCCGAGGTTATTAAGTATTTCTACTTCAACCTTTAACAGTCATTAGACTATACAGACCTTAACTTTCGTACTTAGGGGGATCAACCCTTCGTACCATGTATTGTGCACAAACATCTAAACGCTAACGCATACATAATCCCTTATATTAGGGTCAGTTTGACTTTAGGATTTCCGCACTAAAATAAGTTTAGTTTGGAATAGCTTAACAGTGATTCTAAAATTTTAGAACACTCATTAATTATGGATTAGTCCAACCAATAAAGGTTTATTTGCTATTCAAAGGTTCAACGCAATAATATAAGATTAAACAACAATAATTAAGTCAAAAATTGAATGTTAACAACATACATAGTATTACATCCAAAAGAGTTAGGAAATCTCATTTGGAACAATCAATTTGAATAGTTTATGCTTTGATTAGCAAGAAACAAAAGTTAGGGACTTGCTCAATAAAAGTTGTAGGAACTTGCATAACGATACCAAGTTAGGAATATGAAACTTGCTCAATTTAAAAGAATTAGAATACAAAACTTGCATAATCAAAAATTAGAGTTAGAGAAATTGCCTTGTGTATAAGCTACACAATTACTACAAACGTTCGCCAAATACCCTACATATACCATTAGAACCACAATACCAATTAGTTATATTAACGCTAACTTCATTGGTTTACTTTTTGTTTTTAGTCAAGTCTACAATCTTTAACTTAAGACTTGATTATCCTACTCATTCACGTACCATGAATCTGAACTCTTAATTATATTATAGTACACGACATGGTGGTTGTAAAACAACACCAATTCTCATGACATCACATTACGGACTTTCACACTTATTAATTCATAACTTGTAGTTTTAACTTTGTGATTACAATTTTTTATTACGTCTTATAACATGTTTTAGGTTCCTCTAACATCATTAAAATAATTGAAGTTAACATTCCCAAAGCTATGTTGTTAACAGTTCATTACTGGGTCTGACTGACAATCACAACCTTCATCCTTTACATATCTTTAAATCAAATTTATTTTATGATTTGATTCATCAGAGTTACATTATATAATTTACATCTGAAGTCAATATTCTTTTTATATATCGAATAGTACGACTTTACAACTCTACAAGAGTTAAACAACTATCAAGTGCATCATCTAAAACCAAAAACATGGTTCAAAATCATAACTTCAGGTAAATAAATCAATCTTATTGTGATACTATTGAACTCCATCAATCAAGTAGCATGTAACTTTACCGTGAGTCCTTAACCTGCAAAAGTGGTTATTTGCAAGGGTGAGTTCGACAGCCCAGAAATTCTAGCAGTTTTCATGCATCACATATCACTTAATATTATGCGCAGTTTATACAATCATAATCATTTAAACTCAATACGCATGATGCCTCTCACATAATTTACTTATAAAACATATAATCATAGATTGACTTTCGAATTTCATAAATATCTCATATACCTTTCATATATAAATCAATATTTTCATGGCATAATATAACTCAACCAACAGTTATCAAATTCATATAAAAAATAGGAACTGAAAGACTTGTCGTTTAGTACTACAGAATGAACGCAGCTGCGCCATCCCTGGACAGAACCAGGAATGGCTCTGCTTCTGCAGAATCCAAACCCATACATGAAATTTCTACACTTTAACATGCTCAAAACAATCATATTGACTCCATACAAACATACAAACTCTTCTAACACAATGACATCAACTTATAAATCATTTAACAAATAATTCTTGCAATTTCTTAAGAATTCATCAAACTTAGAATTAAGATCATGCTTAAGAAATATTACCTCCTTGAAGTTGAATTACCCAAACTAGCTTCCAATTTCATATAGCTCTTCCACTTAGTAAGTCACTCTCTAATTTAAACTTATCGAAAAACTAGCAAATCAATTAGAGAAGGGGAAGCTTCCAATTTATAGTAAAGCTATTACCCAATTTCTGGGTTTTGCCCTGAGAATGAAACCAAGGGAAAGAAGAAGAAGCCATTAGATATGAGAAATTTGGTGAAAATTAATTACTTGCTTCCCCCCCTCCCCCCTCCACCCTCCATTCTTCTAGCCATTATCAACTTTATCAATAGTGAAGAATGAATAGGATAGGTCAATGGCCTATCACGGCTAATATAAGAAAAGAGACACTGATATTGGGACAAAGGTATATTACTCTCATTTATCAGTAAGACCCTCATACACACATATTATTTCTTTTTGGGCTCATTAAGTCAATTATAATGACTTAATATTACTACATTAAGTTAAGTTATGGGCACATATACACACACCTACATATATGTGCACCCACATATAAACAAGTATACTCATACTTTAAATATACACTGATACATATAATCATGTATCTCAGGTATATTGGGTAAGTCCAAATAATATTTTAATTGGGCTAAATATACTTCAGTGGGGTACTCTCAACCCATTATTTTCCACCACACTTATTATTTTAATTACACATAAGTACCACAATGATTAATTAATATCCATCGTTTATTCCCTTACCATTAATTCCCTTTAATAATTCCAGTTAAACATTCAGTTGATTTAACTTTAATTTTCATGCCCCACAAGGCTCATTTATCCAAGCTCACTAGAGTTATATAACTCAAGCTTAGTATATAATCTCATCAATTAGAAAATATCAGGGGTCTAGGCCATGTTTGGCTTTTTCCCAATTTCACTTCATTTAATATTCCTATAATATCAAGTTTGTGTGACACACTTCACTTTAATACTAAATTATTTAGCTACCTTAAATAATTATACCCTTATAATATGTATAACTATTACATTAGGCTTTATGAACTTATACACATAACACTTTTATTTAAAATAACAATTTTTCTTAGAATAATTAATATATACTCCATTAATTATTTAAATTATAAAATTATACATATAATTATGTGATTGTCCTAAGACAACTTCTTCAATCTCTATATTTAGCCATATCTTATATAAATACTAATATAATATCTCCATCTCTAACCAATATTTATTTATAAATATATTGGTTTTTCTTCTTTTATCAAACACTTATTTTCTATTAACATCTTTCGAAATATTAAACCCTTTCATATATTACTATGCTATGTAATATATTAAAATTCCAATTTTAATTAAAATATTTGTTTCATTTTCTTTATGCAACACATAAACATTAATTCACCATTTTACTCTAGTGAATTAGTCCTTTTTATTTAATTTACTATCACACCACTGCCACACAAGGCTTTAATGCTTAAATTATATTATTTCATAATATAACTTTCAATTTAAATTTAAATTAACCAATTCTGATTCTGGTTGAGTTATTTTCCATAATTTACTCTCATTTAAGTCATGTTTTGCTTTCTCAATCCATTCATGGACAACTTGATCACCAATTATTACTCTTATTACACATATTAGCCATTAATATGTGTATCTTAAAGTTTAGATTACACACACTCATTCAGGATTGTTCGCAAACCAACAAATCAGTCTTTGGTCTTAGGCTTGAAGTGGTCCAATTCTTGACTCAAGTTCATCTGTGAGACAAGTTTTTCTTTAGCAAAAATAGAATCTAATTTATAAATACTTTAAACATGCTTCTTAAACATTACCTCGTCTAAAATCAATCTCCTCTTTAATTTCACATCATCGATTACTACTTTCTTCAATAATTTAAAGATTAAACTTTAAGTTCTAAAACTCTATTTTCCTTAATAGTTTAACCAACTATAAAATCTCATTTATGTAATTTCTTCCTATCAAATCATATAATTTAAAATATATACTTATTCAAACTTGACACATCTTATAATGAGAATTTTATTTACTAAACTCTTATTTTAATAATCTTTGAAAATTCTGTTATCACATAATCTACCCCATCTCCGGCAGTCAGTGGGTAAGTCTAGTATAGATTGTTCCAAAGAAATTCTAAATCATAGTTGTCATAAATGATAATAATGAGTTGGTGCCCACACGAATGCAAATAGGATGGAGAGTATGCATTGACTACAGGAAATTAAATGTTGTAACTAGAAAAGATCACTTTCCTCTTCCTTTTATTGATCAAATGCTAGAGAGATTAGCTCAGCATACTTATTATTACTTTATAGATGGTTTTTTCGGTTATAACTAGATTGTGATTGTACCCGAGGACCAAGAAAAGACCACATTCACATGTCCCTTTGGTACATTTGCCTCAACGAATGTCTTTTGGGCTTTGTAATGCCCCAGGTACTTTATAAAGATGCATGGTAAGCATTTTTTCCTATCTTTTAGAAAATGGCATTGAGGTCTTTATTGATGATTTCACAATATACGATGATTCTTTGGATGCATGCTTAAATAATTTAACTCATGTTTTGGATAGATGCTTGGAAACTAATCTTGTTCTAAATTGGGAAAAAAAATCATTTTATGGTAGAACAAGGAATAGTACTTGGTCATGTTGTGTCATCTAATGGTTTAGAAGTCGATAAAGCTAAAATTGATGTTATATCTGCATTGCCTTACCCTGTCAGTGTGCGGGAGATACGTTCTTTTCTTGGACATGCATGATTTTAGCGTAGATTCATCAAGGACTTCTCAGAGATAACATTGCCCTTGTGTAAGTTGCTACAAAAGGATGTGGAATTTCAGTTAAATGATGAATGTAAGGAAGCTTTTGACACTTTGAAGAAAAATTTGACTTCTGCCCCTGTGATTCAACCCCCAAATTGGAAGTTCCCATTTGAGATCATGTGTGATGCAAATAACTTTGTTGTATGAGCTGTTTTAGGCCAAAGGATTGACAAAGTTTTCCATGTCATTTAATATGCTTCTAGAACTTTGAATGCGGCTCAGATAAACTATTCCACAACAGAAAAATAACTTTTATCTGTGGTTTTTGCTTTAGATATATTTCATTCATATCTGCTTGGCACCAAAGTGATAGTTTAGTTTGACCATACTGCTCTCAGGTACTTGCTTACCAAGAAGGAGTCTAAACCTAGAATCATCAGATGGATCTTGCTGCTGCAAGAATTCGACTTGGAAATCAAAGATAAAAAGGGATCGGATAACTTAGTGGCGGATCATTTGAGAAGGATTCTTAAAGAGGAAGCACTACCACTACAAGATAGTTTCCCAGATGAGCATCTACTGTCCATTGGCACTATAACACCCTGGTATGCAAATATTGTGAATTATTTGGTAAGTTCCTACTTACCAAGTGAGTTTCCCAAATCTTAAAAAGAAAAGCTTAGGAGTGATGCAAAATATTATGTGTGGGATGGCCCATATTTGTGGAAATTTTATGCTGATCAGATAGTTAGACGACGTGTGCCTGATAATGAGTTCCAATCTATTCTAGTTTTCTGTCATTCTTATGCTTGTGGATGTCATTTTGGACCTAAAAGAACAGCCCATAAGGTTTTAGAAAGTGGTTTCTTTTGGGCTTTAATTTTTAAAGACTCATATCTCTTTCGCAAATCATGTGAAAATTTTCAAAGAACAGGAAACAATTCACATAGACATCAAATGACACAAAACCCTATTATAATTGTTGAAATCTTCGATTTTTGGGGTATTGATTTTATGGGACCTTTTTCTACATGTTTTGACAATATTTACATTCTCTTAGCTGTTGATTATATTTTGAAATGGGTGGAAGCTAAATCTACCAGGATTGATGATTCTAAAGTTGTTGCAAATTTTGTCAAATCTAACATATTTTTCAGGTTTAGAACTCCTAGAGCAATTATCAGCGATAGAGGAACACATTTTTGCAACTGGATGCTAACCGCATTTTTTAAGAAATACAATGTGATGCATAAGCTTTCTACATCCTATCATCTTATCATCCACAAATTTCGTCCTATAAGCCCTTGTGTCTTTTACATTCAGTTATTTACCTTTTGTCATTTACATTATGTACCTAACTGCTATAAATGTTATGTATGTATTAATTGCTTACAACTTAACTAACTCTACGAATAATGTATGCATGTTCATAAATATATTAATGAAGGGGATCTTTTGTTTATTTCGATGTGCTTGAAAAGATTCTTATGTTTGTCATGTGCTAATTCATTAGCAATATAAAATAAACAAGAAAAGTATTTGAAAATGAAAAGGATCTATTCAACCCCCCCCCCCCCCCCTTCTAGATCTATTGTGTGCCTACTAGGAACTAACAAATAGGAATTCCTGTAGTGATATTATATATAATGAATTATACTTTGACTTATTCCTTAAGTCTCTTAGGGTATATCAAAGGGTATGCTTGGGTGTAATATGTTATATATGGAGATAATGAATTATCAATAAAGAATATACCACTTCTAGTAAAAGAAGTGAAATGTCATATGTGATTCGATAAATAATAACCTAGGAATCCTTGGCCAAGGTGAAATGAAATTAGAAAGTAGTTTCTAATTTGCATTCATTGGGAGTTGTGTATTTAGGAATTGAAATACATATAATTAAATAAAATAAGACTTGAAAGTAATTTCATGTCTTATATTTAATTGCGACATTGTATGGTGAAAGGATTGAATTGTACGATAACTATTTACTCAAAGGTTCTTTTATGATTAATGTTGGAATCTATATTATCTGAAAAGTCGTTGATCGCTAGGGAGGCTTATCCCTATTGTAGAATAAATATTATTTATTTAAATAAATTAATAGTTTAATTTATTTATTTAAATAAGATTAGAATTGTTCCAATTGATTTATTCACAACCAGTTTAATATAGAGAACCGAAAGGGTCACACCATAAAAGGAAGAATAATTATTTAAGAAGTTAATGGTATAATTGTAATAATATATTAAGTATATTTAATTTAATCTATGGTGATAGAATAAATTAAATAGCTTAATACTTATTATTTAATATTTTGGAAATATTAAATATAAATTAATAAGAGGAGTATTATTAATATTATTACAATTATTATTATTTTAATTTCTAAAAGAGTTTAGGAATTAATTTAATATAAGTACTCTCATTTAATCCTAATAGAATTAGGAGGTAAAATTAGTTAAAGGAATTTAATTAATTATCTCTAATAAGATTAGGAGCCTATTTAATTAAAGGAGTTTAATTAAATAAATAATACCTTATTTTAATTAAATAAGGTTACCTGATATCTTTATAAGAGGAGTCTTATATCAGATATCAAATATACGTAATTCCAATAGTTGGAGAGTACGCCCCTTTTTCTATAGAGATATGAAAAACTAAGATTTTAGCCAATACACCCTTCTTCTTGAAAATTCTTCTTTCTTAGTGTATCACCTCTGGAGGCCATACACTTGGGTGGCTAACATTGATCAAAGGAAGGAATCTACCCGGAGATTCAAGGAGATCGCGGAGAAGTAGGAGTTGAACTCGTACATATGGAAGCTCGTATCTACAAGGGTATGATTCCATAACTTCTTGTTCTTCATTTTAATTAATAATATGCATAAAGGATGATCCGAGTAATTAATTTGTGAAAAAAATTTAAAATCCGATTTTACTTTGCTTTCGCTATTTTTGCACTTTGATTGCTACTTTGATTTTCACAATACCTTACATTTTCAACGTCTCGTCTCTAAAAAATATTTTGTTAACGAGTAATGAGCTTTCAAGAACTCTTCCCTTGACTACTGGGCTTTAGCTGCCTAATTTTGAAAAATTCACTGTGCACTCGAATTACCTCAATGGAAACATACCTTTATACCTGTATAATTCTTCGAAGCTCGACACACTAGCTTTATCTTATAACAAGTTTACTGGCACAATGCCCATAAACTTTGGATAGCTAAAACTCCTGGTAAGATTTAGTGTGGCAGGTAATCTACTAAGGAGGGAGCCAGGAAGCTCTGAGCTTAGTTTTCTCACTACCATGATGAATTGCAGCTACTTAGAGTACTTGATACTAGATCTCAATCAGCTGGGTGGTGCGCTGCCAAATTCTATTGGTAATCTTTCAAGCTCCATACAGGTATTTTCTACATTAGGGTGCCAAATAGTGGGTCAAATTTATAAAGAAATTGGTTCTTTAAATGTGAATCTACTTATACTAAGTGGAAACAATCTGCAAGGGACCATTCCATCCACAATTTTGGAGATGAAAAATATTCAAAGGTTGTATCTTGATTGTTGAGGTGTAATTATTTGGGTTTATTTTGACAGTGAAAGATTCCTCATTAAAGTAATATTGTGTTTCCTTATTTGGTGGGATAAGAAGGTTTAATTTTGAAAGGTATCTATCAGCCATTAATTTCAGTTATAATGTGATTCTACAAAGGACTTCTACTCTTGATTGGATTCTGGTGGATATGGCAACTATAAATATAGCAATTAGCAGGGGTTTAGGGGATACAATACACAGTAGCATATGACACAAAAAAAATACTTTGTACTCTATATATTATTATAGTGGATTTCTCTTTCTCTCTCTCTCCGCAGTTTTTTTGGGTTTCCACGTAAATTCTTGTGTTCATATTTTATATCTCTTTGTTTATGTTTATGTGAGTGTATTTTGTGAGTTTGATTTCACAACAATACAATCAACCGATAATATGATTTTTTATTTCTTTGTTTTGGTGATTTCGTCCGAATTACAAAATTTTGCGTTAACATTGGTGCCTTCTGTGGGAACGCTTGTTCTAATATTGAATTAAAATCACCAATTTACCAAGAAGGTTAGATCCTACGCATAACAGATAAGTGGTTCTCTTTTTTCAAATTGCAAAATCTGGTCGAGGAGAGATAACGGTGGAGGTGGAGGGTCCTAATATATTTATGGAAGTTGTTGGTGGGAGAGTACTTCGGATATTATTAAAGTAATAATATTAATGTATAATTAAAATATTATTAAGATGATTAATAATATTAGTAAAGTATTAAAATATTATTAAGATTATAATAATATTAGTAAGCGGATTAATAATATTAGTAAAATATTAAAATATTATTAAGATATTAATAATATTAGTAAAATATTAAAATATTATTAAGATATTAATAATATTAGTAAGCGAATAAAAGTATTGTTAGTGAACTAATAATACTAAGAGGTGAATTAAATATTATCAAGATTAATAATATTAAGTGAATTAAAAATATTTTAAGTTATACTTAATGACTTTTAATATTTTAAGAAATAGTATATTAATATTTTAATATTAATGGTAATTATTTAAAAATAATTTTAAAGGTTTTAAAAATCATTTAAGGGTAATATAGATGTTTTAAAATATTTTGAGTTATTATAAATAACTTTAATATTTTGGCAATGGTTTCATTAATAGTTACATAATAATTAAATGATAATAGAATTATTTGATATTTGAATCATTTAATAATGATTTCGATTGTTTGAAAATTAAGTGATAAATTAATAAATGTTTATTGAGTCATTTAAAATAATATAATTGATATTTACAATATTGAGTTCTGAATAGAGTCTTAGAGTCGATAATTACTCGATAAAGTCACAAGATTTTCGCAGGCATATTTCGAGAAATTGATCCGGACTTAGATATTTTGATCAGTATTAATGTTTGTTTATGATGCAATAATTGTTGAACATATGTGATAATGTGATTAGGTTATGTCTTAATCTGCGAAATGCGATCTTATATGTTATAGTATATTGTTCTAATAGAAACGAATGATCCGATTAATGATAGGTCGTGATATAAAAGATAAAACTAAGTTAAGTATTGTAAGGCGGTACGCGTCGATCGTGAAGTATCCTACCTTTGTATTTTCTTTATGCAATGGACATAAGTAAGAATGTTTCAGAATTATATTATTATTGTACAGATTATTAATCCTATATTATATACGCTCATTGATTGTCAACATGTTAGTATATGGTAATTTAGATATATATTCTGTTCATTAATTTCTATAAATGGTTATACAAGTGTCCCCACTTGGATAATCATTGCATTTAATCACATGTTGATACACCTTTGTTAATTACCCGTATATATATATGTTGAATTATAGATTATTGTTGAACAAGATAAAACCTTATTATTATCCAACCGAATTGCCTTGGTTTGGAACCCCGACAAGTATGAACATCCCTTACACGGGAAAATCTTTTATGCACCCAAGGTGGATAGAGTGAATGATAACATCGTTCTTGCATGTAGTATTGATCAATATAGGGTACAACGGGCTGATCACCCCCGTGCCCGTAAGTTATGACGGTTTATAGATGAAGTTCTGTTTAACCTTTTCGAAAATGAAAATAATGTTCATAGTATGTCCCCTTAACCCTATTTATAGTCAGTACGTAGTTTCAAAATTTTGAAAGAGGGTTGTTATGTTATTATTATCGGTTCAGATTACTTCACAACTATTGATTTGTTGTAGAAGGGTAGTATTAAGAAAACATTTAAATTCTTTCAGCTTATATATATATATATATAATTGTTATTACTTGTTGGGTACTCAAATGCTCATCCTTGCTTAATTTAAATGTTTTCAGCTAAGTATGAACAACCTGAAGGCTCTGCTAAGAACAAGGGAAAGGAAAAGGAAAGCTAACCAAATAAGATTGGTGGTAGTTTATGTAACAATTTGATATTATTAAGACAATGATACTTATTAATTATCATGTAATGAATGTTTAAAGGTCTCGTACAAGGGGATTAGACTCTGATGATATTTAAATTAAGTTGATATTTATATTATTGTTATTATTATTAATATTATTTCCGCTCATAGAAATGGTATCGTGAAGCACCAAATTCGGGTTTCAAGTACCTGGATTCGGGGGCTTCACAGGTTGGTATCAGAGCTTTAGGGTTAGAAACCTTAGGTGGGATAGACCTTAGGCTATAACCTTAGAACAGAGGAAAACGTTGAAAATATAAATAACTCATACAGAGTTTATAAAGAGATGAATTGACTAAATTCATCATTAAAAAAAATCAAAGATAACTTATATGAAACTATTATTTGATGTGTGTATATACTATATGCTAATCAGGATAATTTATGTTTGTAGATGTCTGGTGAAAAAGGCTTGTTATATGCTTATAGCATGAAGAAGGGTCAAATCCATACCCCCGAGCTAATATCGAAGCCAATAGTTGAAATAGAGGCTCACGATAAAAACAACTCAGACGTCGTGGTTATTGTAGAAAATGTAGTACCAGATCCAGAGATGGTGGAGCTGATAGATAGTGATTCGGACACTAAAGTTAAAGCTGAACAAGCATCAACAGAGGTGCAGGATCTGAGGAACAAGGTTTCTTCTCTGGAAAAGTTGTGGGAAATAGAAAAGCTGTTAAATAGTCAATTGCGTCGTCAGGCGTTAATAGAAACAATGGAAGAACAAGATAAGCTTAAAATCCAAATTGATCAGATGGGAGCCACAAGCAACACATCGTGTACAGCTCCGAGCAAGAAGGGGAAAAGAAAGATAGAAGACCATAACTTAGGAAAATCCGATAAGAAGAAAGGGAAAAGAATATGTTACCTTTGTGGCTATGAGGAACATACCACTTTGTATTGTCCCGACTATAAATCAAGAGCATGTTTTATCTGTGGGATAGAAGGTCATCAGGCGAAAGGTTGTCCAAGAAAAAGGCGTAGTGAATAGGTACTATAGGTTACTTTGTGTAGAATTGCATTTAATGTTAAGTATGCCTGTGTAATGTAATGTTCCCAACTTTTGGTATTAGTCAAGGCTATAAATCCTGACTTTTGTAGTCACAAAGGGATGAATGATATTTAAAGAAGTATGTGATATGCTATGTAAAGTATTCGCTAAATGAATATGAATCTAATTTTGAGTAATGAAATGAGTTAATAAACTAAACTTATATGATAAGATTTAGAATGTAAAGAATAATATATGGTTTTACTTAACCAGATAATGCCGCCAAGACGTCAAACTCGAAACCAAAGGGCAGAAGAGTCTATCAATAATGTTGAGGGACAACAACAAGCAGACCCGTCTGATACTTTTGCAAACATGGTAGCACAAGCTATGCACGATGAGGAATGCCGATCGCGAGGAACCAAATTTTGGACAACGACTTGGCAAACTTTAAAGATTTTAAGGCTGTGGGACCGCCAGAATTCAAAGGGACAACTGACCCTGTTGAAGCCCAGACTTGGGTTAAAGAGATTGAAAAAGCATTCGTGGTAGCTAGGGTAGCTGAGGGTCAAAAGACCGCTTTTGTCACCTACATGGTTAAGGGTGAGGCAAACTTTTGGTGGGAAGCGAATCAGGCGAGGGCAGGAAAGGGTTTTGTTACTTGGGATAGGTTTAAGACAACATTCTTGAAAACTATTTTTCATCTAGTATCTGAGGCTAGAATGGAGGTAAAATTTTTAGAATTGAAGCGGAGAGAATATGACTGTCCTAATCGCCATAAAAAATTCAATGAGTTAGCTAGGTTTGCTCCGCATCAAGTTGATACGGAGGCTAGGAAACCTAGAAGGTTTGAGCTGGGATTAAAACCCTAGCTCTACAACAAGGTGACGGTGTTGCAGATCCCTACATTTGCAGCACTCATGGAGAAGGCTATTATTGCTGAGGAGGGGAGTGAGGCCATGAGCCTCTACAACAAGGAGAGAAAGAACAAGAGTAAGGTCGAAGGAACTGGGAAGGTGGAAGTTAATAGTGGTAGTAGCAAAAGGAAGGGAAGCAATTTTGGAAGTTTACAGGTAAAACAGGAAGGAGTTAAGAAGCAAGTTGTGCAGTGTGGAAACTGTTGAAAGAACCACTTTAGAGAATGTTTGAAGGAGAAGTTCGTGTGCTACAAGTGCGGGCAGGAGGGCCATATCTCTCCCAACTGCCCCAATCCTAGGATGAACAGTGGGTGTTTTTTGTGTGGATCAACTGAGCACAAGGTGAAGGATTGTTCGAAGAGGAGGACGGAGGTAGGGAGTGTGAATACTGGCAAGGGCAATGGAACTCTGGAAATCACGAGACCAACGTCATCCAGCAAGCCGACGAAATCAACAGCAAGGGTCTACAACATGACGGTCCAGGATACCATAGCAGCTGGTGGTGCAATTCCAGGTATTATTCGTATAACTTTTATTTTCTTATGAATGATTTTCATATATATAGTAAATTATTTTATAAAGAAATTTTGAAGAAGGAATTTGAGTTCTTTTAGAAAACAAATTTCTGTTTAATCAGATAGACAAACTTTACGTGAATAGGTTAAAGATCAGTATGATCATTTATGATCAAGATCTACTTGCAATGATTATATATGCTACGTACACTTGTATGTGTAGGTTTTAAAACTGTGATTCCGGGGACGGAATCTTTATAAGGGAGGGTGAATGTAACAACCCGATATTTTCTATACAAATAAATTAGAAATTTTGCGTATAATTTTTTTATTATTATAAATATGGGGAATATGTGCCAAGATAATGTGTATGTATTTATGTGATATATTTATTACATGAATGATTTTAAATAATTTTATTTTAGAATTATTGATTGTTATTACTATATTATTATAATAATTAATTTTATAGTATAAATGTTTTATTAATTATTTTCTATGAAAATATAATCATATATTATTTATATAATATATGAAATGATTTTTTTTGAATTATAATAATAATTATTTTATTATATGAATTTTGTTCAGATTATTAAGTTAATTATTTTTAACTTAATTAATAATGTTAAGTATGACATATAAATCAGATATGGAATCCAAACCCTAATTTTTGGATTTTGATCAAGGCATGAGAATAATAATATAATATTAATTATATTTTGATTTTTTAGTGCTATAAATATATACTGTATATGTGGACCGATAAGGGTTGGTCAATTATGGTTTTATATGACAAACCCTTGTATTATTGTGTGAAACCCTAATTACAAATTTTAGAAACTAATTTTATTTTATTTTAAACCCTAAATGAAAGCTTCGTAACCTAATTATACATTAGGTGAGACAATTAAATAACCTAAGGGTTATGGTAATAAGGAAAGGTTAGTATTTAATATGTATACTAACTTATGTGGATAATCTTGTTATTTCAAGTGACTAATAATTTTAAACCTATTTCTAGTAAACCTAATTAGGTTATGAGCTAAAGTCACGTGTATAAGTAATTAAATTTCATAAGATTGGGAATGAAAACCCTAAATAAACATTTTGGGTAACATATGTTAAAATTGTTAGACTATGTTCATTACATGGCCCAAAACAATTAAAGAAAAAGCCCAAAAGAAATAAAATGCAAACCAATACTTAGCGCACTTGATTAAAGGTATTTTAAACTTATGATTAATCAAATTTGTGCATTAAAATAAAAACAAAATGGAGGAGATAATGGGGGCAAGGGGACCAGCCATATTAGGCCTTTTAAGGCAACAAAGTTAAGCTAATCAAGTTCCTTAATTAGCAACTCTTACATCAAGTACAAGTGTGTCCCTCTCCCATTGGTAGAAAATCTACTTAGCACCCTTAATCACATGATTAGGCTCATTTGAAAGAGATAAGGTGAAGCCTTTTATCCAAGGGACAACAAAAGTATGAGGGATATTAGTTAATCACCGCATTTCATTTTGCTAAACATTTCATTTATATTATTCTTCTTCTTCTATTTTTCTCCCAAGCTAGCAAGATACAAGAGAGAAAAGAGAGAGAGGGGTTCGGTTTTTAAGAGAGAGATAGAGGAGTGTGCTAGCTTGATTATTGCACCTTAAGGTTATATATTACTTTGCTAAATCAAGGAAGGTTGCTACTAGATCAAGGTATAACCTAAATCTTCATCTTCTTCTTCTATTTTGTGTTATAGCAAGATTTATTGGGATTATGAACTAATACTCAAGATAACCTAGTTCTACATATCATCATGTATGGAACTAAGTATCTTGAGTGTTAGATCAAAGGTTTAGAGGAAGAAAATGAGCATATATTCTCCTAGGGGTTAAACCCTTGTTTTTCTTCCACTAAATCTAGTGTAACTCAAGTTTTACAACTTGGATTTGTGATCCGTCGAAGGGGGGTGCTAGATACATGAGTTATCTAGTAAACCCAAGTGGTAGAACATAAATCTAGCAAGTATTGAAGCCATGGGGACTGTTTTCCCCAAAACAGTCCACATAGGGTATTAAAGTTTTAAACCCTAAAAAGCTACTATCCCCATTTTTCTTAAGGCTGTTTCGGATAGTTTCAAGTCTTTTAAAAATCTGAGAAACATCGCAGAGGTACCTTAAGAAGTTATCTACGTGTAGGAAAAAGAACGGACACGTTTCGATTTATAGGTTGTGCATAATGGCTATTTCCGTAAAGGACTCCTAAATATTAACACCCACATTTCTCACAGAGTATACATGGAAAAAATCCGAAATTTTTACAGAATGTTCGTATATGCTATGGGAGTATACCCTGAAAATTTCAGAATTTTCTTAGCAAAACTTGATTTATGAAAAATGAAGCAAGATCCAAGTGTTTTGGGCACTTTAAAATTAGTAAATTACTTTCTAAAATTCCAGATAAATTTGGGGATCATTGTTGGGTCATATACTGTCTAAACCCAGAAAATAAGAATTTTTGGAATCAGTTTGATATTTTTCCTAAAAATGATGAAGTTATGAATAAAAGAAAATAAATAGTTAAATGATGTCTTAAATAAGAAAAATATGATTTTAATGCTTGAATACTCCTAATATATAATATTATGACTATTTTAGGGCATTTTGGTAATTTATAATAAGAAATATTATTTATGACCTTTTATGGATATTAAATAAGTGGTTTTATAAAGGGTGAACAATTAGAATAAATTGTTTATTGATCAAACAAATTATTAAAATGTTATTATGATATTAATAATATTAGAATATGATATTGTTAAGTAAATAAAAATATTAAGATTAAAGCTTCATTAAAATATTATTAAATAATTAATCTTAGATTAAAATATTATTAAAAGATTAATAATATTAAATTAAAGTATTATTATCGGATGATTAAAATATTATTAAGTAAATAATAATATTCTAGATTTAATAAAATGTTATTAAAAATATAATAACATTAGTAAAGGAATAAAATATTATTAAATAATTAATAATATTAGTAAATGAATAAAATATTAATATGATTGGTAAATGAATAAAAGTATTATTAATTGATTAATGATGCTAAAGCATAAGTAAGATATTATTAAAGTAATAATATTAATGCATGATTAAAATATTATTAAGATGTTAATAATATTAGTAAGCGAATAAATGTATTATTAGTGAACTAATAATACTAAGAGGTGAATTAAATATTATCAAGATTAATAATATTAAGTGAATTAAAAATATTTTAAGTTATACTTAATGACTTTTAATATTTTAAGAAATAGTACATTAATATTTTAATATTAATGGTAATTATTTAAAATGATTTTAAATATTTTAAAAATTATTTAAGGGTAATATAGATGTTTTAAAAATATTTTGAGTAAATAAGATTGGTGGTAGTTTATGTAACAGTTTGATATTATTAAGACAGTGATACTTATTAATTATCATGTAATGAATGTTTAAAGGTCTCGTACATGGGGATTAGACTCTGATGATATGTAAATTAAGTTGATATTTATATTATTGTTATTATTATTAGTATTATTTCCGCTCATAGAAATAGTATCGTGAAGCACTGAATTCGGGTTTCAAGTACCTGGATTCGGGGGCTTTACATTCAATATCTAAAAAGGTTTACAATGCTATTTTCGTCAGAAAATTTAATAAATCTAACTGCACCATAATTAAATCTTGCACTTTGTTTTTGCTTCTGTCTTTACTCGAGCTTTCATCTTAATCTGAAAATTTTTATCATGATATAGCAAGGGTGAGCAACAAATTTGCCCAGTAAGTTTTAAATACAATGAAGATATATCATGATTGAAAGGAATGAATAAGCTTTCAAGTTTTCAACAATATAATAATTGTGAAATAACATGAATCAAGTTTTAATAATTGCATGACTGAATCAATAATGTTTGAAGGTCAACAATGACCATGAACCATTTAACTGAACCTTATGGTAATGAAGGTGATCAGCCTTTCATTCCTGATGAACATATGCAACATGCACTAAGTGCAAATCAATAATCAGTATAGACGTGAATAATTAATAATAATTATTCACTAACATGCTTTGAACATACAACTCAAGTTTGAGTTAGGGAAACTTATCTGATTCGTTGACTACTGCTACGCAATTCGTTGACTATTGGTCTTTTAATCAGCATATCTTACTTTGTATCATAATACAATTACTTTATCAATCAATTATCTAACACTTAATCACATAATTAAATATTAGATAACACCTTACAACATTAGCATTATTATCATCCTTTGATAATTCTTCAATCACTGTATCATATACAATATGATTTAACACTCGCTTTTCTATTTCATAAGTTATTCTTTAACATCTAATAAGTCAAATACTAACCCAGCAACCTGGATTCTTAAATCCTTCAATCCAACAAGCTGGATTCTAAATCTAGCAACCAAATTGCCAATCCAGCAGACCAAACTGCAATCCAGCAAACTGGATTCCAAATCCAGCAAGCTGGATTCAACATATTTTCAATTCAGTAGACTACTTTTCAATCCAGCAAGCTGGATTCATCCGATTTTTCAAATCGACAAACTGGATTCATTATCCTTCAATCCAGCAAACTGGATTCATAAATTATTCAATCCAGCAAGCTGGACTCCATATCCTTTTCACGAAAATACCAAATCAACTTATTATTTTTCTATCCTTTGTCCAAACATATATACATATATTTCATACAAAAAAAGTATTTTTCCATAATTTTCCAACTTTCTTTAATATTTTTCAAAAATCATTTTTAGTGTGTAGCTTAAGAAATTAGCTACCTCACGTTTAACTCCAGAAATTTTCATCTCTTAACACAATTTATACATGTTAACGTGAGCCTCCAATTTAAATTTCGTGGCCATCGGAGTTATAGAACTCCGGTTATAGCTATTTTCGTCGAAAAATCACAAAAATTGAAATATTCATAACTGGTCATTTTAAGTCGGAATGAGTTCATTTTTGGACAGGAGGTACTTAATACCATATATTTTCATGTCCTAAAAGGACGGAATTTATTTCATAAATTAAGTGGTCGAAAATGCCCTTTTAAATTTCTGGGCAGTAGTTTTTTGTCATTTTGCAGTTTTTCGTGCTTTGTTAAAAATAGTCCATACAGAAATCTAACACTCCTTTTTCAGTGATTCCACTTTGAGATGTTAAAAAACTTATCATAGTATCTTCCCAAATATTTTCAAAATTTTGAATGCCAAAAAAATGACGAAACTGCCCCTACCCTTCACTGTCCAAAACAGTCTATTTTTCCTTAAAAGACACAAAACTATTTTTTTCTAAATCAGTCACTATAGACTGTGTACTCAACATTTTTGAGTGCTACCACTTGGGTTTAGTAGTTAACTTACATATCTAGCACCTCTCTTTGACGGATCGTAAAAAGAAGGTGTAGATCAAAAACAGTGGAAATCCAAAGTACATGGAAATTTTATGGTTTATAAACTAGAAAAATTACTTTTCTTTACTTTTGATAACACCCAATATGGGTATATCTAAAGAATATACACTCATAAGCAAGTAAATCCAAGGTTTTTTTTAGTTTAGAAATATTTGGATCAACCCATTCATTAAAGCAACCAAAAATATATAAATAATGTTATGGTGTTATACCTTTTTCTGTAGGGGTTTTCTCCTTCTCCTTCTCCTTCTTTTGCTTCTCTAAGGGCAGCCCTCTCCCTCACTTTCTCTCTCTTGGTCAACTATGGGGTGTAGAAACAAAAGATAATGCTCTTTCTTTCTTTTTGCTTAGTTAAGAAATAAAGAATTAAAGAGAGAGAAAGAGTTGTTAGGAGTTGGTGACCAACTAAGAATTTTGTGGAGTAAAAATAATTTACTTCATGTGATAATCTCCTAACATCTTTTATTTCTATCTCTTAGATTGCTTGTAATCTTGGTGATAATATAAGGCTAAATAGCATGAAGACATGTGGCTTATAGTTGTTGAGAGTTGGTAAACAAATCTTGTCAAATTAAATTAACCATGTGCTCCAAAATTCTCCCCTATGTGACCGGATATATACATCCCTTTTTGCCCCAATTCTTACTTTATTTTATTTGCTACTATATCCTTATAAAATCCATAAAATGTTGGGCCAAAGATTGGGCCAATTGAAATATTGTTTTGGCTCTTTAATTTAATTTCCTTGGGCCAACACTTGTGCTTAACCCATAAGTCTTTTAGGCTTTCCAATTAGAATATTTGGACTTCCTAAATAATTCTTTGGGCCATAACAAAATAACGTATTTCCATACTTTTAATATTATCATTCCCTAATTATTTAATTATGGTTTTTATTTCCTCAATTATAACATAAATCCTTACTCATGCACATTTATTTCCTTAACCCAATTAGACTTGCTATAATTAGGTTATAAAATTAATTAATTGAGATGTATAAAATAAATCTCTTAGAATTAGTATATATTCTAAATACCATAAAACTCTCATCCCATAACCCTTAAGTTATTCAATTCTTCATTCTTAATATATAATTAGGATCACACTAGTTTCTTTTATTTGTTTATATAATTAAACAAATATAAACCATCACATAATATTCCTATTCCTTTACTCATATATTCATACAAAATAATTTAATAAATTGTGACATGTTCCACAATTCTCTTAGATTAGGTCACTAGTATATAAATAAAATATTAGGACCACTAAATAACGACAACCATTTAGGTTATTTAATTCGCATACCTAATTTAAATAACTTATTTAAATTATACAATTTATATTGTATAATTAAATTTAGTTTCCTCATGCTCTCCATAAATTGTTTTCAAACAATTTATTTATATATTAAATATATAATTTAATATATTCAATCATTTATTCAAATATGAATTTAATTTATTGCTAATTGATACCAATATACATATTTACATATTGGATCTTATCTAATATTTTTACTTCACATCATTTGGTATAATATAAAATATTATACCATTACCCATATAACATAATATCATATAATTCACATAATCATAATATATTTCACTTCTAATACTAATTTTGACTTTTCTCCATAAAAAGTCAACTGTTAACTTTGACTAAAAGTCAAACTTTACATATTTTGTGTTTACTGTCCATTCTGACTAAACTTGATGTTCCGAACGCAACCGAGCAGTCCATGCTTCAAAATTCTATCTCTAACTCAAATTTTGAGTTTTAAATTACTCCCTTCTTATTGTTAATCGTATTAACTAACGAATTTATACTTATTCAAAATCTTATTTGCCAGTCAAGGCCAACGTTCAAGCTATGTTAATTGCTAACATAGTTTTATCTTGATCCTTATATCATTAACTTAATTCATCATTCCTCTTGCTAAAATATATATAGCACCTTACTAAGTATATATATTTCTATACATATACTCATCTTTGTTTAACCTCATAGCATCTCTTCATGTGAAATCTTATCTCCTTAAAAAAATTTACATATGTACTTATATAACATTTCTTAGACTATTTAGTTCACATCGAACTTACAGGTATCGTAATACCTTATTCTTGATATTCCTGCAAGTACATATTAATTCATTTCTAGGGTTAAGGAATTTTATAACCCATATTTTCTCTATTCTCATTCAAATAGCAAACCATATAGGTTTTACTTGAAAATTTTAAATAAATCCTCAAATTCTCATCTAGGTTTTATTCTTTAACCTTTATTCTAATCATTCAAGAATTTTAGAAATTTTCGGGTTATCACAATAAGCAAGGGTTTAGGGGATACAATACACAATAGAATATGACACAAATAAACACTTTGTATTATCCATATTATTATAGTGGATAATTCTCTCTCTCTCTATGGTTTTTTCTCAATTGGGTTTTCACGTAAATTCTTGTGTTCATATTTTATATCTCTTTGTTTATGTTTATGTTTATGTTTATGTGAGTGTATTTTATGAGTTTGATTTTACAACAATACAATCAACCGTTAGCGCGATTTTGACCAACTATTTTGGTGATTTCGTTATGCGTACAAAATTTGGCGTTAACATTGATGATAATGAACTTGAAGATTCTATTCCGGGTGAGCTTTGTCTTTTAAGAAACTTGGGGAAAGTTATTCTTTCCATAAATAAGCTCTCAGGATCAATTCCTGACTGTATTGGAAATCTTAGTAATATGCAAACACTATCACTAGACTCCAACTCACTAAGCTCATCTATACCGCTGGGAGTATAGAGCCTTGCGCAGGTCTGATATTGTTGAATTTATCATCCAATTCATTAGGAGGAAGTCTAGATCCGAACATCGGGCTATTGAAAGCCTTGGAGATCATAGATTTGTCATAGAATCAAATTTCAAGTGAGATTCCAACCAACTATTAACTCCTTTGAAAGCCTAACTTCTTTAAACGTGTCTAGTAACTTGTTCTCCGAATCTATGCCTGAATCATTAGGCAACTTGACAACATTTGACTACTTAGATCTCACCTACAATAACCTAATTGGTATCATACCCAAGTCCCTTGAAGTACTTTCCAATATCAAATACCTAAATTTGTCTTTCAATAAGCTATCAGGGGAAATTCCTTTAGGTGGACCATTCAAAAACCTCACAATGCAATCCTTCTTAGAGAATGGAGCACTTTGTGGGCATCCATATTTACATGTTCCATCTTGCATAAACCATACTGCCAGGAAGTCACACTCAAAAATCGTTCTTGTCTGGACTCTTCCCGCTATAGCCTTATTAATAATTTTCATGGGCTAGATTTGGTGTTGACCCATAATATATATAAATTCCAAGGATAGAAATCCCGATGATAGAATTCTCGAGGATAAAAATCCCACGGAGACTTTTTGAATACTCTCTTATTTATAAAACTTATAAATAAGAGACTGGGGGGCAATATTGGAGTGTGATTATTTGGGTCTAGCCAAGGTGTAACCCAATTTATTTAATGGGCTAGATTTGGTGTTGACCCATAATATATATTTATTTTGACATTGAGAGAGTCCTAATTTGGTGGGATAAGGAGGTTTAATTAGGACTCCTACTCCTAATTGGATTCAGCAATTATAAGGTGATTCTACAGAGGACTCCTACTCCTAATTGGATTCAGGTGGATATGGCATCTATAAATACAACAATAAGGAGGAGAAGATGGGGGGACAAGAACACAAGAGATACAACACAAATACACAACTTGTACTCTCCATATTATAAACTTGTACTCCCAATATTATTATAGTGGATTACTCTCTCTCTCCGTGGTTTTTTCCCAATTGGGTTTCCACGTAAATCTTGTGTTCACACTTTATATATTTTTATTTATGTTTATGTGATTATATTTCTTAAGTTTGATATAATCAACTACTCCATCAACCGTTAGCGCAATTTTGGCATGTTGTTTTGGTGATTTCGTCAGACGTACAAAATTTAGCGTTAACACTCATCTATACGAGTATGGAGTCTTGCGCAGGTCTGATATTGTTGAATTTATCATCCAATTCATTAGGAGGAAGTCTAGATCCGAACATTGGGCTATTGAAAGCCATGGAGATCTTAGATTTGTCATAGAATCAAATTTTAGGTGAGATTCCAACCAACTATTAACTCCTTTCAAAGCTTAACTTCTTTAAACGTGTCTAGAAACTTGTTCTCCGAATCTATGCCTGAATCATTAGGCAACTTGACAACATTGGAATACTTAGATCTCACCTACAACAACCTAATTGGTATCATATGTAGTAACCCGATATTTTCTAAATAAAATAAACAAAAAAATTTGCGTATAAATTTTTTTCTATTTAATGACGAGACAAGTGTCAAGTAAAGTGAACGATAAATGCGAATACATTTATTACTTGAAATTAGAAATAATTTTGGAATTATTAATTACCACAAATTATATGGTAATAAATTTCTGTAAGCCGAAATGTTTTTATTAATTATTTTCCATGAAAACATGATTGGAAATAATATATGATGTGATAATTAGATTTATATAATAAATATTTTATTATATGAATTGTTCAGAATATTTAAGTTAATTATTTTAACTTGATTATTGATGATGTGTACGAAGAATAAGTCAGACATGAGATCCAAATCCTGAATTGGGATTGTGATCAAGAGATGAGAAAAATAATATTATATTATTTTACAGTACCATAATTATGTACTGGGTATGTGCGGACAGATAATATTGAGCAATGACGGTCAATTAGGTCATAGCATATTACCGTGCTGTGAAACCCTAATTATTAAACTCAGTTATGGGATATTTCTGAGTAGTGACTGTGTATATGAAGTTACTGTGAATAAGAATATCGGTAATTAGAAGAAACCCTAATTATCATTTATGACGTCGATAATTAGGACAAACCCTAATTATTATAACCCTAACCGGTTGAAATTAGAAACCGTAACGACTGTGTTAGTAACATACACAGATAATTAAAGAACCACTAATGGTCAATTAGAAACCCTAATTGATGACGTTGAGAAACCCTAATTTTAATTACCGGGTTTAATTTCGATGTTATTATATAAGTGTTTTAATTTACCAAAGGATAGAAGTTAATTGGTAAATTATAAGAATTAAATCTAGTGATTAAATATTACATTTAATTGCCTTGTACTAGATTGCCCATACACTCTTAAACAAAGCCCAACCATCACCCATAACAAATCAGAAGTAAGAATCAAGAATTTTTGGCAAAAAGGGTATAAGAACACTAAACCTAGAAATTCTTTGATTCGATGTTATTTGATGCAATTGATTGTTTAAAGTTGTGTAATAGAATGTTAATTGATGATATGGGTTGATAAATCAAAGACCCATAACATCAAAGTGCACGAATTTGAAGATTTAAGCAAGTTGGAAAAACCGATTTACATTATTTTTCACCAAATGTCGAGGCCATAACTCTTTGCTCGATCATGAGTTTTGTTCTTCAAAAGTTGTTATATGTATCCCGATATGTGGTCTTTAATCAAAAAAGAATCAAGTCCATATCATGTATAGATTAGAAGTTATAGATGGTCAAACATGGTTGATTGAGCATGATAAACTATTTTTGGGCGATGCAGCAATGGGGGCATTCTTGTCCACTTTTTGTGCTTTAAAAGGTCTGAGCTTTTGATATGTTGTAGTGCACTGAGTTAGGAAGCCATAGGCTTTGGAATGACCTCATTCCGACCTCGGATGACGGAATTACGGTGATTGGAAGGAAATGTGTCAAATTTCTCAAAATTGAAAGTCAACAGCGGGATGTGCTATTCGGGACACTGTTTTGATCAGTTAATATTTCCAAAACCTTCTGGGCTTTTGGTATGTTATAGTACACCGAATAAGCTTTTCATAGACTCCGAAACGGACTAAATCCGATATCGGAGGAGAGAGTTATGACATTTCAAAGTAGTAGTGTCAAAACTTCCCAACAAGTGCGGTGCAGTCCATTTGAACGGAATTTCTGGGCTGATGTGTTCGGAATTTGGAAATGGTCAAAGAATAAAAGTTGTAGCCCCAGAAGTTAGCTTCGCGTGGGCTCAAGAATCGCTCAAAAATGTTTTAAAATGAAAGAGTTATGACTGTTTTAGCGAAAGAGGGTAAAGCTGAAACGAGATTGAAAACTGTTATGAACGTCCACTTTTGACGCACTGTTTGGGCTACCTAATGAACCCGAATTGGGTAATTCGTATTTTTTAAAAATAGTTTTACATACCATGTATAACATATCCAAAAATCAGATTAATCGGAGTTATGAGCAATGCGTTAGAAAATCGCAAAGTGAGCTATTGAAAAATTAGTATAAACAAAGTCCCACATCGACTAAATTGAGAACTTCACCATTTTCTAAACCTATAAATAGAAGGGCTTGGCCTTTGTTTCATTCACCAACAATAAGGCCTCCAATTTTTGAGAAAGGCTTTGTTGTGGGAGAACTTTTTATAAAGATCTCCTTAGTTAAATTTTGGCGTGGAAGTGCGTATTCATTCGATCTGTGAAATTAAGATTTAAAGTATGTTTTTATTTAATTTTTGTAATGTTATTATTTTTAATTGTTAGTTAAAGTTTGAATTTTTGAAGTTTAGTTAGTGTTGTTAATAAACTAGTTAGTTTACTATGTTTATTTTGGCTTGGAATTGATTATGTAAATGAGTTATTTGTGATGACTTTTAATATTTTGTGTTGAATTTCATTAATTAATAATTATTAATGATATTAAAGTTATTTAATAATTATATTAAATAATTTAGTTTAAAAATGATTTTAATATTATAAAATCATTTTAAATGAAAATAAGGTATTTAAAAATATTTTAAGTTATAAAATATAACTTTTAATATTTAAATGATAATTTCATTAATAATTAAATATTAATGATATTAAGATAATATTAATGATATTTAGTTTATTTAATGATTAATATTAAATAAATAGTTTAAAAATGGTTTTACTTATTTAAAAACCATTTAAAGAGGATATTAAGGATTTAAAAATATTTTAAGTTATAATTAATGACTTTTAATATTTGGATAAATAGTACATTAATATTTAAATATTAATGGTAATTATTTAGGGTAATATAAATGTTTTAAAAATAGTTTGAGTTATTATAAATAACTTTTATATTTTAGCGATGGTTTCATTAATAGTTTAGTATTAATTAAACTATTAATGATAATGGAATTGTTTAATGTTTAAATCATTTAATTATGATTCCGATATTTGAAAGTTATAAATTTACCAAACTAGCGAGACTTGAGAACCGATTATGAAGTTCGAATTTGAAGAAGAACACCTATAGTAACAGATTATATCACTATAGGCCCTTTAGGAATGATTTGAATTATTTTAAATTTTTCAATTTAAAATTGCGAAAATGATTAAAAATAAGATGTTTGATATTTACGATGTTGAGGTATAGAATAAGAGTCTTAGACTCAAGATTTACCCGATAAAGTCATGTTGGTATTAATCAAACAAATGTCGGACCTTATAAAAGAAAGAAAAGACTCACCGTAAGAGCATGGATGAGATATTTGAAAAATGTATAAAAATATTTCAAGTATAGAATATGAACTAAAAGTATGATCACCGTGTGATTATGTGATTAGACTATGTCTTTGTTGTAATAGAGCGATTACTATGTGTTAAGATATATTGTTCTAATCGAACGAATGATCCGATTATTGATAGGTTGTGATAAAGAGATAAAACCTACGTTGAGATTTGTAATCAAATGAATCGAAGCAAGTATCCTACCTTTGCATTTTCTTTATGCAATGGACATGAGTAAGAAGTTTGAAATTATTCTATCCTCGCATGCATTTATGTACTCTTTGATTATCGACATGTTAGCTCGGATATATATTACTGCTCATTGATTTCTATAAATGGTTATACAAGTGTCCCCACTTGGATAATCATGGCATTTGTTCACATGTTGATACACCTTTGTCAATTACCCGTATATATATGTTGAATTACATATTATTGTTGAGCAAGATTAAAAACCTTGAGTTTGGAAACAGTATGTATGAACATCCCTATATGGGAAGATTTTTTGCATGAAGGCGGATAGAGTGAAAGCGATGAATTTCGTTCAAGTTATGTAGTATTGATCAATCAGAGTACAAAACGGGTTTGATCACCCTCCGTGCTACGTAAGTAAGTTATGACGGTTTGAGGATAGAATTCCGCTAAACCTTTTGAAAATGAAAAGAATGTTCATAGTATGTTTCTTAAACCCTATTCAAGGGTAGAGCCAGAGCCAAATTTAAAGAATTTGAAAGAGAGTTGTTATGTGAATTTTTTATCAGTACAGATTACTTCACAACTTTCAATTCGTTGTAGAAGTGTTATGTAAAGAGAATACTTATACTCTTTCAGCTTATATGTAATTGCTATTACTTCTTTGGGCACTTAAATGCTCATCCTTGCTTAAATTAAATGTTTTCGATTATGTATGAGCAACTTTGAAGGCTCGAGCACGACGAGCAAAGGAAAAGGAAAGCTGATCGAATAAGTGTGTATTATGAGTTAATGGTTATAGTTGTATTGGTATCTATTCAAGTATTGTAAGGAATGTATTTGAAGGTCACGTACCTGGGGAAGCAAACTTTGATGTATGTAAATTAAGTTCGAATGTATTATTATATTAGTATTGTTCAAACAAAGAAATGGTATCGTGGAGAACCGAAGTTCGGGTTTCAAGTACTGGATTTGGGGTCGCACGGTTGGTATCAAAGTCATTGGTTATGAAGCTTAGGTAGGAATACCCGAGACTAATAACCGCAATGATTAGGATAAGTATTAACTCATACAGAGTTAGTTAGTTGGTCGATAAGATTCAAAGATGAATCTCGGCGAGTGTAAAGACACGAGTTCCCTAACTCGATTATAAAGTTAAACAGTAGTGGGGAATAGATTGAGTCTAAAAGACTGAAAGTACAGTTATGAGAGATCGTAAAATAAAACGATCAAGATGTAGAACTAAATCGTAATATATACGATGAGATCACCCCGTGATCTGATAAGGCTATGACAGCCAGAAGGAACCAATCTGATGATTGGAAAGTTTACAGCAAGATTGCTGTGTATGAATTGTACTATCAATTGGTACAGATCCGGAAAGAGAATTATAAATCTGAATTAAATTCGTATGGAGAATGGGGTTAGTGTTAGATGGGGATTCAATTGAGGACTCATGTCCAAGTAATTTGAGTTGTATGATTCTTCGTATGGGAGTTTGAATTGTACTTGGTATAAAAACCACTTAGTTTACGCATCGATAATCATTGAAATATCGTATCGCTATTCGTTATATGCACATTAAGAGGATGACTCCATTCTCAGGTGTATAACAGGTAGATAGGTCATAGATAGAGAATATAAGATTAAGTTCGAGTTCTTAAACTCATATGATTGTGGCAATTTATGAACTCATAAGTGTGGTTTGATGAACTGGGTATAGTTTTGTGTGAATTGAGTGTTATGGATTACGAGAAATGTATAGATTGTTAAGTAAATGATTTTTAGTGAAGGTGTTAGGTTTTCCTAAACTCCTAGCTATGCTAAACTTCAAAATTTTTGACATCAAGCTAAATACGCACTATGTGCTTTTTTGAAAACAAAATGTAGACTCTCGTAATCATTTTTAAAAGCGGTTTAAAAGTACTACGGTACATGCTACTTATTTCGGCTAGACGCAAATGATTTGAAATATCAAAATTATTTTTAATTATCACTCATGTACCATGCAACCTGGTGCAGAGATGATAAAAAAAATGATGGAGTCATCAATGTAGTATTACTTAGTGTTGGATGTGATCTCAGGATCGTCAACCCACTATGGTATGATGTAGTATGATAAAATCACCAAATGATTTGAATCCTCAACGAATTTAAATAATACAATCTCGGCATCATGACGTCATTCTCGAAAAATGATTTCAAAATTTTAATTTGCCAACGGGGTTTGGCTATACTTAAATAATTCGATTGAATTGAATTATTGATATGAGTCTATGTTATTTGAATCAGCTAGACTAATGTTTATGAAAACTCTAAGTGTTCATTGAAAGAAATTTCCCGAACCAAATTGTTTTGGTGCGGAATCCTATGATAAGACTGAGGTGAACGATGTTATTTGGATAAAATAATCCAATCTAATAGCGTAAATATTAAGCTAGGTATGATTAATACGTTATGCATGACGTAGGGGTACAATAGGCTAATCACCTAAAGTACTATTAATGGTAGTTTACCTTCTTTGTGATTTGTAAACATACCGTAATGTTTTGTTTTACAGGTATGAATACCGTTAAAACTATGTGTTCATGGTCTATATGACCCCTCAAAGATAATTTGACAACTTTTACTCTTGTGAGAGGTGTATTGGGTAGCATGTGATGATATGTGTGAATGTTGTAAGCATAGATAGAGTTAAGCTAGGAGTTATGAGGGAGGTTGGAGCAGAGGGAGATATTCAGATAAGACAAATGAAGGTTGAAATAGAAGCCAAAGACACCGGATATATACCTTGGACTGTGCTTTAGTCATCACCTTCATGCGATTCGATGCAGAGAGTGATGGAGCGCCTTTCTACAGAGATAGGCGTTCATGAGAATTGAATAAATTTATCGTCAATCAAAATAAGAGACAACGTATATAGAACTCTTGATTGCTGTGTATATATACTATATGTTAATCAGAGTAACTTATGTTTGTAGATGTCTGGTGAGAAAGATATGTGGAATAAGAAGGATCATATTCACACCCCGAGCTAATATCAAGGCCAACAGATGAAATAAAAGCTCACTAGGAACCCAAATCGGACGAGGTGGCTATCGTGGAAAAACGTAGCATCAGATCCAGAAATGTTGGATTTGACAGATAGTGATTCAGACACTAAAGTTGAAGCTGCTCAAGCATCAACGGAGGTGCAGGATTTGGAGAACAAGGTTTCTTCATTGGAAAGGTTGTGGGAGATAGAAAAGTTGATGCATCAAAGCGTTAATGGAAACAATGGAAGAAGCGGGATAAGCTCAAAATCCAAATTGACCGGATGGAGCCTCAAGCGACACATCCGTGAATGACACACCTCTCCTCGTTGCCCGACTATAAGAAAGGTGGATGTTTTAATTGTGGGATGGAAGGACATCGAGCTTAATGAGTGTCCGAGAAAAGGCTTGGTAAATAAGTAGTATGGGTTATGTATGTAATATGTGTGATAAGTAATGAACTATTTTAACTTTTATGTTGGTTAAGATTTTAAATCCAGACTTTCGTAGTCACAAAGGATAGTCATTAATTAAAGCGGGATGTCTTTGTGTAAATATTCGATAAATGAATATGAATCTAAGATTGAGAAATGAAACGAGTTTAATACATTAATCTTATGTAATAAGGTTTAAAATGTAAGGGTATAATTTATAGTTTTATTTAACCGAGATAATGCCACCAAGACGTCAAACTTCGAAACCAAAGGGTAGAAGAATCTACTAATCTTTGGAGAACGACGGCCAGAATCGATGCAAAATTTTGCAAACATGGTAGCTCAAAGCTATGCATCGTGGAATACCAATTTGTAGAGAACCAAGACATAATCGCTGCAAATTTCAAAGACTTTAAAGTAGTAGGACCACGAAATTCGGAGGATCAGCTGACCCTATAGAAGCCCAAACATGGGTTAACGAGATAGAAAAGGCGTTCGTAATTGCTAGAGTAGATGAGGGGCAAAAGACTGCTTTCGCCACTTATATGTTGAAAGGGGAGGCTAACTTTTGGTGGGAGGCAAATAAAACTCGGGCAGGAGAAGAAGAAATTACTTGGGATATGTTTAAGAATTTATTTTTCGAAAACTATCTCTCTGTTAGTATGCAGTCTAGAATGGAGTTGAAATTCCTGGAGTTAAAACAGGAGAACATGACTGTTGCGGAGTATGCCGCAAAATTTAATGAGTTGGCTAGGTTTGCTCCACATCAAGTGGATACAGAGGCTAGGAAGGCAAGGAGGTTTGAGCTGGGCTTAAAACCCTGGCTCTACAATAAGGTGTCAGTACTGCAAATCAATACTTTTGCAGCACTCATGGAGAAGGCTATCATAGCTGAACAGGGAAGTGAGGCCATGAGCCTCTACCATAAGGAGAAGAAGAACAAAAGCAAGTTAGGAGGAGTAGTAAAGATAGAAAGTAGTAGTGGGAATAGGGGTGAGAAAAGAATGAGGAATTTTTCTGAGAAAATGCAAGTAAAGCAGGAAGGTATAAAGAAGAAGGTAGTGCAAAGGTTGCAAGAATCATGGGAAGAATCACTCTAGCGAGTGTCCGAAGAGGCAAGTTTGTATGCTACAAAGTCTTGGCAAGAGGGTCATATCTCTCCCAAATGCCCCAACTCAAGGATGATCGATGGATGTTTTATATGTGGATCGAATTGAGCATAAGGTAAGTAAAATTGTCCACGTAAGAGAATGGAGGCGGGGAACGTAACCACGGGGAAGAAGCGGTGGGGCGTTAGCAATTTCGAGACCAAACTCAACCAAGAACTCCAACGAAAGCAACTCCGAGGGTTTGCAACATAACGGTCCAGGATACGGTGGCAGCTGGAAACAGAACTCCAGGTGCTATTTGAATAACTTATATATCTTATATTTCTGCTTAATCGGATAGACAAGTGTTATGATGAATAATTAAAGATCAGTTCGATCAAGTATGATCGAGATCTACATACAATGATTATATGCTATGTACCCTTCTGCATATGAGTTTTTAAAGCGGTGATTCCGGGGACGGAATCCTTATAAGGGAGGGTGAATGTAGTAACCCGATATTTTCTAAATAAAATAAACAAAAAATTTTGCGTATAAATTTTTTTTTATTTAATGACGAGACTAAGTGTCAAGTAAAGTGAACGATAAATGCGAATACATTTATTAATTGAAATTAGAAATAATTTTGGAATTATTAATTACCACAAATTATATGATAATAAATTTTTGTAAGCCGAAATGTTTTTATTAATTATTTTCCATGAAACATGATTGGAAATAATATATGATGTGATAATTAGATTTATATAATAAATATTTTATTATATGAATTGTTCGTAAATATTTAAGTTAATTATTTTAACTTGATTATTGATGATGTGTACGAAGAATAAGTCGGACATGAGATCCAAACCTCGAATTGGGATTGTGATTAAGAGATGAGAATAATAATATTATATTATTTTACAGTACCATAATTATGTACTGGGTATGTGCGGACAGATAATATTGAGCAATGACGGTCAATTAGGTCATAGCATATTACCGCTTTGTGAAACCCTAATTATTAAACTTCGGTTATGGGATATTTACGAGTAGTATTGTATATATGAAGTTATTGTGAATAAGAATATCGGTAATTAGAAGAAACCCTAATTACTATTATGCGTCGATAATTAGGACAAACCCTAATTATTATAACCCTAACCTAGGTTGAAATTAGAAACAGTAACGATCGTGTTAGTAACATACACGAGATAATTAAAGAACCATTAATGGTAATTAGAAACCCTAATTGATGACGTTTGAAAACCCTAATTTTAATTACCGGGTTTAATTTCGATGTTATTATATAAGTGTTTTAATTTACCAAAGGATAGAAGTTAATTGGTAAATTATAAGAATTAAATCTAATGATTAAATATTACATTTAATTGCCTTGTACTAGATTGCCCATACACTCTTAAACAAAGCCCAACCATCACCCATAACAAATCAGAAGCAAGAATCAAGAATTTTTGGCAAAAGGGTATAAGAACACTAAACCTAGAAATTCTTTGATTCGATGTTATTTGATGCAATTGATTGTTTAAAGTTGTGTAATAGAATGTTAATTGATGATATGGGTTGATAAATCAAAGACCCATAACATCAAAGTGCACGAATTTGAAGATTTAAGCAAGTTGGAAAAACCGAATTCTGTTATTTTTCACCAAATGTCAGAGGCCATAACTCTTTGCTCGATCATGAGTTTTGTTCTTCAAAAGTTGTTATATGTATCCTGATATGTGGTCTTTAATCTGCAAAAAGAATCAAGTCCATATCATGTATAGATTAGAAGTTATAGATGGTCAAACATGGTTGACCGAGCATGATAAACTATTTTTGGGCAGTCTGTAATGGGGGCATTCTTGTCCACTTTTTGTGCTTTAAAAGGTCTGAGCTTTTGATATGTTGTAGTGCACTGAGTTAGGAAGCCATAGGCTTTGGAATGACCTCATTCCGACCTCGGATGACGGAATTACGGTGATTGGAAGGAAATGTGTCAAATTTCTCAAAATTGAAAGTCAACAGCGGGATGTGCTATTCGGGACACTGTTTCGATCAGTTAATATTTCCAAAACCTTATGGGCTTTTGGTATGTTATAGTACACCGAATAAGCTTTCCATAGACTCCGAAACGGACTAAATCCGATATCGGAGGAGAGAGTTATGACATTTCAAAGTAGTAGTGTCAAAACTTCCCAACAAGTGCGGTGCGTCCATTTGAACGGAATTTCTGGGCTGATGTGTTCGAATTTGGAAATGGTCAAAGAATAAAAGTTGTAGCCCCAGAAGTTAGCTTCAGCGTGGGCTCAAGAATCGCTCAAAAATGTTTTAAAATGAAAGAGTTATGACTGTTTTAGCGAAAGAGGTAAAGCTAAAACGAGATTGAAAATCTATTATGAACGTCCCACTTTTGACGCCTTTGTTTGGGCTACCTAATGAACCCGAATTGGGTAATTCATATTTTTAAAAATAGTTTTACATACCATGTATAACATATCCAAAAATCAGATTAATCGGAGTTATGAGCAATGCGTTAGAAAATCGCAAAAGTGAGCTATTGAAAATTAGTATAAACAAAGTCCCACATCGACTAAATTGAGAACTTCACCATTTTCTAAACCTATAAATAGAAGGGCTTGGCCTTTGTTTCATTCACCAACAATAAGGCCTCCAATTTTTGAGAAAGGCTTTGTTGTGGGAGAACTTTTATAAAGATCTCCTTAGTTAAATTTTTAGCGTGGAAGTGCGTATTCAATGTGAAATTAAGTATTTCCTAGTATGTTTCTTATTTAATTTTTGTAATGTTATTATTTTTAATTGTTAGTTATAGTTTGAATTTTTGAAGTTTAGTTAGTGTTGTTAATAAACTAGTTAGTTTACTATGTTTATTTTGGCTTGGAATTGATTATGTAAATGAGTTATTTGTGATGACTTTTAATATTTTGTGTTGAATTTCATTAATTAATAATTATTAATGATATTAAAGTTATTTAATAATTATATTAAATAATTTAGTTTAAAAATGATTTTAATATTATAAAAATCATTTTAAATGAAAATAAGGTATTTAAAAATATTTAAGTTATAAAATATAACTTTTAATATTTAAATGATAATTTCATTAATAATTAAATATTAATGATATTAAGATAATATTAATGATATTTAGTTTATTTAATGATTAATATTAAATAAATAGTTTAAAAATGGTTTTACTTATTTAAAAACCATTTAAAGAGGATATTAAGGATTTAAAAATATTTTAAGTTATAATTAATGACTTTTAATATTTGGATAAATAGTACATTAATATTTAAATATTAATGGTAATTATTTGGGTAATATAAATGTTTTAAAAATAGTTTGAGTTATTATAAATAACTTTTATATTTTGGCAATGGTTTCATTAATAGTTTAGTATTAATTAAACTATTAATGATAATGGAATTGTTTAATGTTTAAATCATTTAATTATGATTCCGATATTTGAAAGTTATAGCCGGCCAAACTAGCTGACTTGAGAACCGATTATGAAGTTCTGAATTTGAAGAAGAACACCTATAGTAATAGTTATATCACTATAGGCCCTTTAGTGACAGATTTGAATTATTTTAAATTTTTCAATTTCTGGAAATTGCGAAAATGATTAAAAATAAGATGTCTGATATTTACGAGATGTTGAGGTATAGAATAAGAGTCTTAGACTCAAGATTTACTTCGATAAAGTCGCTTTCCGACAATCGAACAAATGTCAGACCTTATAAAAGAAAGAAAAGACTACTGTAAGAGCATGGATGAGATATTTGAAAAATGTATAAAAATATTTCAAGTATAGAATATGAACTAAAAGTATGATCACTGTGATTATGTGATTAGACTATGTGCTGTCTGTAATAGACAGTACTATGTGTTAAGATATATTGTTCTAATCGAACGAATGATCTGATTATTGATAGGTTGTGATAAAGAGATAAAACCTAAGTTGAGATTTGTAATCAATTAAATCGAGTAAGTATCCTACCTTTGCATTTTCTTTATGCAATGGACATGAGTAAGAAGTTTCGTAATTATTCTATCCTCGCATGATTATGTACTCTTTGATTATCGACATGTTAGCTCGATATATATATTACATTCATTGATTTCTATAAATGGTTATACAAGTGTCCCACTTGGATAATCATGCATTTGTTCACATGTTGATACACCTTTGTCAATTACCCGTATATATATGTTGAATTACATATTATTGTTGAGCAAGATTAAAACCTTCGAGTTTGGAAACAGGCATGTATGAACATCCCTATATGGGAAGATTTTTACTTAAAGGCGGATAGAGTGAGCGATGAATTTCGTTCAAGTTATGTAGTATTGATCAATCACAGGTACAATGAAATGATCACCCTCCGTGCGTAAGTAAGTTATGACGGTTTGAGGATAGAATTCCGCTAAACCTTTTCGAAAATGAAAAGAATGTTCATAGTATGTTTCTTAAACCCTATTCAAGGTAGAGCCAGAGCCAAATTTAAAGAATTTGAAAGAGAGTTGTTATGTGAATTTTTATCAAGATGATTACTTCACAACTTTCAATTCGTTTGTAGAAGTGTTATGTAAAGAGAATACTTATACTCTTTTCAAATTATATGTAATTGTTATTACTTGTTGGGCACTTAAATGCTCATCCTTGCTTAAATTAAATGTTTTCGATTATGTATGAGCAACTTTGAAGGCTCGAACGAGCAAAGGAAAAGGAAAGTGATCGAATAAGTGTGTATTATGAGTTAATGGTTATAGTTGTATTGGTATCTATTCAAGTATTGTAAGGAATGTATTTGAAGGTCACGTGCACAGGGAAGCAAACTTTGATGTATGTAAATTAAGTTCGAATGTATTATTATATTAGTATTGTTCAGCTTAAAGAAATGGTATCGTGGAGAACCGAGTTCAGGTTTCAAGTACCTGGATTTGGGGTCGTCACATCATACCTAAGTCCCTTGAAGCATTTTCCAATCTCAAATACCTGAATTTGTCTTTCAATAAGCTATCAGGGGAAATTCCTTCAGGTGGACCATTCAAAAACCTCATAATGCAATCCTTCTTAGAGAATGGAGCACTTTGTGGGCACCCATATTTACATGTTCCATCTTGCATAAACCGTACTGCCAGGAAGTCACACTCAAAAATCGTTCTTGTCTGGACTCTTCCCGCTATAGCCTTATTAATAATTTTCATTATCGCACTTTTCGTACGAAAAAAATTTCAAGGAAAACAATGTGCAGAATCAACATTCAGTTGGCCTATTACCTTCAGAAGATACAAAAATTATTTCATACCGAGAACTTTGCCATACCACGGGTGACCTTTAATTGTGAGTCCAACTTACTTGGTAAAGGAAGTTTTGGCTCGGTATACAAGGGGATACTTTCTGATGGAATGATCATTGCTGTAAAGATTTTGAATTTGCAACAAGATGGAGCCTTCAAAAGATTTGATGCAGAATGCAAAGTTTTGCGTGTTATTAGGCACAGAAATCCTGTTAAAGTCATTAGTTCATGCTCCAACACCGAATTAAGAGCTTTGATTCTGCAATACATGTCATATGGAAGCCTTAAAAAATGGTTATATTTTCATGACTATTTCTTGAATCTCCTCTAAAGGGTCAGCATCATGCTAGATGTTGCCCTGGCTCTGGAATATCTCCATCATGGTCATCCACAGCCCGTGGTTCATTGTGATTTGAAGCCAAGCAATGTGCTCTTGGATGAAGACATGGTTGCACATGTAGGTGACTTTGGAATTTCAAAGATTTTGGCAAAAAATAAGGATTAGACCCAAACAAAGACTTTAGGCACCTTTGGCTATATCGCACCAGGTAAATCCATTATCTTTCATCTTTTATACTACTAACATAAAAGGTTTGAACTTTGAAGTTTGGTATTTTTTCTTATAATACTTGTGAATTCTATAAATATTTATCAAGAGTATGGTGTCGAAGGAAGAGTATCAAGGAAAGGAGATATATACAGTTATGGAATAATGTTGTTGGAGACATTTACAAGAAAGAAACCAACTGATGAAATGTTTGTTGAATTGAGTTTGAGGCAATGGGTGAATTCTTTACTTCCAGAGAAGGTAATAGACGTCGTGGATAATGGATTGCTGACAGAAAGAGATGGTGAGGACATGGCAGCGCCTATACAAGGTTATATTTTGGCCATTATGGAATTACGATTGGAGTGTACTGCAGTATTACCAAATGAAAGGTGTGAGATAAAAGATGTGACCACTAGACTAAACAAGATCAAATCCCAACTTTGTCTCAATGGATGTGCTCAAGGGAGGGAGATCAATAGGTGATAGGGACATAATTCATATATTTTATTATCTCTAATTAAGTCCTTTTAATTATATAAGTTTATTAAATTAATATATTTTATTTTATTTTGTAGGATTTAATATTTGTTGCAATAAAGTCAAAACCTTGGTGATCAAGCGATATTTAATGCTCGTATTCATGTAAGGAATATCCAAGAAGAGTCCTGCAAGGAGAAAAAAAGAGGTGGAACAATGTTAATGTACAAGTCAAATCCAACAAGAGAAAGGAAAGTCTATCTAGAAGATCTTTTTATCTAGAAGATCTCTTTGATAAGTTGATTGACACTAGGAAGTTGAAACCTATATGAAAAGGGAACAAAAGTGTCCAAGTTCAATGAATCTAAATTAGGGTTCAAAGTCATTTTTCCTATAAATAGGTCTCTTATTTTAGAGAGGAGAAAGTATTAAGTATTGTATTAGTTTAGGTTAGGAGTAGGAGTAGGAGTAAATTAAATTACTTCTTTATTATGCGTTCGTTGGATGGTCGTTAATTAAAAAGAGTTTTCTTATTTATTTTTAATCTTCTTCTTTTCTTTATTTTAGTTAGTTTAATTATTTTTTTATGTCTAGCTAATTTCTTTAATCTAGAATGAAGATGAAATTAAATAATTATTCATGTTAATATTTTTCATATCTTCTATTATTTATGCTTTTATGTTTAATTGATTTCGCCTTCATGTTTCGTTATTGAAATACCTTCGTTTTATAGTTCTTATGTGATTTTAAATTAATTAAGAGGGTTTGATAAATTATTGTTAAGATATGAGTTTTTCATAATCCATGCTTGCTCAAAGAAGTTTTGATGGGTTATAGTTAATCCTTCAATTTTCATAGTCTATGCATGCCCATGTTAATTGTAAAATTACTAAATTAAAGGGAAGGGAGATCAAAATAATAGTTGAGTTATAAAAATAGAAGATATTGAATTATATGTTATGTTTATTATTTAATGGATTCGAATTCCTAGATTGTTTCTTCATTATTAGTTTTCATATTCTAGTTAATCAATTTTTAATCTTTATTTCTAATTTGCCTAAAATAGATATTAAGAAAATATTAAAATTAATCTAGTCTTTGTGGGTTCGACATGCACTTGTCAGTTCTTCAATTTGATACTATGCACTTACAGTACATATTTTTAACACATCAAGTTTTTGGCGCCGTTGTCGGGGACTAGAATTAATTTTTATTTATTCCCTAATTTTTATTTATTCGAATGAGTTTTAACTCTATTTTTTTTTCAGGATTATTGAAGCGAATCGAAGGAGCGAAAAGATAAAGACTTTGTTGCTGCGCTTTCTTCGGTACTTCGTGTCTCCATATTTTAAAAAAAAATTAAAAATAGTAGTTTAGTTTTTTTTAATATTTTTTTATTTGTCGCATTCTTGCATTCAGTCACATAGAGCACATCCTGTTAGTTTCTCCTTCTTTTGTAATTCACATAGTTTTAGGACACTTTATTTGTTTATATTTTTTTTTATTTGTGCATTTTCATCTTTAATCTAACAATAAGGGCACAACTTGTAACAAGATAAGGTGGGGATTTCATCACCCTTCCTTGTCCCACAAACAACCCAATTTATATTTTGCATGACCATGACCTAATAAAATCAAGTAGACATTAATCCCTAGGACTCTCGAGCTCAATTAGGACAAGGGACTCGAAGAGGAGATTAAATTTTAAATTAATCAAACTACTGGTGTCTAGGCTAGTGGTTCAAAAGGCAAACGCCTAAAGGATGTGTGGTTATTCAATTAGTCACCGTACCCACAGAGAGACTCCCACATTTCTTACACTTACCTGACTAGTGGTGTGATTAATTTCGAATTTGGTAGACCTTGCGGTGTAACTTGGAACAGTTAGGAGTTGTCTAGATTTTATTTAGGTTAACCGTAGAATTAGGATTTTTATTTTATTATTTTTTATTATATTTTTTTGTGTGACTTTCGTAGTTAGTTGTCTATTTGTTTTGTGATTTGTGAAAAAATAATTCTTATTATAGTTGGAATAATAATTTTGCTTGGAATCAAGAACCCTATGAAAATTTTAATGCACACCAAGTAAATCCATTTTTTCCAACTTATGAAAATTCCTATCTAAGTCCATATCCATATCCATATCCATATTCGGATCCAGAACCTCAATATCCACAATAATTATCAAATGAAGAAGAGGAAAGACTTAGTGCCTTAGAGAAAACTATGAATGTTTTAATGGAAAATTAATTTAGCATAAATCAAGTTATATCTCGTCTAGAAATTCAATTGAGTCGATTAGCCAACATAATAAATGAACAAGAGGTGTGTGAATTTTCTAGGAACTCTGAGGTTTATTTTGAAAATATTGATGGTTGTGGAAATGATGAGGAAAATGAAACTTTTGTATTCAATTCTATACAGTTTGAGTCAAGCGAATTTGAGGAGTCTAAAAATTATGAATCTATGCCTAAAATTGATCATGTTGCATTTGATGAGTCTATTGAAAAAGTCTATAAGCCTAAAGCTTCATACCCTGAAAGACTTATTCCTAAAAAATTACCTAGTGATTTTTTGGACCAACCCATTAAAGTAAACATGATCCAAGAGTTGTCAATGACCCAAGAAATAATTGAAAATAGACTCTTGATTGAAAAATATCCAATTGATTTTTTCTTAAATCACCTTGACCAAAATTGGAATGAATCGGAATATTTAAATAAGGTCAATGAGCTCTTGAGATCCACTACAAATAAGTCAACTAAACTAGAACATGTATTTGAACCAATTTTTCCATCCATTGAACATGTTAGTGAAAGTTTTCTTGAGGAAGATTTTAAGCATAACTGTGATGAAAATTCTGACTATTTTCAATTTTCTAGACCTCCTGAAAATAATGAAAAGTTCACACTCACTTACCCATTTGTATCATTCATGTATAGTCACATAATTTTTAGAATTTATGAATTTGTAGATATGTACATTTGTTTTCTTTCTCACCGCATTTTCTTGCAGAATAAAAACCTCACGTACAAGGTACAATTCTTTCATATCTTTGTTCTCTATTTTTTTTCATTTGTATACATTGAGGACAGTGCATGATTTAGGTATTGGGGAAGTTTGTTTGTATTGTTGTATTAGATTTTTTTTATATAGGAAAATAGAGTTAAAATATCTAGAGTTAAAAAAAATAAAAATAAAATTTTTTTTTGACTTTCTATGGATTGAATTAATTCTAATAAGTGTTTGTGGAGTAAAACTCATAAGTAAGATTAAAAGATTTAGAACTCTTGAACCTTTGATAAGGTACGAAATCTTAGTTTGAAATACCATCTAGAATAAAATTGATTTCATAAGCATTTTTTGCACTTCACATTTGCACTAATTCTTAGTTGTGGTATATCATGATTCGAGTCATTTCAAGAAAAAAGAGAAAAAATTGAAAAAAATAGTTGAAAAAAGGAATAAATAACTGCTTCAATGTCCATTAAACGAAATAACTGGGTATCCAAGCCTCAGGAAGTATCGATATTCACGCAGAAAAGTGTGATAGAAAAAAGTAGCTTGACTAGTCTAATTTTATGGTCTTTGTTACTCGAGTTAGTAAGCCCTTAATTAGGGGTGTCTCTACACCTAGTGCCCTAAAGATAATTGGTTTGGGAGTCATTGGTCCAACGATCTACATGAGTAAATCTAAAAAGCCTAAGAAAACGAGACATTGCACAAGTCAAGAATCAAAATTGAAAAAAGAAAGAAAAGAAAAAGAAAAAGAAAATTGATTTTGCTTGATTTTCTTAGTAAAAATCCCTACTAATAGTTACATCATATACACAATGCATGCATTACATGAAATTAATTTAATGAAGGATGGTGTCTAAAATGAAAATCGAGTATTTTTGATATGGTAAAAGTGTGATTTTGAATTTAATCTTACTTATGTATAATGCCCATGGATATTTAGAAGTTTTCTTTCAATTTTATAATTTGTTAAACCCAAAAATATTTTTGAATTTTGTGGGTATATTCACTGCAAACCCTCACGAGACACAACTCGTCCACTTGGGTAACCTTGGGGTTTAAAGGCTTGTTGCACATGCTAAGTGCAATTGTGTTTCCTACGAAAATGGGGCAATATAATTTTTATTTTATTTTATTTTTATTTTACTCGAGGACGAGCAAAAGCTAGGTATGAGGGTATTTGATAGAGTCGTAATTCATAAATTTTATTATATCTAATTAAGTCCTTTTAATTATATTATTTTATTAAATTAATATGTTTTATTTTATTTTGTAGGATTTAATATTTGTTGCAATAAAGTCAAAATCTTGGTGATCAAGCGATATTTAATGCTCTTATTCATGCAAGGAATATCTAAGAAGAATCCTGCAAAGAGAAGGAAAAAGGTGGAACAATCTGCTAGAGTTTATGCCCTAGAGGCCAATTATATTCGATTGAATATATGAATGATTTTATTATGGTTTTATTTACCGCGTTATATAAATGTTAACATAATAAAATTCCTTAGAATAGTGATATAAATTATATAGTTTCAAGTATGTGACTTGAACATGAGATTATATAATTACGATTAGTATCATTGCTCTTAAATGTCCCTAGTCGAGTATCATTGTTGATGGGTCAACAATGATGCATTGAGACTAGTATGCGGATTAATTGATGACTAAATCTCATTGGTCATAAATATATGAGATATTGAGTCAATGCATAGGTACATGTTAGAGAACGATGTACTGGACAGACCCACCATGCGAATTTTACGTGGAGCATTATGCAAACTGTCATTAGTGATTCTCATAGTGACAATGATGTAATGGTACTCCGACCTGAAATCACTATATTATTACACGAGAATTTATGTACTTTGATATCATCAAAAGTCACCTTTAATAGGGTGGACAATAAAGATGATTATTGGGTACATCATGAATCGTGTGAGGAATATGAGTGATCTAGATGGAATTTAACCCTCCTATGTATTAGGGGTGATATCCATAGGCCTCTTGATTGAGTAGGACTATGAAATGCATGGCCATGCTCAAATAGTGATTTGTTTCATATAGTCTACTCATTGATCAAGAAAAACTCAGATTAAATTATGAAGAGTATGACACATTCCATGACTCGAGTTTAATCTAGGATATAAAGGTTAAAAGGATTAAATTACATTGAAACATTGGTCACAAAAAGGTTGCATCGAATCATCGATCTTATTATTACTTGGGTAGCAGTGATGCATTATTAGATGTCGCTCATTGTTTATAATTTTATAATATGATTTTAAAATTATTGCCAACGTAATAATAACCTATAGGGTCACACACATAGAACGTAATTTAAAAGGGAATTGATTTAAATTTTAAGGATTTAAAAATATTAATATGATTAATAGTATTTAAATCATGAATTTAAATTAAAAGGATAATTTGTATATATGTATATTAATTAAGTAAGACTTAATTAAGATATATATATATATATATATATATATATATATATTTGATTTTAATCGATTAGGTTTTGATTAATTCCTACTAACTACTATATATAAGATATATCAGCCATTTAGGAATTATATCATTAACAAAAAAAACTCTAGCCGCTCTTAGAGAGAGACTAGACAGAAAACAGAAAATCCATTCATCCTTGGTGGCTAGTACCGCAGTTCCTTTTACTGCAGATCGTTCGACAGTTCGCGGGGCGTTTGTGTGGATACCGTAGAGACGTAGTTCATTCGGATTGCGTTGGAGATTCGATCGCATCAATTCCAGCTTCATAATCAGTATAATCTCTTACACACTGAATTAATTTCTGTTTCGCATGGATCCTGTTTGGGTTTCGAATTTTGTTTTGTTCAATTTATTTTCCGTTGTGCATTGCTTTAATGTGCCAAAAATCCTACACAATCTTGGTGTGCAAGTCAAATCCAACAAGAGAAAGGAAAGTCTATCTAGAAGATCTCTTTGAGAAGTTGATTGTCACTAAGAAGTTGAAACCTACATGAAAAGGGAACAAAAGTGTCCAAGTTCAATGAATCTAAATTAGGGTTTAAAGTCATTTTCCCTATAAATAAGTTTCTTGCTTTAGAAAGGAGAAATTATTATGTATTGTATTAGTTTAGGTTAAGAGTAGGAGTAGATTAAATTACTTCTTTATTGTACGTTCGTTGGATGGTCGTTAATTAAAAAGAGTTTTAATCTTCTTCTTTTCTTTATTTTAGTTAGTTTAATTATTATTTTTTATGTCTAGCTAATTTATTTAATCTAGAATTAAGGTCAAATTAAATAATTACTCATGATAATATTTTTCATCTCTTCTATTATTTATGCTTTTATGTTTAATTGATTCCGCCTTCATGTTTCGTTATTGAAATACCTTCGTTTTATAGTTCTTATGTGAGTTTAAATTAATTAAGAGGTTTTGATAGATTATTGTTAAGATATGAGTTTTTCATAATTCATGCTTACTCAAAGAAGTTTTGATAGGTTATAGTTAATGCTTAAATTTTTATAGTCTATGTTTTCCCGCATTAATTGTAAAATTACTAAATTAAAGGGAAGGGAGATCAAAATCATAATTGAGTTATAAAAATAGAAGAGATTGAATTATATGTTATGTTTATTATTTAATGGATTCGATCATATTCTAGTTAATCAATTTTCAATCTTTATTTCTAATTCGCCTAAAATAGATATTAAGAAAATATTAAAATTAATATAGTCTCTATGTGTTCAACATGTACTTGTCAGTTCTTCAATTTGACACTGTGCACTTGCAGTACATATTTTTAACACATCAATAGGCTTGTTGTGGCACTATAATAAAGACTGGGACTGGTGTTGCGACAATTATTTTTGTTAAACAAGTAATGTGAACTATAAATTTTTGATGCAATTTTGTGATTGGCATAATAAGTTATGCATGATGACATTTTATCTTGCAATTACAGTAACTTGTCATGAAAATTTAGTCTTCTCTAAAATGTACAAGCACAAAATATTTCTTTTATTCTTTTTCCTTAATGCCAATGTTATAATATGAAAACATGAAACAAAAACTCCCTCAAGTACTGATTAGACTATCAACTGAAAAACACTCAAAATATTGAAAATAATCTTTACTAACTTAAGAAATAGTACAATATTATACAAACACCGATCCTGGAAACACTTATATCCTTTTTCCTTATCTCTCTTAGATTTTATAAATTATTCCCATTTTCAATTGGTTCAGTTCCAAAAAAATCACTTAATAGACAAGTCAATTGGGGTAAGAATTAGATCGAGCATATGACATCAGCAGATGTCTTTAGTCTTCAATCCCTTCAGCAGATGGACTATTCTATGGACTATAATATTAAAAGATTATATTATATTTAATGAATATAGTCCACCAATCATCCTTCCATCCTCTCATTTAAATATATTTAAAATTATACTCCACTAAATTCTAGTTTCTTGATATAGTCCACCACCTTCACCGAAAAAACTCATGGACTAAATTTAGTCCGGCTGTTGTAGTGAAATATGAATCCTAAATTATATTTAGTCTAAGATTGTTGCTTTTTCAGTCTGCTGGAGTTGCTCTTACAATCCCTAGATCATTTTTTTTTTATAACTGATTAAAACCCCCAAAATCCTAAAACCCTTCTGCTATTCTGATTTGCAGGATGTAATCTATTATCCCTAATCAGGGTTTGCTCTTGAACCCTAATAAAATTTTGGGTCATCAATACATTTTGGATTTGTTAGGTTTTTTTCCACTCATTACAGAGATAAAAATAAATGAAACTCCAACTTCTGCAATTTCACTTTCTTTATTTGTCACACTAATGTGTAGATTATTATAAAAATAGAATGGACACTATATATATATATATATATATATATATAAACTTATCTCAAAAACTGCATAAATAAATTTGTCAATGCTAGTACTTTGTACTATATTCTTAAGACAATTATGCCCTCTTTTATGGTACTCAGAGTTGATAGCACTTGTCTCCAAGGATACAATTACAACGTATGTTATAGTAGCACTCCAAATAGCATACACAACGAATTAAAGAAATGTTCAAGACTCTCTCTCAAAATAAATTATAAACTGCTAATGAAATAATGAAGACTTGAAGACTTAGAATGTTTAATGAATGTTTAATGCTTGGATGAATTGAATGATTCAATGGCGTTTATCTATCTATTTATAGTAAGGGTTAGTGACTAATCAGAAGGGACACAACCCCTTAAAATGACATTGTTTAGCCAAAACGACCTAATTTTAAGCCTTAACAGAAACGGGCGCTTCCGTTCGGGCCACAAAATGACGTAGTTTTACGTTCAGCAGAACAAAAAATGATGTAGTTTAGGCTTTAACAGAAAAGGGCGCATCCGTTCAGGCAAAAATAACGTAATTTTGGGGCGTCCGTTCAGGTAGATAGCGCTTCCCAAAACGACACAATATTGATAATAAATAACATTTATCAAAACGACACAGTTTTGATAATAGAACTAAAATAAAATAAAATATAAATAAATTTTGTAGATAGCGCTTCCCAAAATGACGCAGTATTGATAATAAATAACATTTATCAAAACGACACAGTTTTGATAATAGAACTAAAATAAAATAAATTAAAAATAAATTTTGTCCAAAAAAATTATATACAAGGACCCAAACTCACGAGGCTCAAGCCGTACCAGCTTGTCAGCAATGCACATGTGGGTTCAAACCAAATCTTGGCTAGGTCATCTCCCTTCTACAAAAGTGAGGTGCCCCTTGGGGGCCCAACCCAAGAGCAACTTTCTTGTATATAAATACATTAAAATTTTAGTTCTTAATCGATGTGGGACTTAGTTTTCCATAATTATTTATTATCATTTTCAATGGTGATCTTTGGGAGTTAATATCTCATTAATTACTCTATGGATTTGAGCTTCCAAATACTTAATTTAATCTACTCATGGAGTAGAACACATTGATATGTAAATTCATTTTAAATAATTATTAAAACCCACTTTAATTTTGGCTCAAGTTCTAACATAGATTAATTCCCCAATATGGCAAATCAAACAAGAAATTATTTAAGGGTTCAAAGTTTAAGTACAGGTAGATTACAAGGAATAGAAAAAAGAGTATGAATAGATCGCCTGATGCAATTATTTTTCACTTTCTGTCTCTCAGGGACATGTTCTGCAATGACTTATAAGTTGGTTTAATTTATAAGTTGACTTATAAATCCAAATAAATAAGTACTATCTCCATTCCATAATAATTGACTTTTTAGAAGAAAAAATTTATTCTAATCGTTTATAACTTTTTAGGAAAATAAATTATTTTCTTTTTTATATCATCCTTAATTTCTCTCAATGTCCCAAAAAAATTGCTCCCTTGTATTGGTAGTTTTCAACTTCCCATAAAAGAGTAGTGATAGAATTTCATACAAATTTTAAATATTAAATCATAGTATTAAATGACTTTCTTAATTTATGTGCATGAAGTTAAAACGACTATTATTGTGGAATGGAAGTAGTAACAATTTGATACTTATTTAAAATTGACTTATAAGTCATTTCTAATAAATTGGTTTGACCAAATATAATATCTATTTTTTCACTCTTCTATTTTGCTATTGAATCAATGTATCATTTTATTAATATTTTTTTTTTGTAATATTTAAATTTTTTGGCCCCGTTCGGCAATGACTTATTTTAAAATGACTTCAATTAAAATTTAAGTTGACTTATGAATTATTTTAAATTGTAACTTATAAGTAAAAGCGTACGACACTAATTTAACTTGTAAATCAGAAATTAAGTTAAAACAAGTTATGAAAGTATTCAGTTGATCATAACTTAATATAACTTAATTTCTAACTTATAAAACACAACTTAAAATAACTTATAATTGTAACTTTAAATTATTTTAAAATAAGTCTCAACGACCTCCCAGTTATGCTGTTTGAGTGTTTGATCCAAAGGGTATATATATGTGGACTGGCATAACTGAGCTTGAATTTAGCCCCCCTTTTATAAACCAAGATTGTAATAAAATATCCTCATAATTAATTGTCAAAAATAATTTCGTAAAGGGAAAACTAAGAATCTATTTTCTTCACTTTACTTTTCTCTCAGTTACTTTTTTTTCTTTGGTTTGATAATTTTATTGTAGTAATCATTTGTTATGACTGCTTTATTTTTTATGTTTAGTGGAAATATATTTTAGTGTATAAAATGAATTTTTTTTTTTGCTAGTTTAAAATGAATATTTTGTCCTTTGAAAACTAACATGATAGGCACATGATTGGTTTATTTTGACAAATATTAGTGTTGACTTTGTCATATTCAATCCTTAAGTTTTGATGATGAAATGTTCAAGTACTAAATTATTTTATGGTGTTTCAGGTATCTGTTGATAAAAGAATGTTGGTGGAATTTTCAAATGAAGGAAGAAAATTTTCTTTTCTAGGAAAACAAATGTAAGATCAATTGCATAATAATTGATTTTTCATTTAAAGGCTCTAGGATATTTTATTGTATTATATATTGTTATGTGTCTTAAATGAAAAATGTTTTAAAGTATTCTATGAAAAAGGTTTTCTAAAAATGAGATCAGATTAATTAAATACAAAAAGTGATTTTATATTGTATTATTTATGCATCTCATATATTAGTCTGATGTCTTGAAGCTTATTGATATATCTTGGATTGTTGCTACACGTGGATATGCATGATATCTTAGAAATTTTAATGAACAGTAGCTAGTTGTTATTATACATGCATGCTAGCTATATTTGTTTGAAAAATAATGGGTGCTACACGTGGATGTGGTTTACTAGAAAGACTAAAAAGCTTGCAACTTTATCTCTTGAGAGCTACGGTTTTCAAGGAGATGTAATTATTGTTAGAAGTTCAAAAGACCTTGGGTCTTGGAAAAGGAGAATGACTGTTACCAATTTCTATACGCCACCAGTTGCTTGAAGAGATAGAAAGTGTGAAAGTCAAATGTTTATCACTAGTTATTTTTTGAAACAGTCTTTGAAGTTGGTTGGAACTATATTGCTAATGCAGTGCTTGATTTGTTCCACATTATATCAACTGGATATATTAAACATATATTATGGTTGGGAACTTAACTTGTTATCTATCCGGTTTCTTTGCATCAAATTGAACAGACATTTTTCTTGATAAGGAACTGCAACGTAAATATTTTTAACGGTAATATTATATGGGCTATAAATCAGTGTTTGCATGTTTTGGAAAAACAAAACTCACGAAGTAATTTTTGCACTACATTGATATTATTGAGCAATATATTGTTAACAGTTGCAACGTGTGATCAGCTAAGTTTTTAATCTTCTGATATTTATTAGCTGATACTTGGTGAGAATTAAATTGCTTATTTATATTGTGCTAATTGATCATTGCATATAGTTGAGCCTTTAATTGTTAAATTGATTATTCTTGCATTGATCGTAAACCTCTATATTTGTATTTAATTTTCTGTTTAGACTAAGTGTAGTCTAAAGGTTTTAATCCTAGTGGATTAGAGAAAAGGTTTACAAACAGGTTCAAGGAAGCAAAGGTGCTTGAAGAGTGCATAGATGCACAAGGAGCAAGAGAACTCAAAGAAAAATTAATTGTTAATTAATTTTTGTTAGAATCTGTTTTGTAATCTGTATTTATTTATAAAGAAATAAATAAAGTGAGTCTCCAATACTAGTTGGTATTGGACGTGGACTAGCCTATTATTATAGAGGGTAATAGCTGAACCACGTAAAAAATCTTGGTGTTGATTTTAGTGTTTGCTTTATTTTAAATCACATAAGCCATTTTAATTATCTTAATAATTAAAATTTGAATATTTGCCTTATATTAAGATAATTATTTAAAACCAAGTATTTTATCCAAGTTATAAATTCAGCAGGATATTTTCTAAATAGACTATATTAATTCAGTAAGTCGATTTCAATTATTATAGTAGCATAAAATTAATAGTTTAGTTTAAAATTTAAAAATTGGTCATAGATTACTTCCACACTTATTCAACCCCCTTTCTAAGTGTCCTTAGATAAATTTCAATTAGTGAGGGGATAATTTTATAAAAAATTAAAACATTAACTATAATATTATAAAAATAAAATATTAGCATTTATATTGTAATTCGGTGTAGAACCAAAATGTTTACCGAATCAAATAAATTTTGTGTTTTAAATTATATAGGAGAAAGTGTACATGGCCAACTCTAATGTTATGGTTGCCAAGCTAATTATCAACATTTTTTATGTACGATGGTGATTATATCCATGATACAAACAAACGCGTCTTAAGTTCCTTATAAAAATATTTCTCCGAGTTAATATAAATAAGAGAAACTATATTATAACTCTTTGGATCCTACCTTACTAAAAGTAAGGTGGTGTTTGTTTATATCTGAATGTCTCTTAATTCATCTATTTTTTATTTGGTTAGAGACAAATTTTATTTGGTAAAATTTGTTTTGCCTCTTAGTGTCTCTTAATCATTAAGACAGGAACTCAAATCTTAACTATTAAAAGTTGTCTCTTAATAGTTTATTTAAAATTTATGGACAAAAATAGGCTCAATAAATATTGTATTCCTTCAATTTCAAATTTTAAGATCATTAAAATAAAAAATTTAAATAACTTGATAAAACACAAAGAGAATAGAAAACAAAGAGAATAGAATTTTCTGATATTGTTATTCATCAATGTAGTAGATATATATACAAGAGTATATTGCTAAACTTATGCTACTGTTACAACAAGATATTCTATTGCTATATTTGAATGATCATAATTGCACGATTCTATCCTGATATTAGGGGGGTAATCACTCCATCATTATAGGAGAAGATTACTCCTAATCACATATTCTAACATCCCTCCTCAAGGTGGTGCATGGATGTCACATATGCTCAGCTTGTCAAGACAACTTGTAAACACTTTGTTGGATACTGCTTTTGTAAGAACATCAGCAAGTTGAAATTCTGACTTTACAAAAGGAAAATGGATAATGTTGGCTTCAAGCTTCTCTTTGATGAAATGTCTATCAACTTCTACATGCTTTGTCCTATCATGTTGAACAGGATTATGGGCAATCTCTATAGCTGATGTATTATCACAATAGAGATGCATTGCAATTCTTTGAGAGATTCCCAAATCTTTCATCAAGTTTTTTAACCACAATAATTCGCATACTCCAATTGCCATTCCTCGATATTCAGCTTCAGCACTTGATCTAGACACCACAAACTATTTTTTACTTCTCCAAGTCACAAGATTGCCACCTATATAAGTGAAATAACCGGATGTAGAACGTCGATTGTCAAATTTGAACCCGAAAATCAAGACATCGATATACCCTTGACATCTAAGTGTCCATGTTTGGAGAATAATAGGCCTTTGCCTGGAGAAGATTTTAAATATCGCAAAATCCGTTCTACAGCATCCATGTGAGGTTTACGTGGATCATGCATAAATTGACTTACCACACTCACAGCATAAGCAATGTCAGGTCGAGTGTGGGATAAATAAATTAATTTTCCCACAAGTCTCTGATATCTCCCTTTATCTGTAGAACTAGCATGAGAACATTGAAAAAGCTTATGATTTTGCTCCATTGGATTATCAACTGGTTTACATCCAAGCATCCCTGTTTCAGTTAATAAATCAAGAGTATATTTACGTTGTGACATAAATATACCATGCTTGGATCGAGCTATCTCAATCTTGAGGAAATATTTAAGATCTCCAAGATTTTTTATGTCAAATTCGGATGACAAATGTTGTTGTAAGCACTGAATTTCCTCAGCATCATCACCTATTACTACCATATCATCAACATATATAATTAAGGCAATGAGTTTACCCATGTTATACTTTATAAACAAGGTGTGATTCGAATTCCTTTGAGTGTAACCAAACTTTTTCATGACTTGAGTAAATCTACCAAACCAAGCTCTAGGAGATTGTTTCAAGCCATACAAAGCCTTCCTGAGTTTGCAAACTCGAGTGATACCTTCATAATCCGAAATAGCAGGAGGTGGATCCATATACACATCTTCTGTAAGGTCTCCATGCAGGAATGCCTTTTTGACATCGAATTGGAGTAAAGGCCAATCTTTATTAGCTGCTAAAGACAAAAGAACTCTCACAGTATTGAGTTTAGCAACTGGAGCAAAAGTTTCTTGATAATCAATCCCATAAGATTGCGGGTACCCTTTGGCGACAAGTTTCGCCTTGTATTGTTCAATAGTTCCATCTGCATTGTTTTTGACAGCAAAGACCCATCGACATCCCACAGTTTTTTTTCCTGTTAGAAGGATAACAAGATCCCATGTACCATTTATTTTTAGAGCCTTCATTTCCTCTGCCATAGCTGCAGTCCAATGAGGATTTGCCAAAGCTTCCTGTAATGTACTAAGAATAGAGATAGAGGATAATTTACACACATAAGATGCATATGAAGTAGACAACTTGTGAGATGAGATATGATTACTTATTAGGTATTTCACTTTGGCTTTTGGATCGGGTTCATATTTAACAGCTGGAATCCCACGGGTAGATCATGGTGGAAGTGCATGATGAACAAGGTTAGATGGCAAACTAATTTCAGAAGAATTTTTGGGTTGTACTTGTAGGGTTGTTATTGGTGATGACTCTGGAGAGGAGTTGGCCGGTGCATTAGGAGGTAATGTACTATTAAGAGGTTGTTGAGGATTTTCACAATGATCATTAGAGTCTTGTGGACAAGAATCATGAACTGTAGGTATGTCCATGGATGTGTCTATAGTAGAGGTGTCCTCGTCCAACGGTCCACTAGTGGGTAGAGTTGCTAATTTTAGCTCAAAACACAAGACATCATCATGACTTGCAAATTGTCGAACATTTTCAGGACAAGTAGACTTTGAATCTGGAAGAGAGTAATAAAATTTTGACTCATCAAGGATAACATCCATAGAGGTATAGAACCGACGAGTCTCCGGATGATAGCATTTATAACCTTTTTGAGTAGACCCATAACCAACAAAGACAGATTTTAAAGCTCTTGACTCAAGTTTCGTTCGATGTTGAGGTGAAAGGTGTACATAAGCTACACATCCAAAGATACGAGGCATCAATTTAACCAACGACGGAAGCATGCAATGATTAGCAAGGACATCAAGTGGTCGTTGAAAGGATATGGTACTAGAGGGTGTACGATTAATAACATAAACAGCTGAACTGAGAGCCTCTCCCCACAAGTAAGTAAGCACACTACTTTCAATTATTAGTGACCGGATGACCTCAAGTAATTGTCGATTTTTCCGCTCAGCTACTCCATTTTGTTGAGGAGTCTCTCGGCATGATGTTTGATGAATGATACCTTTTGAATGTAAAAAATTTGTTAACTCTCTCTTGAAATATTCACGTCCATTATCTGAACGTACCACTTTAATAGATCTGTCAAATTGGGTGAGTACCATTTGATAAAAGAGACGGAAAATTGAACAAACATCACTCTTATGTTTTAGCAAGTATACCCAAGTCGTTCGAGTACAATCATCCACAAAGGTAACAAACCATTTCATTCCATTATTTGTGGAAACTGGGGAGGGACCCCATACATCCGAATGTACTAATGAAAACGGTGTAGCAACTTTATTAGAAGACAAAGGAAATACAACACGATGACTTTTAGCCATAACACATGTCTCACAAATGAAGTCTGAAAGGTTACAATTAGCAAATAAAGATGCAAATAATCGTCTAAGATATCCAAATGACGGATGACCAAGCCGTTTATGCCACAACAAATTTTTTGCGATATTGGTCTATTGATTTGTACTCTTCATATGTGCTAGACTATGGTAAACTTGTGATGATGTTCCACCCTCTAGATAGTACAATCCTCCTTGTTGTCTACCACTGCAAATCCTCTCCTTGGTATGTATGTGCTGAAAAATACAATTAGTAGGATAAAACAGAGCCACGCAGTTAAGGGCCTTGGTTATCTGACTAATGGAAAGCAGATTACATGTAAGGGATGGAACATATAGTACATTAGAGTGAGATAAAATGGAGGATAAAGGAACATTACCAACACCGGTAATAGGGGATGACACACCATTGGCATTAGTAATAGCTAAGCTAGAATGTGAAGGGGATAAAAAGCTAAATTTTGAAGAATCACAAGTCATATGATCATTTGCACCCGTGTCAATTATCCAATCACTATTTTTAGTACATGAAAGAGAGCTAAGGGCAGTACTATTCATACTAGTTTGTGCAACTAATCCTGTAGAAGATGACACTAAATGTTGTTGTAGAGAAGTATTGGCAGAAGTTTTCTTTCCTTTAGGATGCCACTCAGGATAACCATGAAGTTTGAATCACGTATCAACAACATGGTTATCACCATTACAGTAAGTACATTTGCGTGTCCCTTTCTTATGAAGAAAATCCTTCTAGTAGCTATAGCAGTACCATCAGTAGAAATTCCACCCATCATATCATCTTGATGATTTGCCTCAGCACAAACCATAGCATAAGCAACTTGAAGATTTGGAAGAGGTACAGTGGCAAGTACCCGTCCACGAACCCCATCCAGTGATGAGTCCAAACCAGCCAAGAAAATATAAACACGTTGAGAATTAACCTTAGTGGTATATATCTCAATGTCAGCTTTGCACTTCATTGCACAATCATCTATAGCATCAATCTCCTGCCTAAGTTTTTGTAATTTTCCCCAATAAGAAATAATAGAACCACCATTTTGTGACGAGAGATTACCTCACAATTATAAGCGATGATATGATTTTGAGGCATCTTGGTAGATGAGTATGTTTTCTTAGCCATATCCCAAATTTCTTTTGCTGTGGACAGTCGCAAGAAAATGGATCTTATGTCTTTGTTCATTGCATCGAGTAACCAGGATTTGATCATGCAATTTTCATCTTCCCACGCTTTATATTCTTCAGAATTGGTATTCTCGGTCTGACCTTTGAACTGAAATGAATCCCCAACTTTAAATAGCGAATTTTATTTTGTGCATTCAAAGCTCATTCCACATAATTGGTGCCATCAAGTTTCTCTGGAGTAAGCGAAGAAGAGACGTCTTGCATATGTAGTGCTGGTAAAGCTAGGGAATTAGTTTTTGCATTCCCGGCAACAACACCATCATCAATGGTAGGAGTAGTCATGATGGGTGGGTAGGAAATAATTATGATCAGAAAAAAACAAAGAACAACCTCTGGTTCCTAGGATAGATAAAGGAAAAACAAACCTGACTTTGATACCATGATAAAACACAAAGAGAATAGAAAACAAAGAAAATAGAATTTTCTGATATTGTTATTCATCAATGTAGCAGATATATATACAAGAGTATATTGTTAAACTTATGCTACTGTTACAACAAGATATTCTATTGCTATATTTGAATGATCATAATTGCACGATTCTATCCTGATATTAGGGGGATAATCACTCCATCATTATAGGAGAAGATTACTCCTAATCACATATTCTAACATAACTAATAGGGTTAAAATGGTAAAATAATGTCATTCAGATATTTTATACTTTTTAATTATCAAACAATTTTTTAAATTCAGATATTATTTTATTCAAATGATCTAATTTATTAAAATATATTAATCATTCAAATCTTAATTATTTAATTTTTATCAAATACCACTTAAGTAGAGATGTGGTTTTTCTCTTCTACATTGTTGCTTCTCATTTGATTTCTTAAGACCCCATTTGAATATCTTATGGAATGAGCTATTTTCACTGTTACCTTCATGGTCCCTCATGGATCTATTTTGATCCAAATTCAACAAGTAAAAATAAATAGCACATTTATGAGTTAATTTATTCAATTATCCTAGGAGATCGGGAATTTCGACCGATCTAGGTCTAATTTTTTTTCTTTATTTTTGACTCTTAAAAAATATATAGTATTTTTTTAATTAAAATTTTTATAAAATTTAGTAATTTTGGTATAATTTAGATATATATAAAAAACAGTATTGTACAGTCTATGTAACACTGCTTTTTATATGTATCTAAATTATACTTGAATCTTTAAATTCTGTAAAAATTTTAGTTAAAAAATATTATATATTTTTGAGAAATAAAAATAAAATAAAAATTGGACACATCCTGAACCATAGATCAAGATTCTCGTCGATTGTAGAAACATTTGTAATTAGACCCTTCTTGGGCCACTGACCTCCCAGCTTTTTGATAGTCACAAGACTCGGAACTAAAACAAACTTATGCGCTTTGTGTTAATGGGCGTTTTAGAAGAAAACATAGAGATTAACGAATGTAATGATATTCTAAAAAAAGAACGTGATTTGTCATATTTAAATTAAAAATTGATATTTTTATAAATAAATTTAATAATTTTATATAAATAGTAAGTGGGGTCCATTTTATATAAAAAAAATCTTATATAATTATCAAATTTACTTATGAGAATTACGTTCATTTATTAATAACATATTTGTCTTTTCATCATTTTCATTACTAACATTCCATATATATATTCCCTATTTGTCTTTTCATCATTTTCATTACTAACATTCCATATATTCCCCTATTTCATTGTCAAATACTACGTGTTTTTGGATTTGTTCTATAGTGACCTTAGTATTGTTTAATTAATAAAATTAAATATAAATTTCAATATTACACTCCTAAAGTTTATTTGAAAAAAAAAAGAGAGAAAAAAAAACACAATAGAATTTAGGAGAACATTATTTTTATATAATTTATGATATTTTTATATGATCTCCTCCCATAAAAATAAAATAGGGTTATGAATTATATAACAATTCCTACATAACTGTAGTCCTCACTATTCTGTGAAATAGTGTGATAATAAATGTAATGAGGACTCCATTGAGTGTGGATATTGTCTAGATGACAATATTCGTTTTAAAACTCTCAAATTATGTTTTGTCGTATTTTACAAGACAGTTGTATTATTAAGTTGTATTTAAATTTTGTACCATGTATTTGGCGACTCAAGATGGGTGATGTATACCTATTTTGGGGGCGTTACATTTGGTATCAAAGCTTAGGGATATGATCCCTGGCTGAGATGTGAAACTAGAACTAGGAGGGGAGAGACGGGTAATTCCTTCGCTAGTATGACCTACCTAAGTTTATTTGTTATTTAATTGGTCGGTCAGAATATAAGAATAATATGTTGCATATCAATTAACCCTTGTTTTGTGGCAGTGTTTAAGAATGGCATCTGAAAATGTTGAGATAAGCAATGGAGCACATGAGACTGTTGAGTCACCAACGATTAATAACTAGGATAATGTGCATCAAGAATGCAATAATCCTCCTGTAAACAACGACACCGACCAAATGACGAATGACGTTACGTTTAGGAGCATTTTAGAATTCATGCAACACCAAACGAGAGAAACTCCTGTTCATAATGCATGTGGAAACAATGGCAACCAACGGTTGGTCACCGCTAAGCAGTTCAAGGAGTTGGGACCACCGGAGTTTTTGGGAAAGCCAGAACCACTTAAGGCAGAGACGTGGAAAAGTAGATCACCAAGATATTTGATGTCTTGGGATGCTCAGAGGAGCAAAAGGTTCCATTCGCCACCTTTATCTTGCGTGAAGAAGCAGATCATTGGTGGGAATCTGTAAAATGTGTTGGAAGAATGCATATCTTAATTTGATGTTTAAAGTAAATGATCATGATTATATGTAAAGTCCTTTAAAGAATATATGTACAAGGACTTAGTGATAGATCAAATTTGTTAGGTTGATCTTAGCTTTTAAGTGTTCTTCATTCTATAAACAAATGTATAGATAAAGAGATCAAAAATGTTAGGTTGATCTATCGTGAAACGTATAGATAGGCTTCAACAGGAATCGTAGTCTATCAAGCTGATCAACAGATTGCAAAAGCCAAGGGAAGATTGTAGAGCTTAGAAGATCGTAGTGTATTTTCCTTGAAGGACCTCTTCAGAAATCGTAGAGTGGTCCAGACGTTTGCCAAAGCTAACTCAGAGATCGTAGTGTGCTCTCGGAAACGTTGAGTCTGCAAGACGAATAAGTGATGATCGTCGTGTGAAAAGATCGTAGTGTGCAAATCCTTGCGAGAAATCATAGTGTTCTCTTAAGAGCAAACATCAATATGACAAGACACTACGATATGGATAGTAGAGTGTCATCTGCCTTGTGTCAGAAGCATCGAGCCCTAACTTTTGTTTGAAGACAAATTCCAACAAATGAGGAATGGATTTTGAACGTTGAAGCACTCACTAGTCCCAACGGTACAAAAGATATCCTTAGTATTGATCAAAAGGAACGTATTCAAGAAGCTAAGAAAAGAACCATTGGGCAGAGAAAAACACCTTTTCAGGTGTTAGGTGAGAAAGTAGTCTGATGTGTTAGTGGGCCAGAGTGAAATTCAGAAGATGTGCAGAAAAGTTTCCATCAAAGTTTAGAAAGGTCAAACACATTTAATGCTTCTTCAAAAGGCTTCAACGGATAGATTTCAAGATCACATATATACAGAACACAGACAGATGAGAAAGATAAGCAAGTATTAAAACAAAAACATAAAAGAACACTCAACGCTCAACTCTACGATTCGAGAAAGATAGAAAGCTTGCTCAGCTACTCATTTCTTTCGAACAAGTGCTTAATAGCAACTGAGTAGCACCAATCACGATCTCAACAACAACCCATCAACTGAAGTGAGAAGTTCCAAGTCTGAAGGACTTGAAGAGTTCTAACTAAACTATAAAGAACCAAGTCTGCTGGACTTGAAGAGTTCAAGAGTGAACTAAGAAGTGCCTAGACTGCTGGTCTAGAAGGAATCTGTGAGATTCAAGAAGTGTAACAGACATCCTTAGTGGATTCCCTACTCAAGGAGTAGAAGAGTGGATTAGGAGCTTTAAGTGCTCTGAACCACTTAAAACAGCTGTGTCTTCTATAACTGCTATAACTGTCTTACTCTCATTAACTCAAGATATCTAAAAGAAGGTTTACTATATACTCATTCCGCTGTGCATTAATCACAATCATTCTAAAACGTTTAAAAGAAAAGTTTTTAAATATCTATTCAACCCCCCTTCTAGATATCTATTGTGCCTCCGGGAACTAACAATTGGTATCAGAGTAGGTTCTATAATACAGCCTATAAAGCTTGAGTAGATCCAATGGCACACTTACCAAGCGAATCAAAGACTGGACGAGGCAGCAAGCCACCTATGTGTAACAAAGATAAATTCGCTAACTGGAAGGTTAGGATGCAAGCTTACATGGATTCAATAGATGAAGATCTATTTGAAACTGTTCAAAATGGGCCCTACGTTCCTACAAAGCTTGCACCAACTACAGATGATCCAAACAGAGTACAAATCAAGGTCAAAGGAGAATGGACAGAGAATGAGAAGAGAGCTGTCCAGCTTGACAAAAAGGCCAAGAACATCCTTTTTCAATCATTAGAAGATGATCTATTTGAAAACGTGGTCAACTGCAAAACGGCAAAGGAGGTTTGGGAAGCACTACTCATTATGCATGAAGGAACAGAAGAAGTCAGAGAAAACAAACAATCTCTCCTGACTCAACAATATGAGATGTTTGCTCACGATCAAGGAGAGAACGTCATTGCCACATACAAGAGATTAAATATTTTGCTCAACTCTCTACGAGCTTATGGAAAGATCTATCCAAATAAAGATCTGATCATAAAGTTCATGAGAGCTTTACAAAGAAAGTGGGATGCCAAAACCACTGCCATAAGAGAATCAAAGAATCTACATGAAATGATTGTTCAACAGTTATATGGCAACCTCCTCACGTACGAACTAGAGCTGACACAACGAGTAGAAATGTTGTCTAAAGGAAGAAAGAAGGATAAAGGTGTTGCTCTTAAAGTAACCAAAAACACCTCCAAAGTCAACACTGAAGTTGATTCTGACTATGATGAAGATGATGATGAGGACTTTGCAATACTGGTTAAAAGACTACGAAGATTCATGCGACAAGGCAAAACAAGCAAGCCAAAGAAAGTTAACAACTACAACAGCCAGGAGCAAATGAATGACCTATGCTACAATTGCAAGAAACCCTGTGACGCCCCCAAATTCGGGTATCTTCTAACCCGACATATGGTGCTCCACTATACTAATATCCATACAATCATTCCATTGAAATACAACCAAATGAATGTAATTACTATCTTCTTATTACAATCAAAGTATAATCCTTCCCAGGTTCATAACCGATTACATCGTTAGTTGTTCATAATGTAATAATATATACAAACATATTAATCTATTACACAATGGCTAAGCATCCATCTTAGCTTTGCCCTTATCTCTCTTAGCATTCTTAGGACGTTCATCCTTAACTGCAGTTATATAATTCACGTAAGAAGTGAGCATGACAACTCAACAAGTTTAATAAAGGATAACAGTAATAACACATTCGTGAATTATATAACAATTCCTACATAACTGAACAATAGTTATGAAGTATCATGAAACAATAATACTTTAACAGTTTATAACTTCAATTCCCAAAGTATAGAATAGATTAGGAATTACAGGCAAATTCGATAGACCATGAACGATAACTTTCGGTTTCATACTTGAAAAGAATTTCATGAAGACTAAGGTCGTACATTAACGAACTCTTGCATAGGGTTATTAGGACCCCCGATTCTCATTATGAGACTCGGCCTCTTGGTTACGTTGTCTTCTTCTTGGCGGCATAATTCTGATTAAATAAATAAAGCTTTGTTATTATCTATTTAACTACTCGGTTATCATTTTCAATCAACAACAACCATTCATACCATAACAAGCACATTTAATAAAAACTTCATTATATAAATATGCTTTCATTGTCAAAACTATTTACATCATGTTCCCTTAGCCAAAAGCTATTACATACTATCCATGATTGCCTTCTACAAAATTGGGATTTACGAGAAAAGACTACCCTTTAATTATACAAAAAAGGGTTTTCACGTCACTACCATACACACAAAAGATCTAACGATCTACTAACACTATTGAGCGTCATTCTCATATTTCTCGATTTTCCGAATCGACACTATATCTCGACTTATGGTATGTCGAGTGCATCTGACTCAATGGAATAACAAGCAATTTTCACTTGAAATCCTCATGAGCGCTTTTCGTGGATGTATGACATCCTAGCTATCTTCTGGTCTTTTTCAACTAGTTTCTTTTGAAGTTCTAGAACCTCATCCTTATAGTCACGTGCTTTATCCATCATAAGCACTTTCTCGTCGTACTTCGACTCAAAGTGCCGCCTCTGATTCCTTCCGCCTCATATAGGCGGTTTTCCTCATTCCGAGTTTCTATCACGGTCTTGATGCATGCATTCCTATCCAACACATGTATACAATGATCTCATTGCATCCGGAGGTGTTGGCTCTGAAGGTATCACCGTAGTATTAACAATGTCACCTCCACGTCCAAAGATCTCATTAAGGTATGATGCTAAACCCATCGTCTCTTCAGAGTATTCCTCCTCAGAGATGTACTCCTCAATGTCTGAGTCTTCTAGTACAACTAATGGTACCTCCGCCAATGGCATTGGTACTACCTCCACTTGGTTTACTGACTCTTCACTCACAACGTGAATGTCTCTATACATCATGCTATAGATCGACATCTATAATAGCACATAACAAGTTGATTAGTACATAATACACAATAGTATAAGCACAAATCATATTTAATTTATTTAAGATTACTTTTCATCTTTTAAATCTTTCAGTACTGAGTTTTCTCAATACTTTATTAATTCATTCAACGCGAATTTCTTTCTTTGGACTTTACCTTCCTTACGAGGTTATTAGCCTAAGGTTCTCCCCTTAATTTTATAACCTAAAGCTTTGATACCAACCTGTGACGACCCCAAATTTGGGTATCTTCCAACCCGACATATGGTGCTCCACTATACTAATATCCATACAATCATTCCATTGAAATACAACCAAATGAATGTAATTACTATCTTCTTATTACAATCAAAGTATAATCCTTCCCAGGTTCATAACCGATTACATCGTTAGTTGTTCATAATGTAATAATATATACAAACATATTAATCTATTACACAATGGCTAAGCATCCATCTTAGCTTTGCCCTTATCTCTCTTAGCATTCTTAGGACGTTCATCCTTAACTGCAGTTATATAATTCACGCAAGAAGTGAGCATGACAACTCAACAAGTTTAATAAAGGATAACAGTAATAACACATTCGTGAATTATATAACAATTCCTACATAACTGAACAATAGTTATGAAGTATCATGAAACAATAATACTTTAACAGTTTATAACTTCAATTCCCAAAGTATAGAATAGATTAGGAATTCTGAACCGGTCGATAGACCATGAACAGTAACTTTCAGTTTTCATACTTGAAAAGAATTTCGCAGCACTAAGGCTGTTAACGAACTCTTGCATAGGTTTATTAGGACCCCCCTGATTCTCATTATGAGACTCGGCCTCTTGGTTACGTTGTCTTCTTCTTGGCGGCATAATTCTGATTAAATAAATAAAGCTTTGTTATTATCTATTTAACTACTCGGTTATCATTTTCAATCAACAACAACCATTCATACCATAACAAGCACATTTAATAAAAACTTCATTATATAAATATGCTTTCATTGTCAAAACTATTTACATCATGTTCCCTTAGCCAAAAGCTATTACATACTATCCCGCGATTGCCTTCTACAAAATTGGGATTTACAGAAAGACTACCCTTTAATTATACAAAAGAGGGTTTTACGTCACTACCACATACACAAAAGATCTAACGATCTACTAACACTATTGAACGTCATTCTCATATTTCTGATTTTCCAGAATCGACACTATATCTCGACTTATGGTATGTCGAGTCTGTCCGGACTCAATGGAATAACAAGCAATTTTCAGCTTGAAATCCTCATGAGCGCACTCGTGGATGTATGACATCCTAGCTATCTTCTGGTCTTTTTCAACTAGTTTCTTTTGAAGTTCTAGAACCTCATCCTTATAGTCACGTGCTTTATCTGTCATAAGCACTTTCTCGTCGTGCTCTGACTCAAAGTCTGCCTCTGCAGATTCCTTCGCCTCATATAGGGCGGTTTCTCCTCATTACGAGTTTCTATCACGGTCTTGCAGATGCACATTCCTATCCAACACGCATGATACAATGATCTCATTGCATCCGGAGGTGTTGGCTCTGATAGGTATCACCGTGATAACCGATGTCACCTCCACGTCCAAAGATCTCATTAAGGTATGATGTTAAACCCATCGTCTCTTGAGTATTCCTCCTCGAGAGATGTACTCCTCAATGTCCGAGTCTTCTAGTACAACTAATGGTACCTCATTTAATCGGCATTGGTACTACCTCCACTTGGTTTACTGACTCTTCACTCACAACGTGAATGTCTCTATACATCATGCTATAGATCGACATCTATAATAGCACATAACAAGTTGATTAGTACATAATACACAATAGTATAAGCACAAATCATATTTAATTTATTTAAGATTACTTTTCATCTTTTAAATCTTTCAGTACTGAGTTTTCTCAATACTTTATTAATTCATTCAACGCGAATTTCTTTCTTTGGACTTTACCTTCCTTACGAGGTTATTAGCCTAAGGTTCTCCCCCCTTAATTTTTATAACCTAAAGCTTTGATACCAACCTGTGACGCCCCCAAATTTGGGTATCTTCCAACCCGACATATGGTGCTCCACTATACTAATATCCATACAATCATTCCATTGAAATACAACCAAATGAATGTAATTACTATCTTCTTATTACAATCAAAGTATAATCCTTCCCAGGTTCATAACCGAATACATCGTTAGTTGTTCATAATGTAATAATATATACAAACATATTAATCTATTACACAATGGCTAAGCATCCATCTTAGCTTTGCCCTTATCTCTCTTAGCATTCTTAGGACGTTCATCCTTAACTGCAGTTATATAATTCACGCAAGAAGTGAGCATGACAACTCAACAAGTTTAATAAAGGATAACAGTAATAACACGGACCACAAGAGTCTAAAATATATCTTCACACAGAAGGAGTTGAATATGAGGCAGAGGAGATGGCTGGAGTTGATAAAGGATTACGACTGTGAAATCCTGTATCACCCTGGAAAAGCCAATGTAGTTGCCGACGCCTTAAGTAGAAAGGGTCTGGAAAAGTTGTCTTTGTTAACGGCTCAAACTGAGTTTAATGAACTGGCAAGGTTCGCTCCACATCAAGTGGATACTGAGGTGAGGAAGGCACGACGGTTCGAGCAGGGCTTGAAACCTTGGCTCTATAACTACATATCAGGGCTCCAAAGTACTTCTTTTGGGACCGTTCTAGAGAAGGCGATAATCGCTGAAGGTGGTAGCGAGGCTTTGAGCCAGTACCACAAAGATAAGATGAGTAAGGGGAAAGTAGACGACAGAGTAAAGATTGAGGGAGCCAGTGGTAGTGGCGATGGTCAGAAAAGTAAGGTATTTATCTCTGGGAATACCGGAGTGAAGTAAGGAGACCCGAAGAGAAGAATGAAGGCCTGCAAGACCTGTGGGAAGACTCACTTAGGAGTCTGTCTCAAGGGGAAGGCCGTCTATTACAATTGTGGACAAGAGGGGCATATTACGCCTAATTGTCCGAGTCTGAAGAAGAACCATGGATGCTTTGTGTGTGGGTCAACTGACCACATGGCAAAGCTTGCCCAAGAAGGGGACGGACGAGGCACCGGCACTAATAGTGGTAAGTTAGCTATTAGTTGACCAGCACAGCTGGGTAGGCCAATGGGTCGTACCTTTAACATGACAGTCCAAGATGCAGTCGCATCAAGGGACGTCATCGCAAGTATTATTCCAATCAACGATATCAATGCGTACATGCTGTTTGATTCGGGTGCTACTTGTTCGTTTATAGCATGCGATTTTGCTAGATGATTAGGATTACTTCCCGAAAATTTGCCTATACCTTTAAATATTAAGGTAGTAAACGAAGAAATAATTCCTGCTAAAGATGTTCATAAGAGTTGTTGTGTGAATATACGGGGTTGTAAATTATCGGTAGATTTGTTACCAATAAAGTTAGGAGAATTTGATGTAATTCTCGGAATGGATTGGTTAGTGAACCATGGGGCAATTATAGATTGTCAAAATAAATGTGTGAACATTAAGATGTTAGAACAACCTCGGGTAGTATTTTACGGTAATAGATCGTCGGGACGTTAAGTGTTGTCTAACCATGACACAAACTAGGAAATTACTAAGAAAAGATCGTGGGTTATCTATGTCATGTTGTTGATACCCGCATAAAGGTGGTAGCAACCATGGAATAAATACACAGAGTGAAAGAATTACACGATGTATTTCCGAAGTGAATTGTCGAGTCTTCCATTGAATAGGGAGACGAGTTTGTGATAGACATTGTGCGGGAGCGACACCAGCCTTCGAGGCACCGTATCGTATGGCGCCAGTGGAGATGAAGGAGTGTTTCGCCGCGGGGAGCACTAGTACTATTTGTCAAGAAGAAGGATGGATCATTAAGACTGTGTATCGACTATCGAGAGTTGAACAAATTAACGATAAAGAATAAATACCCATTGCCCAGGATCGATGATCTCTTTGATCAGTTGAAAGGGACTAAGTATTTTTCTAAAATAGATTTAAGAACGGGGTATCATCAGTTGAAGGTTAGGAAGGAGGATGTGCCAAAGACAGCATTCAGGACTCGTTATGGTCATTACGAGTTCTTGGTGATGTCGTTTGGATTGACAAATGCACCAGCTGCATTCATGGATATGATGAACAGAGTGTTCAAACAATATTTGGACAAGTTCATCGTGGTGTTTGTAGATGATATTCTAGTCTATTCTAAGACGCCAGAAGATCATGCTGAACAACTTAGATTAGTGTTGGAGACACTAAGAAATGAGAAGTTGTATCTGAAATTCACTAAGTGTGAATTTTGGTTGGAGAAAATATGATTTTAGGTCATGTCATTGACCATGAGGGGATTTCGATGAGATCTAGCGAAGGTGGAAGCCGTGATGAATTGGAATCAACCGAAAAATCTTGACCGAGGTGTGGAGTTTCCTAGGGTTAGCGAGTTACTATCGAAGATTTATCTAGGATTTTTCAAGATAGCTACTCCAGTTGACTAACTTAACAAGGAAGAGCGGTGAAATACGCTTGGGTGACAAGTCAAGAGGACGATTTCAAGAACTAAAGAAGAGATTGAGTGAAGCGCCTATTTTGTCATTACCCGATGACACAGGAAATTTTGTAGTTTATAGTGATGCTTCGCATAGAGGACTTGGTTGCGTGCTCATGCAGCATGGCAAGGTCATTCATTATATGCATCTAAGCGATTGAAGAATTATGAGAAAGTTTACCTACTCATGATCCGCAATCTGGCAGCAGATGAATTTTGCTCTAAAAGATATGGAGACATTATCTTTATGGAGAAAATGTGAGATATACACGGACCACAAGAGTCTAAAATATATCTTCACATAGAAGGAGTTGAATATGAGGCAGAGGAGATGGCTGGAGTTGATAAAGGATTACGACTGTGAAATCCTGTATCACCCTGGAAAAGCCAATGTAGTTGTCGACACCTTAAGTAGGAAGGGTCGGGAAGAGTTGTCTTTGTTGACCTCTAAAACTGAGTTGATAACAGAGATGGCTAGGATGGAGTTGGAAGTGAAGCTGCCAAGTGAAGCAGGACAAATTCTGTTTACAACGGAGATGCAATCTACCATCGTAGAAAGAGTTAAGGAGGTACAACTCAAAACTGATGAGTGCGACTAGATGAAGGAGCGGCTGGCCAATGAAAAAGATATTAAGTACAGTCTTGATAATGAGGGATTATTAAAATTTGAAGGAAGAATTTTGGTTCCGAATGAGACGGAATTAAAGGAGCAGGTTCTACAAGAGGCTCATAGTTTGAGATTTTCGATTCATCCTGGTAGCACTAAGATGTATCAAGATCTTTGTGAGTTTACGGTGGCGAACATGAAGAGAGAAATAGCGAGAATCGTGGTAGGTGCTTGACTTGTCGAGAGTTAAGTAGAACATCAATGACCAAGTGGCTTGCTATAGTCATTAGAAATTTGAATTGTGGAAATGGGAGAATATCACGATGGATTTTATGGTGGGACTTCCAACTACTCAGAAGGGGTATGATGCGATTTGGGTAATAGTAGACCGATTGACGAAGTCGGCTCACTTTTTACCAATTAGGGTTAAGTATAACTTAGACCAGTTAGCTAGACTCTATATTAAGGAAATAATCTCCAGACATGGAGTACCTGTATCGATTGTGTTAGATCGTGATCCACGATTCACGTCAAACTTTTGGAGGAGTCTACAAGAATAGTTGGGAACGCAGTTGAATTTGAGTACAGCGTATCATCCACAAATGGATGGATAGAGCAAGAGGACAATTCAGACGTTAGAAGATATGATAAGATCTTGCGTCATGGATTTTAAGGGTAGTTGGGATGATCATTTACCATTAGTGGAGTTTGCGTATAACAACAGTTATCATGCAAGCATAGGTATGTCGCCTTACGAAGCTTTATATGGGAGGAAATGCAGAACGCCACTGTATTGGGATGAGGTTGGAGAACGCCGAATGTTGGGACCAGAGTTGGTACAACAGACAGCAGACATTGTCAAGAAGATACAAATGCGTCTTCTAGCAACTCAAGACAGACAGAGAAGTTTACGGATCCGCATAGAGAGAATCAGGAGTTTGAAGTAGGTTCGTACGTATTCCTAAAAGTATCTCTCTGGAAAGGAAAGATACGTTTTGGGAAGATGGGAAAGTTAAGTCCAAGGTTCATAGGACCTTTTGCGGTATTAAAATGGGTAGGTGAGGTAACTTATATGATAGCCTTACCTCCAGACCTAGAACGAATACATAATGTATTTCACGTATCCGTGTTACGTCTTTATAAGCCAGATTATAAGCACGTGATAGAATATGAGCCTATTCATATCGAGAAGGACTTAATGTACGAGGAAACGCCGATTTCAAATTGTCGTCGATGAAAAGAACAAGTTCTACGGAATAAAGTCATACCTTACGTGAAGGTGATATGGAAGAACCACGATGCAAAAGAAGAAACGTGGGAGTTAGAAGAAATGATGAAAAAGAATTACCCTCAATTATTTGTGTAATTTTTTTTATATAGTGAGATTCTAAGGACAGAATCCTTATAAGGGGAAGAATGTAGCATACGAAAAATTGATTTTTTATACTTTTAATAATGAATAAAATAATATTATTTATTATTATTATGTATTAAATAAGTTGAATGTCGTTCTATAACCTAAAAACCCGAAACGTCGTAGTATTTTAACTACGTTGAGAGAATTAAAGTGTTTGAATTTCTATGATTTAAAATAAAGCTTTACGAGAAATTTTACGAAAAACACTATTCATAGATTTACTGCTCAAATTATTTTTGAACTTAGAAATACATAATGTTATAATAACCGGTGATATGGATTATGTAATAATAACCTAAGTATGGAAAACGTAATATTTAGCATGCGGACTTAATTTAGGAGCGTTAGGTTTATTAAGCGTTAAAGGAAGAAAGTTGTGATCGTATAATGTGTATTCATTATATGAAGGTAATGAATGTAAGTATAATACGACGTATTGTACTATTATGTATGAAGAATGAGATAACGTATATTATGAATTAATATACGAGCTAGCATATGAGGATTATACATGGGGTATAAATGTTAAGTTGTTGAATCTAAGGTAATGTACTTGTAGGATTATTAGCCTAATAAGAGAAGTCCAATAGAAGGTGACAATCAAGCCCAAGAGTTTGATAGATCATGAGTCCAAACTATGGTAGCATAAGCCCAATAAGGAAGTAGTTAGATTTAATTAACAAGCCCAATGAGAAGCCATGATCCGTGGAGCAATCCAAGTATAAAATGGGTAAACTTGATGGGCAAACATTATGTGTGATGACCAAGTATAAGAAGTGGTTAGCAAGTAGACTTGGAGGTTAAGTTATGAATAGTAAGGAGGTGTAAAGTGAGGAGGTTATTAAGGAGGTGGAATAAGGAGGTGGGATGGTATTATTGACCATTTTACCCTAGCTTTGATTGGCCTATAAATACCAAGCCTCATTTATTTTGTTGGTTTTATTTCATCCAACACTTTCCTCTCAAAGATAAGCAACTTATTTGGTAGAGAGAATAAGCCACTTAAACACTTATAAGCCACTTCACCTTTGCTAGATTTTCCAAAGTGAAGTGAAGTAATAGTCTTCAAGGTAAGACTCATATCTTTTATCTACATCTCTTCTATGATAGGATTGATAGAGAAGGAGATCGTTTATTAAGAACATGTAATAAGTTATTAAGGAATGAACTTAAAAGTAGATAAGTTGAATAAGCAACTTGAACTTTAATAAGTTGATAGAATCATGAAGAACTTAGCATATGTTTGTCATATGATGTTAGTATGTTGAATATAGCATGGGAACATTGATTAATGGACTTAAGTTCATAGTAAGTCATAAGCATGAGGAATTATAGTTCATAAGTTAAATAAGTCATTGGTGGACCCCATAACGTAATTATTGTCGGAATGAAAAAACGACGAAATATCTTTTATAAAAATAACGGAAGTTTTACTGTTAATTGTTGAAAACCGGTGTTAAAAATGCGATGTCTGGCGTGGTTGCATAATATCATCTTTGTATTGATTATTGATGCTTGCGTGAGAAGTCACTCGATTTTGTTTAATTGTTACTTTCTGATAATTCTTTGCATAGTATCTCACGTTATTTGATTCAATTATTGTAGATATTTTATATATTATTAAATCAATAATTGAGACGACAAAGTTATTCATATTAATATTTGCAATATTGACAATGTCTAGAAGTTTTGTTGAGGAGAGGTTTGGTCACCTAATTGCGCGCTAATAGGGAGAAATCCTTATTTGAAAGCCCCCTCTAATTTCTTGGGAACGACCTGGTTGTTAATAGTGTGAATTATAATAATGATAATGAATGTTGGTAAAAATATTGATGGAATTTTTATGAAGTATTTGTGGAAAATTTTGTTTATTATTTGGACCCTTATTTACCCATATTTTAAAAGTCAAGAGAAGTTATCTCGATTTTGTTATATATATATATATATATATATATATATATATATATATATATATATATATATATATATATATATAAACAAATGACAAATGTGGGGGTGGGGAAGACATTCACGGGTGGTGGTAGAATTAGTGGTGTGTGTGTATAATATATATATATATATAATGTGTTCATGTGTCTTTGCATGTGAACTTATATATATATATATATATATATATATATATATATATATAACAAGTTTTGTTTTTTTATGAAAAATAAAATATATTATATTTTATTGAATATTATATTTATAATTTGAAAAAAAAACGGACACCTAATTTTTTTTTTCTCTTAGTGATGCATTAAATCCAGTTTTCTTCTTCTCATGATCAAGTGAAAATTCTAAATAGCATCCTTTTCATTCTCCTATAAATAGGATGCTTAGTTAGAATTGAAAATCACACCAGAATCAGAGAATTCTTCTTCTATAATATTGAGTGTATTTCTTTCGAGTTTTAGAAAACTTTGAGCGTAGAAAATAGAAAAGTTTTCTTTAAGAATATCCTCGCTATACCAGTTGGAATACTCTTCTTTTCAAGATAAGGGATGTTATTTTTGTTCAATATTCATATGAAATAATATTTTCTTCCATACTATGTAGTATGTAAGTAATATTATTTAGTTTATCTCTCAATTCTATACTCCATGAAATTAATAGAATATCCTTGATATTTGCGCTTCATCCAGTATATTTTCATGGAAATATTATTCTGAACATTCTTGATAAGTTTTAACTTTTTCATGCCGGAGTACTATTCACGGGGTTACTATTCTCGAATTACTATTCACGGGGTACTATTCACTCGAGTACTATTCACTCAGGGTACTATTTATGATAAAAATTGATTCGTTTTCGGTCCAAATTATTTTTGGTATAATATTATTCTTGAATTTTACTCCACAAAGCAGTATCATGTTGACAATTTGGACGTTATTGAATTCTGGATAAATTAAATTATAAATCTTTAAAAATTTATCCTTTGCTTTCTTTTAATTGAATTCTTATATCATTGTCATCATCCTCATGCTTATATTGTTATGAAAGTTATCTTTGGCCGTAGTGCATAGATGGACTTGGTATGATTATGACCAGGGATTATTCAGTATAATTATGACCGTAATATTACAAATGATGTGGTAAAAGTCCTCATTGGCCCGTAGTACATTGATGGACAGTTGTTGGCATGATCACGACCATTGATGAAAACACGAATATCCTTGGCCCGTAGTGCATGAATAATTTATGGTCGTGATACTAATGAATATCCTTGGTAGTAGTGCGAGGATGATATGGATTGTTTATTAAGCTAAGCCTCGTGATAAAATTGATGATAAATTCTTTTAAATCATAGAAGATAGTAGATATCATATTCTACATGACTCTTCTAATGGATTGCTTATTCATTACTGCAGATTAAACTTGATGTCTATGAATTCTAGTCATGTCTTTTGGATTCACTAATGCTCCTGCTTTGCCTTCATGGACATGATGAGCAAGTATTCAAGGAATATTTGGATTATTTTATGGTTGTCTTTATTGATGACATCCTCATATACTCCAAAAGCCGTGAAGATCATGAAAGCAACACTTGAAATTTGATACTCCAAAAGCTTCATGAAAACAAGCTATATGCCAAGTTGAAGAAATGCGAGTTACGGATTGAGGAAGTAGCATTCCTTGGGCACGTGATATCAAATCACGGAATATCTCATTGACCAACAAAAGATTGAAGCAATACAAAGCTAGGAGCAACCTAAGTCGATGACCAAAGTTAAGTAGCTTTACGGGCTTGGATTATTATTGGAGATTCGTGGAAGAATTTTCTCGAATCGCCACTCAGATAACTCAATGACTCGAAAAGATATAAAATTCGGTTGGATCGAGGAATGTGAGAAGAGTTTTCAAGAACTCAAGAGGAGACTCATTTCAATTTTGTTACGACAATACCATCTGGTTACGACAATACCATCTAGTTTAGAGGATTTGTCATCTATAAGCGATGCTTTAGGCGGAGGTTAGGATGTGTTCTCATGCAACATGAGAAAGTCATAGCCTATGCCTCACGACAACTCAAAAGAATATGAGAGGAATTATCCTACTCATGATCTAGAGTTGGCGACCATCGTTTTTACACTTAAAATCTAGAGGCATTACCTGTATGGGGAGAAAGTGGAGATCTGTACGGATCATAACTTAAATATTTCTTCACCCAAAAGGAACTCAACATGCGGCAATGACGTTGGCTCGAATTGTTGAAAGATTATGATCATAACATTCAATATCTTTTTGGAAAAATGAACATGGTAGCTAACTCGTTGAGAAGAAGATCATATCTTGAATGCAGATTGCAATATTGTCAATGCAAAGGCCCATTTTATATGACTTGCAAAGGATGGAAATAGAGTTAAAGACTTCAGGGACCCATGTGATGATGGTAAATATACGAGTAGAACCGACTTTAATCGATAAAGTTAAAGCTGCTCAAGCTAAAGACCTGGAGCTAATGTGTATTAGGAAGAAAGTGCAAGAAGATGCTATTAGGAAGCAAGAATCGATGAAAAGGAATACTTCGAGTCAACTCCAGACTTTATGTTCTAACGACTCTAATTTGAAGTATAAAATCATTATGGAGGCGCACAACACACACTTTGCAATCCAATCTGGGAGTACCAAAATGTATTATGATCTTCGACATACATTTTGGTGGAGAAATATGAAGAGAGAGATAACAAAGTTTATCTCAAGGTGTTAAACTTGTCAACGTGTTAAGGCGGAGCATCAAGTGCCAAAAGGTCCATTGCAACCACTTGAAATTCCAGAATAGAAGTGGGAACACATTACCATGTATTTCGTTATTGGTCTTCCCAAGATTTTTCAAGGCATAGATGCAATTTGGGTCATTGTTGATAGATTGACCAAGTCTGCTCATTTTTTACCTATACGTGAAACTTATTCACTTGAGCGTCTTGCTTTCGTATGTACATAAATGAGATTGTAAAGGCTGTATGGTATGCCGATGTCCGTTGTCTACGATCGAGACCCAAGATTTACCTCACGGTTTTGGGTCGGGTTTGCGAAAAAGCTATGAGCATGAATTCTGATTTAATTGACATATCATCCTCAAACGGATGGGCAGTTGGAGAGGACTATTCAAAACCTTGAAGATTTATTAAGACTCTGTGTCCTTGACTTCAAAAGAAGTTGGAAAAAGTTCTTGCCATTGGTGGAATTCTCCTACGACAACAGTTATCAAGCAAGTATTGACATGGCTCCATTAGAGGTGTTGTATAGACACAAGTGTCGTTCTCCGGTATGTTGGGATGAGGTGGGTGAAGCAACGTTGTTGGGACCAAAAATGGTATGCATGACAACGGAAAAGATTCAAATGATCCGGTAACATATAAAAACCTCACAAGATCGACAAAAGAGTTATGCTGATCTTCATCGAAAGGACGTAATTCAATGTTGGAGAACATGTGTTGTTACGTGTTGCTCCATGGAAAGGAGTTACGAGATTTGGAAAGAGAAAAAAGCTCAATCCTTGATTCATTGGCCCATTTAAAATCCTCGATCAAGTAGGAGCTGTGTGGCTTATAGACTAAGCCTTCTTTTGCCAAGTATGTCTCGTGTTCATAACGTTTTTCACATATCCATGTTATGTAAATATGTGGAAGACCCAAACCACATTATTAATTTATAATCGGACGAGATAGCAAAAGATTTAACGTATGAAAAGGTACTTGTTAAAATCTTGGATAAGAAGGAAAATATTCTACGCTCCAAGGTTATACCTCAAGTCAAGGTTTTGTGGAGAAACCACGATGTTGAGGAAATGACACGGGAGTTAGAATCAAAATAAAATCAAGGTATCCTCACCTCTTCGACATACCATGTATGTACACCAATTTCGAGGATGAAATTTCATAAGAAGGGGAGGTTGTAAGACCCCAACTTTTATGAATAAAGAATAATTTTCTCTAAATATCATTTTGAATATTATGGTGTGGATTTGATATATTGTTATAGTTGTGGGTAATATTTTCAAAATTTTCAAAGTAAGCAAGTTGTTATAAAATATTTGATTGTTAGAGAAAATATTCGTTTTAACGAGGGGAATATTCATACGATGACACAATCATTGGTGGACCCCACAACGAAATTATTGTCGGAGTTAGAAAACGATAGATATATCTTTTTATAAAAATAACGGCGAAAGTTTTACCGTCAACTATTGAAATACCCGATGATAAAAGTACAATAATACGCGTGGTTGCATAGTAGTACACAATATTAATTATTAATGCTTACGTGAGAAGTCACTCGGTTTTATTATTACCACATAATTCTTTGCATAGTATCTCACGTTATTAATTCAATTATTATCACAATATTTTATATTATTAAATTAATAATTGAGACGACAAATTTATTCATATTATTATTTACATTATTGACGATGTCTAGAAAGTTTTGTCGAGAAAAGGGGTTTGGTCATCTAATTGCGCGCCAATAGGGAGAAATCCTTATCGAAAAGCCCCCTCTTTCCTGAGAATGATCTGGTTGTTAATATTGTGAGTTATAATATTAATGATAAAGTTGTTAAAAATGTGTTTTGTGAAGCCAAATGAATTTAGATAAATAGATCATATTATTTCACTAACCATGTTATATGTTGACTTATGTCCCCCTCATCAATATGTACTAAATCATATGTTGACTTATGTAACACTCCATGTTTTGATGATGACCATATTATTTCACTAACCATGTTATATAACATTTCAGGAACATCAAGGAAGAAGGTTCAAAGTCAAGATGTTTTTGAAGAAAGAAAAGCAAATTTTAGTCCTAGGAATATATGTAAGATCTTAGCATTTATTACTTTCCAAAATAAGGCTCTAGGACATGTGCATTATATATATACTTGCATTCTCATACTTGATGCTACCTGCTAATTCACTAGTCCAAATATGCATGGCCGGTATTACTTAACATAACATATGAAATCAAATCTTGATAACCAATACATATATGGTAATCTGGAGTAAATGATCGATAATATTAAATACCATAAAACTATTCATTGTCATCAACTTGATTCACGGTAAACACATCTCATAAATTATGTGTCATAAATCAAGGTACTTAATTCTAGGCAATTAATTAAGGAAACTAGTTGATTGATTAAATTATCATAAGTTATACATTCTGGAATCATGCACCATAATCTTGTCTCATGATTTGAGAAATCTAATTGGTTGGTTCCAACGGTCCAATGAATGGTAACAAATATGGAAAAGCGCCAAGCAGATGTTTATGGTAACACAAGTGGTGACTTAGATATTTTAGTAATTGGGATGGTAAAGAAAGCTGATGATGAGACACTATCTTCCATGTGATGGAAATCAACTACCCCGAATTCTTGATAGTGTGATATCTCGATAAATAAAATCTCGGTGATAAAAAATGAACAAGGTATATCATGATTATAGTAGAAGCGCGCAAGATTTATGCAATATGTCTTTAAGCGTGCATATTACGGTGTAGCAAATCTTAGCAGCGGTAATATCCTTGAATGGTCTATATAAAAGCGGAGTGCATTAACAAATAAATACGAAAAAAAACATATCACGGTATCTCAAAGCATACAAGCTAAAAAATTGTTTTTCTTGGATGATTTTGATTACATTAATTAAAAGGCTTCGGTAATATTCTTCTAGCATACTCTGGTGATACTCTTCTTGCATATCATTTCATACTAGAGCCTTAAGTTGGTAAGTAATATATTGCTTGATCATTAGACCTCTAGTGTGTATCTTAATTTTCCTTATCTTGATCAATATTCTATTGTGAGTAATCCTGTTTATCATTACAGCCAAGTTTGAGGAAAGCACAGGTGCTTAAGAGTGCATAGGTGCACAGGGAACAAAGGTGTTCAAATTGCTAGAACTTGTATTGTAATTGAAATTTTAATAAAAGTGAGTCTCAATACTAGTTGGTATTGGGCGTGGATTAGGCTACTATTCTAGAGGGTAGTAGTTGAACCACGTAAAAATTACAGTGTTTATGTGATTACACTTTGTGCTTTACTATCCTTCCATCTATCCGGTGACACGCATTCTATATCCACTCATATCGATGAAATTGGTTGACTCTATTAAAAATAATACCACGATTTTATATAATCCAACTTAACTTGCATTAAGAATCCAAAAGAATTTTCTAAGAAATTAAAAGTTGGACATAGTTTGGGCCTACACTTATTCAATTCCCTTCTAAGTGTACCTATTTAAATTTCATTTGGTATCAAAGCTTGGCTCTACTTATCTTGGTCTTAAAGGTGACTTGTAGGGAAAGATTTTGATATGGCACAATTTGGAAACGCTCATCACGAAGGTCAATCAACAAACCGACCTCCACTACTCTTTAGAACAAAGAACTATAATTTCTGGAAATTTCGGATGAGGATATATCTTAAGCGAGACCCATGGGAATGGTGGGTGGTAGAGAATGGACCGGTAATCCCAAGGAAAGATGATAGCACTCAAAAACTCTACTCGAGATGGACTCAACCGAAACATACATGGTGTCATATGATTCAAAAGCAATGAACACCCTTCTCAGCGGCATGGTGTAATCCGAAATAGATAAAGTCTCCTCATGCAACACCTCAAAGGAGATATGGGATACCCTAGTGGTAAGTCACGAAGGAACTTCCAAAGTACGAGAAGTTAAGCTGAGTATGCTCATTCATGACTCTGAAATGTTTAAAGCGGAAAGAGGCGAAACCATCAAAAAACTCAAACCACGATTTACGGTACTAATAAACTCTTTGAAGTTGCTCGAACAAGTCAATTCCCCAAAGAGAAATCAATCGTAAGTTGTGACACCCCCAAAATAGGTCCAATCCATCCAACTATTACGAGTGCGCCAAATACATGAGTGCGAGAAAATAACTACAACTTCTTTCTACAATTATCATGCAAAATACAACAACACATATATTGTGAGTTTTAATACCAAGCTGTGACTCATTTACAGAGTATACTTCTATTATGTACATGTACTCCCAATAAAAATTTCACCAATTTTGGAGTTAACCATAAGGAGTTATAAGGGTTTACTTTTAAAATAGTCTTTTCTCATAAAATCCATAACTCTTAATCTATACATCCAAAATCGCCATTTTGGACACAATCAAAAACTCAACAAATTCTCATTTCAAATTTTTTCAGAATTATTGAAGGTCGGAAAAATTACGAAACATGAAAAACATAACAACCCTTAAAATCCCTTACCTCAAAAAAGCGATACTTTTTGGTTTGGAATATGGGATATAACGCAGAGAAGGAAACTTGCCTTTGAATAGCAACTCTCAAAGTATCAAAATACTCACAAAAATAAACTCGACAATATAGAGAAAAACTTATATTTAAATTGTGATTTTAATTCTAACATAAGCACTATTTATAGGAAAATCTTTAGAAGCATGAAAGGAGACTAAATAATAAAATAATATTTATTTATTTATTTTTTCTCTTCATTCCATACCCACCCATTATGAAAATTTGAAAGCGACCAACTTGGAACAAAATTTGACCCACAACTTTGAAAAAACAAAAGTGGGTCCCACTAAATATTTTAATAAAAATATTTTATTTTAAAACTTCAACAATTCATAGAAAATAGCAGTTTATCGGAAAAATCTGAATTTTATGTCCATTCCACACGAAAATCGAATTCTCTACAACTTTTTAGCTTTGAGTTTTCCAAATTTCAGACGAAAATATCCGAAATCTACAAGCGGATGATTTTTTTCAACATAGTTTGAACACCTTGTAAATTCATAACAAATCATACGTTAATTTTCAGCAGTTCAAAATTTGTGGACATATACTTAACTTATATATATAACATATCCAAAAATCATAATGATCGATGGTGGGATCAAAATTATAACTCACATGATAGAGCTTTAAGAACATCGATTTGATCTTTTAATACCTCGATCAGACAAAATCTGATAAAACACCTCAACATTAAATCCTTCATTTATAACCACATAAATAAATCCATCATTTATATCCGCATCAAATAAATATTTCCTTATTATATAAATCAATAATTAATTATTCACAAATAATATTACGAGAATCACAATTATGAATGACCGGTGGTTCCCGGAAAGAGGGGCTTTCAATAAGGATTTCTCCTTCTTGGTAGCGCAATTAGGTGACCAAACCTCTCCTTAGATAGAACTTTCTAGACATTGCCAATAATCTTTATCTAATAATATTATTCAAATAATATGAATTATTGATGCGATAATGGGAAATCTTGTGTAGTGACAATTATTGAAACAACAATAATATAAAATATCAACGCGGCGGTTATTGAATCAATAAAATAGAATATTGAGCGATAATTTACGTAAAAATTATTTAGTAGTGCCTTCTTATGTAAGAATCAATAATTCAAAAATCTTTGTGCGTCTCTGGTATTCTCTTTATGCGACCACGCGTATTCTTCGTATTTTAACCACGGTATTCCAACGATGTTAGCAGTAACAACTACGTAGTTTATTTATAAAAACTCAAACTTGTCGTTTTCTTCATCAAGCCAGTTATTACATTATGGGGCCCACAAATGGTTTGCTGCGTGTCGTATGAATATTCCCCGACAACAAGAATATTCCACGACTAAACGAATATTCCCCAATAGAAATGAGTATTTTATAATCACTTGCGTATTTTGAAATTTTTTTTTCATATATCACCCTTAACTTTACTTTTTATCAATTTAACCATTTACTGAATAGTAATTATAAGAAAAATTGAATAATTTTATTTCATAAAATTCGGGGTCTTACATAAAGTTACTTGAGCGATGCCACAAAGGTTTGCATCTAAAATTACTACTCTTGAAGATTAAAATCGATATCTCTTCTATGGATACATTAACTCTCTTTGGTGAACTAGAAGAATATGAACATCAATTAAAAAGATATGACGACGAGGAAGAAGTTCCTCGAAAGAAAGTGCTAGCTCTAAATGCAAGAATTGAAGAAGAACTTGAAAATAACTCGAATGATGAAATAGCCATGATATCAAGGAAACTTAAGGGACTACTTCAAAGAAAGAATCAAAGGAAAAACACATTCAACTCAAATAAACACAAAGCCAAGCAAACCGAAGAAACCTATTTTGAGTGTGGACGACCAGGTCACTTCAAAAAGGACTGCTTCCAGCTTAAAAACAAAGGAAAGCAAGGCAATAAGGAGTTCAAAAAGCATAAAGCATTCCTAATGTGGAGTGACGATGAAGAATCCGAAGTGGAAATAAATGCAAACGACGAACTCGCTCAAATATGCTTCATGGGACTTGAAGGTGAATCCAGTGAGGTATCTCTTTCTGATGTTACTATTTTGAAACAGGAAAATGAAAAATTAAAAGAAAAAAACACGTACTTAAAAGATCTAGTAAACACTTTAATGGGTGAGGTAGAAGCACTAATTGATGAAAAGAAAGAATTAGAAAAAGTAACACACACATATGAGAAAAAAGTATTAGCAGCAAAAAATGATTATTTAGATAACTACAATAAAATACTATTCAACAAAGTAAAACATCTAAATGACGAAGTTGAAAAATTAACAAATGAGATAAAAATGAGAGATGTGTGCATTTATGCATTTGGAAATGAATCGATAAATAAAATACCTCCAACTAATGAGCTATGAAAAAGGAAATAGAGTCATTAAAAATTTCTCTAGCTAAATTTGTTCATGGGAGAAGAAAATCTAAATGTCATGCTAGGAAAACAAAGACCCAGTTATGATAAACAAGGCATAGGTTATAATCCAACATATAGAAAGAAAGTCGAAATGCTCAAATCTAAATCATCATTTAAACTAAATTCTGCTTGCAGTTTACTACTTGCAAAAATTGTGGCATTAAAGGACATCTAGAGATAAACTGCTCAAGAAAGAAAAATCGAAGTAAAGCCGTATGGGTAAAGAAAAGTGATTTGATTTCAACTAACACAAGTGGAGGTACAAAAAAGATAAATTGTATCTCTCTTATACAGGTATGTTTCAAAGCCAAATTATCCTCTCAAAAGTGGATCCTTGACAGCGGATGTTCACGCCACATGACTGGTGACAAATCTAAGTTTGTGGAACTAAATGTCACAAAGAAACATGGAACTGTCACGTTCGGTGATAATCGGTCATGCAAAATAATTGGAAAAGGTAAAATCGGTAACGATAAGGTTAACATTAATAATTTACATCTTGTTAACGGTCTAGAGTTTAATCTTATCAGTGTTAGTCAATTAATGGATAATGGACATCAAGTAAATTTTGAAAAAAGATAAATGTACAATTTCACGTAGTACTTAACAATCTTGCTTTAGTCATCGAAGAGAAGGAAATATATATACTCTTGACTTTGAGCAACGGGAAGAAGAATTATGTCTTACAACCATTTAAGATGAAGCAAATCTATGACATAGAAGGATGAGACATGTTCATATGGATCTTGTGATGCCCCCAAAATAGGTATACATCACCTATTACGAATTAGCCATATACATGATCTGAAATACAAATACAACTTAATAATACGGTTCGTGTAAAATATGACAAAACATAAATTGAGAGTTTTAATAAGAATATTGTCATCTAGACAATATCCACACTCAAAGGAGTCCTCATTACATTTATTGTCACACTATTTAACGAGAATAGTGAGGACTACTAATACTATCATCGGGATAGTCACTCCATTCCTTGACTAGTCCAAGCTCTACGTTCTCATTTTACGAAGAGAGCGAGGTGAAAGGCGAGGGTGAGCTCAACTAGTCTAGTAAGAAATATTATGACTAAGATAATGCGAGAATAAATTATCATTAGTCTTCAACAATGTTAAAGCGATAAAATATAACAAACATCAAGTTTAAGCTGCGGCGAAACAAAAGCGATCCATAAAAAAGTCAAGTAGAGAATAAATTCTACTATCTTTTATGATTTAAAAGTTTTCATCACTTTTATCATTTGAGACTCGACAATAAATAATCCATATCATCCACCTTTTCTGACGAGGATATTCATTAGTATCCAACCACAAATTATCCATGCACTACGGGCGAGGATATTCGTGTATTCATCGATAGTCATGATCATGCCAACAACTATCCATCGATGCCTTCTGGACGATGAGGACTTTTACCACATCATTTGTAACATTACGGTCATGATTATCTTGAATAATTCTACGGTCATAATAAAGAATAGCCAGCGTATCTGAGTTATTCAACGAATAATAAAGAATGGAATAACGAAGTTCTCTTCATGAATACAAAAGAAATAATACCCCTTACCTTAGAAGAAAGCTGGATATAGGAGTAGTGAAGTAGTAGAATACTTTTCTTCTTTCTTTCTATAGTTTCTCTTTCTAGAGTTTAAATTGAATTTGTAAGAAATAATGAAGGAATGAGCTTATTTATAGGAGAATGGTGAATAGTAACTAATTCATGAGCAGTCCAGTTGATTTACTTTTAAGCAGACGGTCCATATTGCTTTACTATGCGTTATTAATAAATTATTCTAATAAAACAAAATCTTTTAAATAAAATATAATATATTCTATTTATAGTCTAATAAAACAAATAACTTTATTAAAGTATTCTATTTTATATAAAAAAGATTTTACTATCTGAAACCTTATCTGAGCCTTTATGCAAAATTATGCATAATAAAATATAATATATTCTAATTATTATACAATAAAACAAATAATTTTATAAAAGTATTACATTTTATATAAAAAAGATTTTACTATGCAAAAATACTATGCATGCACTTTATCTGAAAACACTATGCATAATAAAATATAATATATTCTAATTATTATCTAATAAAATAAATAACTTTATAAAAGTATTACATTTTATATAAAAAGATTTTGCTATGCAAAAATACTATGCATAATAAAATATATTATATTCTAATTATTGTCTAATAAAACAAATAAAACTTTATAAAAGTATTTTGTTTTATATAAAAAACTTTTTACATTTTAATTACATTAATAATACTAATAAAACAATATTTTTATATATATATATATATATATATATATATATATATATATATACTTAAACTGACTTCATAAAAAGACACCTCAATATATTTAACAACATTTATCATCATTATTATAATTCACAATATTAATCGACCAATTCGTTCCCGGAAAGGAGGGGGCTTTTCAATAAGGATTTCTCCTATTGGTGCCTGATTTGGTGACGAAACCTCTCCTTGGCGAAACTTCTAGACATCGTTAATATTGCAAATAATAATATTAATAACTCTGTCATCTCAATTATTGATTTAATAATATATAAAATATCGACAATAATTGAATCAAATAACGTGAGATCTTATCTGACAATTCTTTGAAGCGATAATTGAACAAAAGCGGTGACTTCTCACGTAAGCATCGATAATCAATCAGGTGTGCTCTTTATGCAACAATGGCGTATTCTTTGTACTTTACTCTAGGAGTAGTTCAGCGGTTTTAACGGTAAAACTTCCATGATTATTTTATAATAATATTTTTTGTCGTTTTCTCGATCAAATGATAATTACATTATTAGAGGTCCACCATGATTGTCTTGAGTCGTTATGAATATTCCCTTTTAAAACGAATATTTCCCGACCAATCGAATATTATATAACAACTTGCATACTTTGCAAAATTTATAAATATTAACCACAATTATAACATTATATCAAATTCATTCCATAATATTCAAAAAATATTTTGAGAAATTTAAATCTTTATTCATAAAATCCGGGGTCTCATAATCTCCCCTCCTTATGAAATTTCGCCCTCGAAATTTACGTGCGATACTGGTATCTTAGAACATATGAGGATTCTTTGACTTCATTTGATTCTAACTCTTGAGGTATAACCTTTGAGTGTTGAATCGATTATTCTTATTCAAGATTTTAACACGTATTTCCTCATCGTTAAATCTTAGCTATCTCGTTAGGTTCTAAATCAATAATGTGGTTGGGTAGTCCATATATTTACATAACATCGATATGTGAAAAGCGTTATGAACTTCGCGACATACTTGGCGGTAAAAGCGAGTCTATAGGCCATAGTTCTACTTGATCGAGGATTTCAAATGGGCGATAAAATTGAGGGTTGAAATTTCCTCTCTTCATCGATTCTTGCTTCTAGAATAATGCCCTCTTGAACCTTCTTCTTCACATTCATCATTTTGAGTATATAGCTTGGCGGCTTTAACTTTATCGATTAAAATCGATTCTACTTTCGTATATTAGTTATCTTGGCGTGGGTCCTAGAGTCTTTAACTTTCTGTCTTCATCATTTATAAGTTATCTGAAATGGGTTTTTGTGTTAACAACATCACACTCGTATAGCGCATACGATCTTCTACCCAACGCGTCAGCTACCACGTTCACTCTTCCATGATGATATTGAATGGTATGATCGTAATCTTCAACAGCTCGAGCCAACGTCTTTGGCGTATGTTACGTTCATTTTGGTTGAAGAAATATTTGAGGTTTTAGAAATGGGGTTTTTACTGGAATCGATACAAAATTCGATTTCACGCTCTAGGGTAGGCGAAAGTCTTGAGAATCGTTAAGAAATTTATTAACGATAAAAATATCATTCAAAGCGTGACTCTCATCCAAGACTTGGATAACACATGTAATGAAGGTTTCTCTAATAGAGTTTCAATAGATAAGTCAAAGTCTAATTTCTCGGAGTAAAATTTAAGCGTTGAGCATAAAAGCAGAGATAAAAGAATGGGTAGAAGCGATTATCTAATAAGGTATATAGACTTTGCAAGAATTAATAATTAACTAACATGTGCTAACCGTTCGGGTTACTTTCGTTTTTTGAGAAGTCACAAAAATGCTCTCCCTGAAACCAACGACTTTGTTTTATCCGTATCAGCCTTTGATGCCACCGTTCGGTTTGGACTTGAGTTTGGTGCCACGATAAAATCGGGCTAAGTGACCTTCTCTTCCACAATTATAACATGCTTTGGAATGACATCGCATAATTTGGTGATATATCCTCCCTCGCATTTGAAGCATCTGATAAGTGGTTGTTCTCCTTCCTTAACAACGGGTCTTTATTCTTGGCGTCTTTCCATCATTGTTGAATCTCCTCTTCTTGAAATGTCTATTCTTATTGTTTTGGCCATGATTCCCACGAAGTGGTTACCATTTTTGGCATGTTGATTCCTCCACGCTTATTGTCAACCTTGATGGCTGCTATCAACGGTATTATCATTTTTATTTGCTCTCTTTTGGTTGGGTTGACTCATTATCACGCTCCAATAAGCGAGCCCTATTAACAACATCGAATACATACGGTTTATGAGAGATAAGATATTGGCGTATCTCGGGTTTGAAACCTCTTAGAAACATTAAGCGTCATTCTCTCATCATTATCAACCAAATGGGATGCAAATCGGGACAACTTCGGCAAACTTGGCCCGTCTTTGCGACACGGTCATGTTGTTTTGCTCGACTTGATGAACTCTACCTCTTTCATGTGGCGAATACTTTGGAAAAGTACTTGTCGTTGAACAATTCTTGGAACTTCTCCCAAGTCATCTTGATCTGGCGATTGAGTATGCTTCTGATTCCCACGGTAATCTACCTCTGCTTTCGCATAACATGAAGGTGGCAAATGGAACCTTTTTCTCCTCGGAGCATCCCAGACATCGGATATCTTGCGGATCGGCTTTATCCGTCTCTCGTCTTAAGTGGTTTGGCTCTCCAAAAACTCCGGTGGTCCCAGTTCCTTGAAGCTGCTTGCTTAGCGTGTGCCGTCAAAGTGTTGCCGGTGTTTCCACTTGCATTTTGGGCGGAGGCCGCTCTTGCATGTTGTTGCATGAATTGCATAAAGCCTCTGAACATTCTATTGTTCATCATTTGGTCGATGTTGTTATTTGCATGAGTATTATGCGCCTTCGATGCACATTATCACGATTATTGATGCATGGAGACTCAGCGGTCTCTGTGCTCCATTGATGTTCTTAACATTCTCGGATGTCATTTTCAAATCTTCTACAAAACAAGGTTAATTAACATATCACATATTATCCCTATACTTTGACCAACCAATTAAATACCAAATAAACTTAGGTAGGTCATACTAGCGAAGAATTCCCGTCTCTCCCCTCATAGTTCTTGTCTCACATCTCGGCCGAGGATCATATCCTAAGCTTTGATACCAAGCTGTGATGCCCAAAAAAATAGGTATACATCACCTATTACGAGTGCGCCATATATCATGATCTGAAATACAAATACAACTTAATAATACAGGTTATAAGTGTAAAATATGACAAAACATAAATTGAGAGTTTTAATAAGAATATTGTCATCTAGACAATATCCACACTCAAAGGAGTCCTCATTACATTTATTGTCACACTATTTAACGAGAATAGTGAGGACTACTAAAACTATTATACGGGCCGTCACTCCATTCCCAGAGCTAGTCCATTTCTACGTTCTCATTTCTGAAGAACATTGAAAGAAAGGGGTGAGCTCAACTAGCCCGATGAAATATTATGACTAAGATAATGCATAATAAATTATCATTAGTCTTGACAATATTAAAGCGATAAAATATAACAAACATCAAGTTTAAGCTGCGGTGAACAAAGCATCCATTAAAATAGTCAAGTAGAGAATAAAATCTACTATCTTTTATGATTTAAAGGTTTTTCATCACTTTTATCAACGAGACTCGACAATAAATAATCCACATTATCCACACTTTTCTGACGATGATATTCATTAGTATCACAACCACAAATTATCCATACACTCTGAGCCAATGATATTCGTGTATTCATCGATGGTCATGATCATGCCAATAAGCATCCATCGATGCACTAAGGGCGATGAAGACTTTTACCACATCATTTTTAACATTACGGTCAAATGATTATCTTAAGAATAATCCACGGTCATAATCATACCAAGTCCATCTATACACTCTGAGGCCACATATGACTTTCAACATAATATAAACATGAGAATGATGACAATAATATAAGAATTCAATAAAACAAGTTCAAAATTAATTTATCCGGGAACCAATAACGTCCAAATTATCGACATGATCTGCTTTGTGGAGTAAAATTCAAGAATGCTCAGAAGAATATTTTCATGAAAAGATACTAGATGAAGCGTAAATATCAAAGATATTCTACTAATTTCATGGAGTATAAAAGCCAAAACTTTAACCAACTTAGTATAATAAAGAATGGAATAACAAAAGAAATCATCAGGCATGCGATAGACCACAGGCGAGTTATTCCAGCGAATAATAAATAAGCGAACGGGTCGTGCGTAAGCGCTTGACGAAGATATTCAACGAGAATAATAAAGAATATAATAACGAAGAATTTCACCATGTATGCGGTGCTTAGCATAGATAGATTATTCAACATAATAATAAAGAATGGAATATGAAGAATTTCACCATGTATGCGGTATTTAGCGTAGACAGATTATTCAACATAATAATAAAGAATGGAATAACGAAGAATTTCACCAAGTATCGCGGTACTTAGCATAGAGCGAGTTATTCAACATAATAATAAAGAATGGAATATGAAGAATTTCACCAAGTATAGGTTAGTCGGCGTATCTGAGTTATTCAGCGAGAATAATAAAGAATGAAATAATAGAAGAATTTAACCATGTATGCGGTACTTAGCATAGGCGGAGTTATTCAACATAATGATAAAGAATGGAATAATAGAAGAATTTCACCAAGTATAGGGTAGCAGCGTGAAACGAGTTATTCGATAGAATAATAAAGAATGGAATAACAAAAGAAATCACCATAAATCGATAGGCCATGGCGACGAGTTATTCAAGCTGAATAATAATTAATGGAACCGGTCGGTAATGTCATGCTTAAGCGGGATATTCAACATAATAATAAATAACGGAACCAAGTCATGCGTAAACGCACAGATAAGATGTTCCAACAGAATAATAAAGAATGGAATAACAGAAGAATTTCACCATGTATGCGGTACTTCGCATAGACATGTTATTCTAACATAATGATAAAGAATGGAATAACAGAACAATTTCACCAAGTATAGAGTAGCCCGCGTATACAGGTTATTCCAACAGAATAATAAAGAATGGAATAACAGAAGTTCTCTTCATGAATACAAAAGAAATAATACCCCTTACCTTAGAAGAAACTGGATATAGGAGTAGTGAAGTAGTAGAATACTTTTCTTCTTTCTTTCTATAGTTTCTCTTTCTAGAGTTCGGAGATGAATTTGTAAGAAATAATGAAGGAATGAGCTTATTTATAGGAGAATGGTGAATAGTAACTAATTCATGAGCGGTCCAGATTGATTTACTTTTAAGCGGACGGTCCATATTGTTTTACTATCGCGATATTAATAAATTATTCTAATAAAACAAAATCTTTTAAATAAAATATAATATATTCTATTTATAGTCTAATAAAACAAATAACTTTATTAAAGTATTCTATTTTATATAAAAAGATTTTACTATCTGCAAACACTATCTGAGCCTTGTATGCAAATATTATGCATAATAAAATATAATATATTCTAATTATTATACAATAAAACAAATAATTTTATAAAGAATTACATTTTATATAAAAAGATTTTTACTATACAAAATACTATGCATACACTATACAAACACTATGCATAATAAAATATAATATATTCTAATTATTATTTAATAAAATAAATAACTTTATAAAAGTATTATGTTTTATATAAAAAGATTTTTCTATACAAAACACTATAAATAATAAAATATATTATATTCTAATTATTGTCTAATAAAACAAATAACTTTATAAAAGTATTACATTTTATATAAAAAGCTTTTACATTTTATTACATTAATAATACTAATAAAACAAAATTTATATATATATATATATATATATATATATATATATATATATATATATATATATATACATATATATACTATAATAAAAGACACCTCAATATATTTAACAACATTTATCATCATTATTATAATTTACAATATTAATCGACCGGTTCGTTCCCCGGAAAGAGGGGGCTTTCTAATAAGGATTTCTCCTTATTAGGCGTTGATTAGGTGACGAAACCTCTCATTGGCGAGAACTTCAAACATACGTTAATATTGTAAATAATAATATTAATAACTCTGTCATCTCAATTATTGATTTAATAATATATAAAATATCAACAATAATTGAATCAAATAACGTGAATCTTATCACAACAATTACTAAAGCAATAATTGAACAAAAGCGGTGACTTCTCATGTAAGCATCGATAATCAATCTGGTATACTCTTATGCAACAACGGCGTATTCTTGTACTTTTACTACTAGGTAGTTCAGCGGTTTTAACGATAAAACTTCCGTAGTTATTTTCATAAAAATATTTTTTGTCGTTTTCTCAATCAAATGATAATTACATTATGGGGGTCCACCAATGATTGTCTTGTCGTCTACAAATATTCCTTATTAAAGCGAATATTCTCAGAGCCAATCGAATATTATATAACAACTTGCATACTTTGCACAATTTATAAATATTACCCACAACAATAACATTATATCAAATTCATTCCATAATATTCAAAAATATTTGAGAAATTTAAATCTTTATTCATAAAATAAAGGGTCTCACGGATCTCATCAAAAAGTTGTCATCAAAGAACTTAGTAAGAGGATTACCCAAAATGAATTTAGAAGAAATGTATATGCGAGCCTTGTCAACGTGGAAAATAAGTAAGAACATCATTCACAGTCAAAAACATTGTATCAACTTCTTCTCCCTTACAATTGCTCCATCTTGACTTATTTGGACCTGAAAGGCATGCTAGTTTAAATGATAAATTCTATGCTTTTGTGATAGTCGATGACTTCTCTAGATATACATGGGTACTCTTTCTTAGAACAAAAGATGAGGCATTTAAAGAATTTGAAAAACTGATTAAAAATCTGGAGACAAAATATAGTCTTAATCTTATAAAAATTAGAAGTGACCATGGCACCGAATTTCAAAAGGACTTTATTATATTTTGTAATAAAAAAGGAATCACTCATGAATTTTCAGCACCTAGAACTCCACAATAAAATGGAGTGGTAGAAAGGAAAAATCGAACATTACTGAAAGCGACTAGAACTCTAATTCAAAAAGTAAATTCCTTAAGAAATTTTGGTAGAAATTTGTAAACATAACATCTTTATGTGCTAAATAGAGTGTTGATCCGTCCAATCATTTTAAAAAACACCATATGAATTATTAAATAATCGTCTTCCTAATATAAGCTATTTTAAAGTATTTGGATCTAAATGTTTTATTCTTAACACTAGTGGAAACTTGGGTAAGTTTGATGCTAGATCATATGAAGGAATATTCATTGGCTACTCTCAAAATAGTAGAGCATATCGGATTTACAATGTACAAAAGATGTGTATTGAAGAATCTATACATATCAATTTTAACGAGTCTAACTATGATATCCCAAAAGAAAGAGAAAGATCACGAGAAATTTAGAGACTGTTGCAAATCCAGCTTACCATATAAAATAATATTGCAATACCATGGAACCAACCCAGCAAGATGGATTAGAAGAACAATGAGGATCAAGACTACTATCCAACCAAAGTGAGTCGAAAATCAGGAACATATCTAGCAAGCTGAAATGGATGAACAACAAGACCACTATTCAGAAATGACTGAAGAAGTAATACATGACACTCAAATTCCAAAATTAGCAAGATACATCAAAAATCATCCTCCTGAGAAAATCATTGGAAACATAAATGACAAAGTTATTACAAGAAGAAAAACATAAAATATGTGTGCTTTCTCGGCATTTCTATCCCAAATTGAACCAAAAGAGCGCCAAAAGAAGCCATCTAGATGAAAATTGGCTTCTAGCAATGCGAGGAAAACTCTGACAATTTGAAAGATGTCAAGTGTGGGAGTTGATACCTCCTCGAAAAGGCGTATCCATTATTGGAACTAAATGGGTATTCGAGAACAAGCTTGGCGATGCTGAACAATTACATGAAACAAAGCTAGACTAGTAGCTCAAGGATACAACCAGTGAAGGAATAGACTATGAAGAAACATTTGCCCCGATGGCTTCGTTTGGAATCCATTCGTATATTACTAGCATTTGCTTGTTTGAGAAAGTTCAAAATTTACACCAAATGGACGTCAGCGCCTTTCTCAATGATTATATAAATGAAAAGTATATGTAAAAATAGCCTCTTGGATTAAAGCATGACAAGTTCCCTCATCACATATACAAGCTAAAGAAGGCACTTTATGGACCTGAAACAAGCCCCAAGGGCTTGTTATGAGAAGATAAAGTAAGTACCTCTATCAAATGGGTTCATACAAGGTAAAATCGACTCTACATTATTTATTAAATGTCAAAATAAAGATATTATTATTGTACAAATATATGTTGACGATATAATATTTGGTGCTACTAATAATTTTCTTTGTGAGTGGTTTTCCAAATGCATGCACAAGGAATTTGACATGAGCTTGATGGGAGAACTCAATTACTTTCTGGGCCTTCAAATCAAACAAAATCATGAAGGTATTTTCATTCATCAAACCAAGTATACAAAAGAGATACTTAAGAGATTCGGCTTTGATAGCTCAAACTTAAAAACCACACCAATGAGTACATCAATAAAACTCATAGCAGATGAGAAAGGTATGGATGTAGAAGTAACAAAATATAGAGGTATGATTGGATCCTCACTATATTTAAGCGCTTCAGACACGATATAATGTCTGACGATAATACATGTGCTCATTTTAGGGCTAAACCAAAAGAATCCCACTTCTTTGGTACATTCAAAGAATATTTAAATATTTGAGTGGTACTACAAATTTAAGACTATTTTACCCAACATGTGACAACTTTGATCTAATGGGTTATTCAGATGCCAACTATGCAGGTTGTCAAATAGATAGAAAAAGCACAAGTGGTGCTTGTACATTTTTGGGACAAAGTCTCGTCTCATGGCATAGCAAGAAACAAACTTTAGTTGCCCTATCCACTACTGAGGGAGAATATTTAGCAACAGGAAGTTGGTGCTCTCAAATCTTGTGGATGCGTCAAACACTATGCAATTTTGATGTTATGTGTAACAATGTGCCTATATACTGTTACTAACATTGCAGGAGGGCAGATTCATCTTTTGAAGATAACCCTGGAAGACAACCACATCCATTTCGGATACCACCGAAAGTTCAGTCTCAAACCCGGAACACACACCAGGAGCATCAGGTCCAAACCTCAGAGATAACCCTGAGTTTCGTCCTTAGAGATAACCCCAAGGAATGCCATTGCAGTTCCGGCAATAACCCCAAAAATGCTTGTTTCAAATGCATACAATCGACTTCAATCTCGGACCTCTGTTGAGGCACTCATTCCAAAGACCGGAGCTAACAGAAAATAAGCACACTTACGGATGACCTGCGAATTTAAACACTTACGGTGATCCAATCTCGAGATGTAACCACGAGCAGCGTCTGCTATCATTAAGCAGGAGATAACCCTAGTGAGGAAAAATCAACATCTTGCCACCTCAACCCCGGTATGCCGTCTCAACACTTCATACATACATTTCTACACAACAATGTCCCACAAGAGCGAGGAGTTCCATCCAGGTGACTATTCGCGTGGCATCTGCCGGATAGAATTTGAAGCTTGAAGACCATAGGCGTGGTCCCTCTTCCTCATTTACGTACAACCTCTAATCCCATGTCATAAGCGTAACTCTCGACAAAAAGCGGTCCAAGAAGGTCTTCTACACCTTGTTTAGATGCTCGGATTGAAGTTACGCAAGTTTGACGGACATTCATGCTGCGTACTTCTAGGCAGCGAGACCCATGGAGCAGGGGCACCCATGAAACCCATGAGTGCATCTGCTTGGTACCGTAGAACACCACCTTGACCTGACTCTATAAAAATAGAGCTTGGGGTGGCTATTTGTAAGAGAAAAAGAGGCAAGAAATCCCTGTCCAATTTTCTCTGTACACACCCCATATTGAGTGCTTTCTCATTTTAAACACATGTTAGCTCATAGCTATATTTTACCAGTGGGAGCTGAGTGTTTATCCATCTAGAGTCATAGAAGCCTGCCTTTGAAGCCCACTGTAAGCCTTCTCACACTCTATAAAGCCTTTCTCTTCTTCTTTACACACACTATTCTTCACATTGAGAGTCGTGTTGTGTGTGTATGCCGGACTTGATCGTGGTTTTTTTCATTACATCTGTATATATATATACTTATATATGTATATGTTTTTATATATGGACTAACATTATCGAGTTATGCCTCGATCGAGCCTAGATGTGACGCCCCCAAAATAGGTATACATCACCTATTACAGTCACCAAATACATAGTATAGAATACAAATACAATCTTTAATATACTCTGACAAAGAAAGGCATGAGTTTTAATACAAATATTGTCTTACTAGACAATATCCACTCTCGAAATAAGTCCTCATTACATTTATTGTCACAATATTTAGCGAATAGTGAGGACTACTAATACTATCATCTGGGCCAGTCACTCCGGTTCCCAGAGCTAGTCCATTTATGTTCTCATTTCACGAGAGAACGGTGAAAGAAAGGATGAGCTCAACTAGCCTAGTAAGAAATATTATGACTAAGATAATGCGAGAATAAATTATCATTAGTCTTCAACAATGTTAAAGCGATAAAATACAATAGACATCAAGTTTAAGCTGTGGCGGAACATCTGATCTATTAAAAGAAGTCAGTAGAGAATAAAATCTACTATCTTTTATGATTTAAAAAGTTTTCATCACTTTTATCATTTGGAACTCGACAATAAATAATCCACATCATCCACACTTTTCTGGCGAAGGATATTCATTAGTATCACAACCATAAATTATCCATGCACTACGGGCCAGGATATTCGTGTATTCATCGATGGTCATGATCATGCCAACAAGCATCCATCAATACTCTACGGGCCAATGAGGACTTTTACCACATCATTTGTAACATTACGGTCATGATTACAAGATAATCCTGGTCATAATCATACCAAGTCCATCATACACTCTGAGGCCACGATGACTTTCAACAAAATATAAATATGAGGATGATGACAATGATATAAAATTCAATAAAACAAGTTCAAAAATTAATTTATTAGGGGAACTAATAACATCAAATTATCGACATGATACTTCTTTGTAGAGTAAAATTCAAGAATGCTCGGAAGAATATTTCCAAGAAAGAATCTTTGGATGAAGCGCAAATATCAAGGGTATTCCACTAATTTCATGGAGTATAGAAGTCAAAACTTTGTTGTTGAGTATAATAAAGAATGGAATAACTAAAGAAATTACCATGCATGCGGTACTTTGCATAGAGCGAGTTATTCAACACATAATAAATAACGGAACCCGGTCGGCGTAAAATGCCGAGACGGGATATTCAGCGAGAATAATAAAAAGGCGGAACCGGGCCCGAGTAAAAGCATACGATAGGATGTTCAGCGAGAATAATAAAGAATGGAATAACAAAAAAATCACCAAGTATAGGGTAGACCACGTATCTGAGTTATTCAACAAAATAACGAGAGAATGGAATAACGAAGTTCTCTTCATGAATATGAAAAAAATAATACCCTTACCTTATAAAAAGAAGAGTACTACGAAGGTAGAGGCGGGGATATACTTGAAGAAACTTGCACTACGCTCAAAGCTTTCTTAAGCGCTAAAGAAATCGCTCGAAGATAGAAGAATAATTCTCTATCGGTTTCTTTCTCTAGAGTTTGATTGAATTAAATAAGAAATAATGAAGGAATGAGCTTCTATTTATAATAGAAGAATGGTGAATAGTAAGCAATCCATGAGCAGTCCGGATCGATTTACTTTAAGCAGACGGTCAGTTGTTTACAATAAAATATAATATATTCTATTTATAATCTAATAAAGCGAATAACTTTTAAAAAGATTTTACTATCTGAAACACTATCTGAGGCACTATCTGAACATTATGTATAATAAAATATAATATATTCTAATTATTGTCTAATAAAGCGAATAACTTTATAAAAGTATTACATTTTATATAAAAAGATTTTACTATTAGCCTAATAAAGCGAATAACTTTAAAAGTATTACATTTTTTATATAAAAACTTTACATTTTATTACATTAATAATACTAATAAAACAAAACTTCATCATCATTATTATTATTCACACTATTAATCGACCGAATTCGTTCCCGAAACGAGGGCTTTCGATAAGGATTTCTCCTATTGGCGGCGCAATTAGGTGATCAAATCTCTCCTTGGTAGAACTTCTAGACATCGTTAATATTGCTAATAATAATATTAATAACTCTGTCATCTCCATTATTGATTTAATAATATATAAAATATAAACAATAATTGAATAAAAGCTGAATGACTTCTCACGTAAGCATCGATAATCAATCTGGTGTGTGCTCTTATGCGACCACGCGTATTCTTTGTACTTTACTCTGGGTAGTTCAGCGGTATTAACGATAAAACTTACTGCCGTTATTTTTAATAAAATATTTTTGTCGTTTTCTCGATCAAAATGATAATTACATTGTGTGGTCCACCGATGATTGTCTTGAGTCGTCTGAATATATTCTATGTTAAAATGAATATTCCCAGAGCCAATCGAATATTATATAACAACTTGCGTACTTTGCAAAATTTATAAATATTACCCACAACTATAACATTATATCAAATTTATTCCATAATATTCAAAAATGATATTTATAGAAAATTCATTTTTATTCATAAAAGTTGGGGTCTTTCACTAGACTTATGTCTAGAGCGTTTACTTGCTTATTTATATATATACTTATATATATAAACTGTTGTCAGACTCTGTCTGATGAGCCTAGATTTTGCATCCAGGACGTTTACTTATATATATATATATATATATATATATATATATATATATATATAAGCTGTTGTCATACTTTATGCGATGAGCACGGATTTTACATCGAGCATTTATTGCTTATATATATATATACTTATATATATGAGCTGTTGTCGAACTACATTACGATGAGCACAATTTTATATCAGTCGTTTACCACTTTTATATATATATATATTTACATTTACATCGGGCACTGGAGTTTACTTAAGTGGCGGTTAATAAATCTTCTTGCTTTATTTACATTTAGTCCCTTTGGAGTTTACTTACGTGGTGGTTGACCACATTCTTGCTTTATTTACATTTATGATCCCCCATGGAGTGCTTCGTGATGGTTGATCATGTTTCTATTTATATATTTACGCTTTTATATATTTACATTTACGATCCCCATGGGAGGTGCTTGGTGGTGGTTGATCATATACATATATATATATATATATATATATATATATTTGACTTATATATATATAATTTCACTTTTCATACAAATTATGGCATCATGTGAGCCTAGGAATCATGTGATCACGGAGTTGATCTCTTGAATCTAGATTGATTCTGTGATGGACATTTTTAGGTTATGGCGACTTGTAAATTATTCACGATGTTTGAATTTCCTTAGATGACTATCATGCCCATGAGGAGTTTGGCACTGCTATATATTCTTTTCTCGAAGATGTTTCGCATCTCGATAATAAAAACAAACAAGCCGAACATTTAATAATAAAATGGAAGTATGAAAAGGTCTCAATTACTATTGAGTACAGGGTTTAAAAAACCTCTTTTATAAAACCTCATTGCTATATCTTGTTTAAAACTAAATTTTAATACAAATCCAAACCCTTTGTATATAGGTGCGAACGAGGCCTTGCACTACTTCCAAATAAATTGCACATTGATCCACACACACACATATTCATATAACAGTTTCTTGAAAAGTGGCGGTCACCGTGGCAACACGGATGTCGGGGGGTTCCTAACACCTTCCCTCTGCATAATCAAGCCCCCGAACCCAAATGAATCTCGGTTTCACAGACCCGTTTAGCAATGTCACATCACTAGGTCAATGTTCAAACCTTTTATCGGTTGCGTTGGTGCAACCTGTTAAAAACACCAACTGGCGACTCTTAAAGTCAAATCGTCGACATTATACATGTCAGACCTTTTTCACTTATTTTTTCAAACAAATCTCACATAACATGAGAACACCAAAAACAAATGTGAAAGGACAAATAAAAATCCAGGCGTCGACGGTGGCGACCCTCTTTGGACACCAATAAGAGAAGCTTAATCTGTTATTACAAGCTTTTCAAAAACATTATATGCTTGGTGTGAATGTTGTATTTACATTTATGATGAATGTTTACGATTGCATTTTACTTCTTGCTTCAATATATCTATCTGTGATATTAGTGCTTTGCACATGTCATCATTTTCATAAACGGTGAGATTGTATGTGAATATATGTTATGTGGTTCCTCCACGGGGAGGCTATCTTGTCGGTGTTTGATTCTTTGGACTCGTGGGAAGACTAATTCCAGCGAGGCTCGGAAAAACACCACCGAGTTAGCTCAGGTTGAAAGACGGATTAACTTCTGTCGAGTAAATTGCAATGATCAGGAACCTTCATGCCAAAAAATGAGAGTAACCTAAGATAGGTCGACCTCGATAAACCAAGCGGGAGGAAAGTCTCTTCATGCTTTCCATTTTCAATTACTTGTAAAAACATTTACTTGTAATTTTATTCCATATTCATCTTTATGTAATGGAAAATATGAAGAAAATTTATGCATACATGACATCTTTATCAAATGACACCCATTTTGCGGGATAATATTCCTAAAATGGACACATTATGAGAGCATTTACATTATCCTAAGACTAAATTACATAAGTCTTTTGTAGGGAAACAATTGGGCTGTTACTATTTCAAAATCCAAAAAGGCCACAAGCTTCTGACCAATCATATCTTCTTACGACGATCTAATGCCATTTCTTGAGAAGAATTTGGCCGGATTAAGTAAACAAATTACAAATTTGACTATCCTACTTAAAAATTGCATCGATCTACTCGGGTACAAAGATGCCTACATATCCGAGAATCCTCTACACGGGAGGAACACAAGGTTTGGATAAAACAAATCCGAGCCTCGATTGGATCTGACCAACAAAGACCATGAAAACACCCATCTCAAAGGAGATCGAACCAGGTGATATCGGGAAGAAGGTCCTTCAAATGGAAGAAACTATCCAGGTGCTCTCAAAGGTTAGAACACATGGAAGTGTTTCATATGTTGACCTTTGCATGTTCCACAGTGTTCATTATCGAGAGAAATTTAAAACACCCGAGCTTTGAAAAGTATGATGGATTAGGGGATCCTTATAGACATTTGAAGGTGTTCATTGGAGAACTTGGATCTTATCTGGAAAATAAGAAGCTTAGAATCATTTGTTCGGAAAAAGTCATTTGGAGAAGCTTGTTCATGGTATACAGTTAGACAAATCAAAGATCCATGCATTTGGGAAGAGCTAAACTTATACCTTCCTCACTCGATATAGTTTTCAATATCGGATGGCTCTGACCCGATGCAGTTACCAAGGTCGAAAGCAGACTACTTGAGTCTTTTAGAGTATGCTCAAAAGGTGGGCGCGCTTCTTTGCTCAAGTTATTCCTTCCATGTGAGGCGAAATGGTCGTGACTTTCGTATGAACATCTGAGGAAGCTTTTTTCTATAAGAGAGTCTTAGGTGGTATTGGCAAACCATTCTACGAAATGATCAAAACCACGAAGAGATGGCTAAGATGGGATTGAAGTCGGATAAGATTCAAGACCTAGCCGCTCTTAAAGTAGTTGCTAAACACATCCAGTCCAGATCTTATGGAAACAACCCCCGGAGAGTCCATAAAAAGAAAGAGGAGGATGTTTCCTTGATACTACAAGGTCAAAAAGGCAGTTAGAACATGCCTATCGGAGGAGAATCTACTCCCTTTCCAAGCACAATCTTGAACCCTCCATTAAACTCGAGAATATTCTTGCTCTTGACTACTCGGAAGAAAATCACATCTTCTTCCACCGACCACCCCTAATGGGAGGGTTTCAATGCTACTTTCGAAGTGTGCTTATCATGCTTGGGCACTGGACATGATACTCAAGATTAGTGGGCCTTGAAACACAAGATCCAAGATTTAATAGACAACGGTGAGATTGTTGTTACCAAACGAGATCGACCTCATGTGTAAAACAACCCTCTTCCTCGACCTGAAGAAGAAGAAATTCAACATTGTGGCGCCCCCCAAATTGGTATACATCACCCATCTTGAGTCACCAAATACATGGTACATAAAACAAATACAATTAAAGTGTAAAATATGACAAAAAACACAAGCGAGAGTTTAAACAAGAATATTTCTTTCTAGACAATATCCACTCTCAATGTAGTCCTCATAGAAAGTATACAAACTCAAATTAGGTCCTCATTACAATTATTATCACACTATTTAGCGAATAGTGAGGGACTACTAATCTTATCATCACGAATTTGTCAATCAGTTCCCAGGCTAGTCCCGACTTTATTCTTATTTCACGAAGAGAACGGTGAAGGAAAGGGTGAGCTCAACTAGCCCGATGAAAATATTATGACTAAGATAATGCGAATAAATTATCATTAGTCTTCAACAATATTAAGCGATAAAATACAATAGACATCAAGTTTAATTGCGGTGAAACAAAGCAATCCATTAAAAGAGTCAAGTAGAGAATAAAATCTACTATCTTTTATGATTTAAAAAGTTTTTCAAAATTTTTATCGTTGAGACTCGACAATAAATAATCCACATCATCCACCTTTTCTGACCAAAGATATACATTAGTATCCGACCACAAATTATCCATACACTACGGGCGAGGATATTAGTGTATTCATCAATAGTCACGATCATGCCATAAAACAATTCATCTTTGCACCCTTAGCGAAGAGAATCCATAGCCATAATCATACCAAAAGCGTCCATCAATACACTCTACGGGCCATGAGGACTTTTCCACATCATTTGTAACATTATGGTCATGATTATCTTAGAATAATCACACAGTCATAATCATACCAAGTCCATCTATCGATTACATACCACGGATGACTTTCAACATAATATAAACATGAGGATGATGACAATGATATAAGAATTCAATAAAACAAGTTCAAAATTAATTTATCCGAGGAACTAATAACGTCCACATTGTCGACATGATACTTCTTTGTAGAGTAAAATTCAAGAATGCTCAGAAGAATATTTCCATGAAAAGATACTGGATGAAGCGCAAATATCAAGGATATTCCACTAATTTCATGGAGTATAGAAATCAAAACTTTAACCAACTAAGTATAATAAAGAATGGAATAACAAAAGAAATCACCAAGCATCGATAGAAGCCGCCTGAAAGCAGGTTATTCAGCGGGATAATAAATAACGGAACCGGGTCATGCGTAAACACCTGAGACATGATATTCCAAGAGAATAATAAATAACGGAACCGGGTCGAGGCAAAATTACTTGCAAGCGGGATGTTCCAGCAGAATAATTAATAACGGAACGGGTTATGCGTAAGCCTTGAGATAGGATGTTCAACGAATAATAAAGAATGGAATAATAAAGAGAATTTCACCATGTATGCGGTACTTAGCATAAATAGAGTTATTCAACATAATAATAAAGAATGGAATAACGAAGAATTTCACCAAGTATAGGGTAGTCAGCGTATCTGAGTTTTCCAACGAGAATAATAAAGAATGGAATAATAGAAGTTCTCTTCATGAATCTGAAAGAAATAATACCCCTTCTGAGTCTGACAAATAATATCCCTTACCTTAGAACAAAGCTGGATATATGAGTAGTGAAATGTGATTACTTTTCTTCTTTCTCTCTATAGTTTCTCTCTCTAGAGTTTGATTGAATTAAGTAAAATAATGAAGGAATGAGCTTGTATTTATAGGAGAATGGACTAAGTAGTAACTAATTCTGAGAGCAGTCCAGTTGATTTACTTTTAAGCAGACGGTCAAATTGGTTTACTATAAAATATTTTAATAAAACAAAATCTTTTAAATAAAATATAATATATTCTATTTATAATCTAATAAAGCGAATAACTTTATAAAAGTATTACATTTTATATAAAAAATTTTTACTATCTGAAACACTTATCACGAGCCTTATCTGAAACACTATGCATAATAAAATATAATATATTCTAATTATTGTATAATAAAACAAATAACTTTATAAAAATCTTTGTTTTATATAAAAAAGATTTTACTATCTGGCAAACACTATATGCATAATATAATATAATATATTCTATTTATAGTCTAATAAAGCGAATAACTTTATAAAAGTATTTTTTTATATAAAAGCTTTTACATTTTATTACATTAATAATACTAATAAAACAAAACTTCATCATCATTATTATAATTCACACTATTAATCGACCGAATTAGTTCTAGGAAATAGGGGCTTTTCAATAAGGATTTCTCCTATATTAGCGCGTAATTAGGTGATCAAACCTCTCGCTGCGAACTTCTAGACATCGTTAATATTGCAACTAATAATATTAATAACTCTGTCATCTCAATTATTGATTTAATAATATATAAAATATCAAAATAATTGAATCAAATAACGTGAGATCTTATGCAACAATTCTTTGAAGCAATAATTGAACAAAACTAAGTGACTTCTCACGTAAGCATCGATAATCAATACCATGTGCTTTCTTATGCAACCACAGCGTATTCTTGTACTTTTACTCACAGGAGTAGTTCAACGGTATTAACGGTAAAACTTTAAATCATTATTTTCATAAATTTTTTTTTGTCGTCTTCTCAATCTGACAATAATTCCGTTGTGGGCTCCACCAATGATTGTGCCATCGTCATATATTCCCAAAGCAAAATAATATTCCCAGACCAATCGAATATAATACAACAACTTGCATACTTTGCAAAATTTATAAATATTACCCACAACTTATAACATTATCTCAAATCCACACCATAATATTAAAAAAAAATATTTTGAGAAATTTAAATCTTTATTCATAAAATTTGGGGTCTCACAAACATGATTAGTTGGAGTGCTGGATAGAGTTCCAATTTTAATGGTGAATCATCCCAGACCATCAAAGACGGTGGTGACAGATGGGATTACGCAAAGTTTCAATTTTCTATGGAACGAAAGATGAAAGCTCTTTGCAAGCAAATTGAACAATTGGCAGAACTTGTGACCCATTAGCATCAAGTCACACACCAATTAGTCAGCCAGGAGCATGCCTATCTCCTTCCTTTTGTTATTAATGCTCCACCATCACCTTCAGAAAACGAAGCTATGGAGGATAAGGTTGCGAAGAGAGCAAGTGCTAAAGCCCGTCGGGATTTTGCCAATCGAAGGAATTTACATACAGGCCCAACCTATGGAGGAGATATTTCAAATGCTAATCAACGAAGGAAGAATTACCTCCCTTCTACCTCCAATAAATTCCCGTTCAAGACGGTTCAACTCTGATGGAGTTTGTCAATATCATTCATATTCTCATGATCCGCGATCATCGGAAGAATGCGGGGGCACTCATACCTTATTGAAATTTAATTGATAGCGATGTCCTGCAATTGGCGAACGATGACAACATGCTACTCGAGAGTGGGAATACATGTCCTACCTAATAGAAGGGATCAATAGCGATTATATCTGTGAGGTGATGAGGCCATCAAACCATTTCCCATCTGAAGCAATTCAACTCAAAGGTGACAATCCTTTGAAAGTAGTTGCTGCTGGAACCAATTTCTTTACCCTTGAGACCACAATATCCTGCTATCGACACACACAAAAAGTCCCATGGAATTATAGAAAATTGAAGGATCCACGTCTCATACTCTTTTTCACGATTAACCGAAGGAAAATCCTTGTATCTTCCTCGGAGGGTGAATAAGCGCCATCAAAGCAAAGGGAAGATTCCTATGGAAAGATTGAAAATTCCTCACTTATATGGGCCATAATGAAGCCAAAGTAGTTCTAAGATTAAGAAGCTCCACATCGGATCTCAATCTTTGGACTTGGTTTTCTCTTCTAAGGATCACGGGGAAGATCTTATTGAAGGTATTAGAAGAAGCCTACTTGCAGAAATCGGTGGATGTGGAAAATTTTCAACATCTGGTTGATCACATTTTTAACAACAATGTGATATCCTTCCTTGATGATGACACTCTGCTTAGAAGGACCGGTCATTACTGAAGCGATGCACATTGCAGTTTGTCCTCGGGTATATTTTAGGTTTGGAGTTTTAATAGATGGAGGTTAGTCTCTAAATATACATCGTTATGCCACTTTGGTAAAGATGAGCGTCAATCTCAAGCGGATCAAAAGCGACCATACGGTTATCAAAGATTTTGGTGGATCCGTGAAATTACATCGAAGAGATTGAAATACGCCAATTGAGATTGGTCCAAATACATTCAATGTATCCTTTCCGTCCTCAAGATAGATTGGGGATACAACTTTTGTTATTGGGAGACCATAGATCCAAATGGTGGAGCCATCCCTTACACACTTCATCAACAAGCTGAAATACATTGTCAACAATAACCTAGTCATTTGTCAAAAGCCCGTAGGAATGTCACGAATAAGGAGACCTCTGGAGATCATCGACTTCAATTTAGAAGTTGGTAGCCCGATTTCATACTTTGGAAGTGAAGCAGCAGCATTGATACCATCTATTAGAGCACCACTTCACATACCCAATATTTACTGCCGAGGGTTATGTACGGCCACTCGAAAATGATGTCATTGGGTCATCAACTTTGAACAAAATTTGGGTAAAAAGTAGCGAGGTATTAAGCACCCAATTCAAATGTCGGTCAAATCGGGATAGCCAAACTAGGCTATTACGCGATTCCACTCATAGGAATCCATATAAGCTGTCAGATTCCTGAAGCTTAGCCACACGACGATTTTCTCCACCTACACCTCATGGCGTCGGTCTCGGTAAAGGTGCCGAGACATGTTATGGCTATGTTGTTTCCCAAACCCGTACCATTTAAAGCAAAAGAAATCTTGATTCTTGATCACGAAGTGGAAGAAAGGGCTGAAAGCGTAAACATGACATCCATACGATGATGTCGAGGCATACACATCATTGTCCATGATGAACATACAAGCGAATCATGAAACGATTTTTATAAATTATTAAAATAAAATTTAATAATTAAGATTCTTATTATGAGATATTTTGAGTTTGAGTATGTATATATATATCTTATATATTTTAAAATATGTGATACGGTGTGAAGAGAAATATATATTCATATATTGGAGAAGTGAGGTTTAATAGTTAAGTTAACTATTGAAGAAATTAAATGAATTTTATAATTAATTTTAAATATTTATTGAGTTAAATAAATATTTTAAATAATTTATTTATTGAGAAAAAATAAAAAATTTATGGAATTGTGATGCGAGAATTTAGCCACTAAATTGATTAATGTTAATTAAATTGAATAATGGTAATTTTTATTTAAAGATTTAATTTAATGAAATAATTAGATTAAATGAATTGTTTGATATTTAAGAAAAATAAATAAATTAAATAAGAGATGTTTTAGTCTAATTTAATAATTAAATTAGATGTATAATAATTTACTAGTCGGAAGTATTATTATAATAAAGATTATAATTACTATAATTACTATTGTAAATCATTTAAATTAACGAAAGTGTGACAAATGAAACTATATAATATAATATTATTAAAATAAACTATATGGGATTTGTGTGTAGCGAAACCTGACCTTGTGGCTTTGGCCTAACTAACGTAATTGATTTGGCGTATTGTATTTTTACGGCGTTAGTGGGTTAAAGCCATATCGGTTTGTTTATCGTATATCCTAAAGCGAGAGAAAACAGAGATTAGGAAGAGAGCTTGGTGAGAAGAATTGCGAGAAATTTTGGAGAAGAAAGTAAACCACATTGGTTTTGAGAGAAGGGTTTGCTAAATCAATGTATAATCTATTCTTAATTTTAACTCTTAGTTTTGGTAGTGTTTATGTTATATAATTTGGAAATCACGTTGGGTTGATATATATACATGTATGCATAGTTTATAATCTATTAATAATCGTGTGTGAGTCTTATTTGATGATTAAAATCGTGAAATTGGGATTATAGGAAGAATTTGAAAAAGCAGTGTTATATGTATGAAAATGAAGCTTAGAAAGTGCGAAATTTTATATCAATATATATTTATAATCTGCGAATTGATGTTTGATTGTGATAATATGTGAAGAAACAAAAACAACAAAAGTTAAAAGAATCGAAATTGTTGAAAAGCAGATTAAGTAGTGAGCGAATTAAGCTAAATTATCAAAACATGAAAATTAGTATGAGCATGAGTTTTGGATTAATAATTAGGTTGGTTAGGGTTTCTGTAAATTGTTATAGTTGTACTATGTTGTAGTTCTATGAATTACGAATTCATAGAATCGAAAAACGAACTAATTTGGACATGTATAACTTAAATTATGAAGGTTAGAAAGAAATTTTGGCATAATGGTTCATAACGGAGGATGAAATTTTGAGATTCTGACTGACTAGACCTACCCACGGGCTATTTTAAAAGGCAAAACCACACGCTGGGTGAAGAGGTGGTCTAATGTCGAGATGTTGAGAAAAAGCGTGCGAACACATGTTTTACTAAAACAACCATAATAGATTCATATAAACTCCGATTGAGGTGATTTAAGATGATCTGAGCGAGGACGAATAGACTACAACTTTTGTTCCTTAAGTTTTTTAATTTGAGGTCTTTAGAAAGGGTCAAAATAGTCATCTGTGTGACTGTTACGTATTCGGAGGCGATCGAAGGGCGTCAAACGAGCACATACACAACTATAGTTCTCCAAGCGATGGAATATGTGGCGCCCCAAAATAGGTATACTGACACCCATTACGAGTTACCAAAATACATGATGCGAAACAACTACAACTTTATTAATACAATTGTCGAGCAAAATACGACAACACATAAACTGTGAGTTTAAATACAAATATTGTCATCTAGACAATATGCACACTCAAATAAGTTTTCATTACAATTATTGATACACTATTTTATAAAATAATGAGGACTACTAAAACAACTTCTAGAACCATCAATATTCGCATCGAAAATAATAATTCATAGAAGAGTTATGTAGAGAATGAAATCTCTTATTATCATATGAATTTAAAAGTTTATCATCAATATTTTATCCACTGTAACATCAATCGATATACATCTTGAATCAAATATTCATCTTTGCACTATAGGCGAAAGATATTCATCGATTAGTCATGTTCATCTCAACACACATACATCTTTTGCACTCTGAACCAAAAGATATTCATAAGAAAATCAACCATCTTTGCGATGCATGCCAAAGATATTGATAATATCATCATTTAGGGAGTGAAGATGATGAAAAATATTTTAAAGAAAAGCGAATCGATGAAACAAAAGAACAAATATTAAGGATTCATACTTTAAAGCGATCCAGTTCAAAATTATTTAAGTAAATAACCATAGTGGAGTAAAATCAAGAATGAAGACCAAAACATGGATACTGATCAAAGCTAGTATCCATAATAGATATTTTGGATAAAAAGAAAATTTAATTTTTCTATGAATAGTCTTAGTGATAAATGAATAGTACTTAGTATCGTGAATAGTCTGCAGTATCGTGAATAGTAATCCTAAACTAAAAGACAAAAATTTCACAAGAAAAATACTACCAATATTAAGCATAATGATATTGAAAGAAATAATATCATTTTAAAAAATAATATCCTTTCCTCGAAAAGGCGATTACTTACATTTGGAATCTTTGGATGTAGTCTTTGAAGGAAACTTATGCAAGTATAGCAACACTCAAAGTCTCAAAATACTCACAAGAATAAATTAGTTAATATAGAGAGAAAATTTGAGTTTACGGTGTGATTTTCAATTCTAACCTAAACACTCTATTTATAGGAAAATCTTTAGAACACCAAAGTAGAAAATTTAATAAAATAATAATATAATTATAAAAACTCAAACCCACCTTAGACCAAGCTGAATTCAGCTCATTTATATCACACAAGACAACTCAACTCACTCAAAGCGTTTTCTTTAAAAAAAAATTGAAACTTTAAAAATTAATTATTACAGAACTTGAAACTTCAATAATTCATAATAAATAGCCCTTTTATCAGAAAAATTCAAACCTTATGTCCATTTCATAAGAAATTCCATTCTCTACAACTTTGTAAGTTTAAGTTTTTTCAAATTCAAGCGAAGTTAGCAAAATCCATAAATGGATGATTTTCTGGTTTATAATCAATTTCGGTCACAAAAGTGGGGCCCTAAACATATTTAACATATTTTAAATATTTTTTTGTAACAAAAATACTCTTTCTCCTCATTTATTCATATATCACACATTCATTGTAAAATATCACCATTATTATATTATTATAATATAATAATATATTTAAATGAATTATTTTATCAGAAAAGATAAAATATCAATTTTCAACAATTGTCACATTAAAAATTTTCTCCATCTATATCCACATAAAATGAATATTTTCCTTATCATATAAATCAATAATTAATTATTCACAAATAATATTCTGAGAATCACAATCTTGTGACGAGGCGGTTCGGGAAGAGGGGCTTTCCAATAAGGATTTCTCCTTACTGGCGTGCAATTAGGTGACCAAACCTCTCCTTAGACAGAACTTTCTAGACATTGCCAATAATGCTATCTAATAATATTATTCAAATAATATGAATTATTGAGTTGATAAAGGAAAATACTATGTAGTGACAATTATTGTAACAACATTAATATAAAATATCAATGTAGCAATTATTGAATCAATAAAATAAAATATTGAGCGATAATTCTTTGTAACAATTATTGAGTAGTGCCTTCTTACCTAAGAATCAATAATTGGTGCAATCTTTGTGTCTTCTGATGTTTTAACCATAGGAATATTTCAACGATATTACTTGGTAACAACTACTGGCGTTATTTATAAATAACTTATACTTGTCGTTTTCTTCATCCAATAAACTTTCCGTAATGGGGCCTACACAAAAGGCACGTAAATAAATCGTCTGAATATTCCCCAACGGTAAGAATATTCCACGACCAAGCGAATATTTTAAAACAATGAATGAATATTTTATAACCACTTGCTTATTTGAAATATTTAGCATTTTACCCATAACTAACCACATTAATCAAATCAACCCTTACTATTTCAAAATAATAAATAGAAAATTGAATTTTATTTATAATAAGTTGAGGTCTTACAAAATATGTTATGCTAAGTGATGTAACATGAAAATGCATGATATTATACATGACATATAAAATTTTCTTTCTCATAATAGAAAGCATTTGCGTGACTTAGTATGTGTTTTGAAAAGAAACTTAAAGATTTTGAAAAAAAAACAAACCTTTTGGAAACTTATGTTCTATATGTTCTGAACTTAGTGGTTTATATATATGACTAAGTTCAAATATAAATGAAGCATGATATGTGTGTTTATAGTGTCTTGTTAATGATAAAACTTGTTAAACCTTGTGTTAGAGAAGTTTTCAAGAAAACTTGATATAATAGAACTAAGGTGCATGAATGCTACATGGCGTGGGTTTTGAACTTGAAAAGATGTTATCATGACTTAGTTACTTATGATAAGAGTTTTAAAAGTTGTCTTATAGGTGCTATACTACATCATTAAGCATGATAAAATGACTTCAAAACAAACTCCATTATCTTTTGTAAACTAAGTATTAAAACATGAATGATATATGCACTCAACTAGTCAAGCATGACATAAGTTATTTAAGCATGTTTATAAAGTATGAACTATGCTATGCCTTTGTAAATGAGATATATACATGTGAGCATGCTATTAGAGGCTTATTAGTACCAATATATGGTTTAAAAGCATAAACATCAAATCTTGTTAAAGAAAGTCGTTAAGCCTTATTGATTTAAATAAATCATTATGCATTATTCTAAGTAATTTGAATGTGAACTTGAAAATAGATCAAACCCTATTTGATATCAAATGCGGATGGTTAAGGTATACTTATACATACCTAGCTATTTTAAGAGTATGGCGAGAAAGTGAAATGAAGGTTTACAAACCTAGTTAGGAAACAATGTAGCGTTACTATTATATTAAGAATGTATGAAATATATGACTAATGGATGTGAATCCATGATTATATAAGCTTGTGTAGGAATACGAAGTGTAGATAAAAGCGTTAAGGAGTTAAGTAAGTAGTTCATAAACTACGGATCGAACAAATCTTTCAGTTCCTTTTTGTTATGTGAACTTGATGATGAAGCTGTTTTAAATATTTGTTTCAAAGAGTATGATGTGTTCTATATATTGAAAGTATGAAGCGTTAAAGTTAATTTATGACTACATTGATTAAATAATGAATGTTGATTGAGTAAGGAACTCAATCTTTATACTTGATATATGAAATGCGATTATGATTGTTATATTAGTCAATGTTTATAAGATATATGTTGAGCGTGTTATTATGTGCTATGTGATGCATGAAAAGCTGTTAGATTTTCTTTGGTACATATCGACTCAACCTTGCAAATAACCACTTTTACTGAGTTCAAGATTCAAGGTAAAGTTATGTGTTACTTGAAAGACATGAATTAGATGTGATACTTGAGGATTTATATACTTTGGTTGTGTTATTATTATTTAAACCATGTTTAAGGTTAGATTAATGTATTAATGTTGTATTGTAATATCATTTTGCAATGTAAACTATTGTAGTATTAAAATGATTACGAAATATTTAGATGTAAAGGTGGAAGGTTTTGGGAGCGAGGATAGTTTATAATAGAAAATTTTAATTATTACGCAAATTTCAATGGTTGTATTATCATTTAGTGATGTAAAATTAGAGGTTAAATGTATTATTAACGACCAATGTTGAGAATTAAATTATTTAAATTTTGGAATTAAATACATTTGGTATCAAAAGTAGGTTATAAACCTTAGGTAAGAGTACCTAGGCTATAACCTTAGAGAATAAAGGAGAAGATGATAACGAAGTTAAAAATTAAAAAGTTATATTTAAGTATGGTACAATTGTACTCTTTAATAGTTGATGTATGGTATCTGGGCTAAACGATTCCTTCATAGAGCGAAGGTATATACGAACTAGCAACTCATAACCTAGTTTGTTGGTTGTTTATGGGAAACACTCAGTGTACCATATTGAAACTATTAGAGACTCGATGTGTACCAAGTATAGAAATGGATACGTATGATGAAAATGTGGAACTTAAATGAAATGTTGAGCAATGTAAATGAAGTTAGAAATTCTTAAAGGAAGAATTGTTATATAAACAAGAAAATTCAAGAAGAATCTTGAAGTGATATAAAGATAAGAAATGGGAGTTGCCTAACTCCAATAGCGAATAACAAATAATGATGAATAGACAAAAGTGCAGCAAGATTAAAAGCACAAATGAAATAAGTAAATGATGAAAAAGGAAAGAAGAGGATACGTAAAATAAAATGATCACAGTGAAGAAAAGAATTTTAAGGAGATGATTATAAAATAAGATCATGGCGTGATCATTTTAAAGTTATAAAAGAAATATGGTCTATAATGTTTGAATAATTATAAGCTTAAAGCTATGAAGATAATGTACTATGATATAGTATGAGATAAACTTCTGAGGAGTTATAGATAATGTGATACGAGGAATTTATATCGAAGAAAAGAGCAAGTGATAAGCAAGATAGAGTTAGGTGGGATTTCAATTGAGGACTCATGTGATGGTTGAGTTATACAAACCTTTGTATGGGCGAGGTTTTTGTGCTTGCACTTCGATTTATCACATTGATAATCATTGGAATATCGGTTATCGTATTATCAATGTATATGGGATGAAAATATGATTCTTTTTCATGTGTATATTTGATTGTTAGAAACTATTAAGATTAGTTAGATATTATTAGGATTAGAGTGCGGTTCTTAAAACTAATGCATGTGGTAAGTTAGTGACTCGTAATAATATGGTATGTTTTGAACCCTAAGCGAATGGGCGCTTTATGAATGCGACTAGGATAAGTTCTTAAACTCATATTATTGTGGCAAGTTCTGAACTTCAATGTGCGATAAGTTTGATGAACTATCTTTGAGGGGTATATAGGAGGATGGTAAGTTGAAATACAAGAATATTTAGTATAAAGATTGAAATTAATAGAAAATTAGATATTCTAAATCTACTAGCTATCTTTTAGACTTTGAGAGATTTATTGACTTACGTGTCGATGGTTGTACTTTTAATTTTTGAAAAATGTTGGGTCACACTAGTGAACTAAAAATTTTAAAAAGCGTCTTATTATTAGCATATCTCTCTTTGTTTGTTTGACTAGAAAAAAAATGATTTTTAAAATTTTCAAAATATATTTTAACTATATGTATCGGGTGATATGATAAATGATGGAGTCATCAATGAAATGGAACACAGTGTTGGATGTGATCATATGATAAATCGACCCACTATGGTGAGATGTAGTATGACAACGTCATAATTATGGCATATATAAAAAGATTTTGAGATTTCTTTAAGATATGAGAATATATATATATATATATATATATATATATATTGATGTATATGTATATTTAGATTGATATAGAATTATTGTAGAAATCTATGCTATTTGATTGATTTAGGCGAATATTGAAAGATGATCATAAAATTCAAGCGTTTCTTAAGAAGTTATACCAAACCAAATTATTTTGAGTGCGGTTTAGATGTTGAAAAGTTTGAGATGAACAACCCTTTTATAGGGGATTACGGCAGGCGTTTGGATGTTTATGCACAATACATGAGTGCGAAGGTTGATCACCCTAAATGCAGGAGTCCCTACTGATCTAATGGTATTAAGGTTTAAGTTGAAAGAGTACTTATAACCATGAATGAGGTCCTGATACATCGTTCGAAGGGCTTAACACCCTAAATGCAGGGAGTCCCTATATTCTAATATTTATTAAGGTTTAAGTTGAAAGAATACTTATAGCAGGTTGGCGTAGTTCATGATCTTATGACCCTCGGCATGATTTGGAATCTTTTAAATTCCTTTATTCATATCACTTTCCAATTATTGAGCAATTGTGGAAGATTCTTATTATTACGAAAGGTGAAAGTGGAAAGGATGAGAAAATTAAGCAAAACATAATAATTTCAGAAAGAATTGAAACTCCAAAAGAAGAAAAATGTGAAACTCTTAGAAGAGGAAGAGGAAGAGGTGAGGAATATGATGATCTTAGAAAGATCCTTAGAGAAAAGAATTTGGTTGTAGAACCCAATGAATGAATAAAGTATTAACGTAAAATCTATTTTGATATATTGAATAAATAAAGATTAATAAATAAAATTTTGAGGAAGAAGTTAAATAGAAGAAGAATTGAATGTAATATCCAGGAGTTTGAAAATCTAGTATATGGTAATGATCCTTAGAAAAGATAATGAGCGATGTCGAAAGAATATGTGATACTCAAATATAATTGAGTCTAAGTAAAGGTTATGAAATAAAACTTATAAAATTTATTATGAATAATGGTGGGAGTAGGAAATATAAAACCTATATTAAGGTAATGTGTTGAAGTTATTCAACGATAATTTTTTAAAGAGATTTGATGAAAACCTTAATAAGGTAGGTTTAGTTGATTAGAGAGCGGAATCCTTATTAGAGGAAGGATGTGACAACTTAGAATTTTTATAAATTATTAAAATAAAATTTAATAATTAAGATTCTTATTATGAGATATTTTGAGTTTGAGTATGTATATATATATCTTTATATATTTTAAAATATGTGATACAGTGTGAAGAAAATATATATATTCATATATTGGGGAATTGAGGTTTAATAGTTAAGTTAACTATTGAAGAAATTAAATAAATTTTGTAATTAATTTTAAATATTTATTGAGTTAAATAAATATTTTAAATAATTTATTTATTGAGAAAAAAATAAATAATTTATGGAATTGTGATGCGAGAATTTAGCAACTAAATTGATTAATGTTAATTAAATTGAATAATGGTAATTTTTATTTGAAGATTTAATTTAATGAAATAATTAGATTAAATGAATTATTTGATATTTAATAATAAATTAAATAAGTGATGATACTAGTCTAATTTAATAATTAAATTAGATGTATAATAATTTATTAATCAGTATTATTATAATAAAGATCATAATTATTATAATTACTATTGTAAATCATTTAAATTAACTAAAAATGTGACAAGTGAAATTATATAATATAATATTATTAAAATAAACTAGTATGAGATTTGTGTGTGAGCAAACACTGACCTTGTAGCTTTTAGCTTAATATAGCTGATTTGGCATATTATATTTTTACTTGGCGTTAGTGGGTTAAAATACCATATCGGTTTGTTTATCGTATATCCTAAAGCCAAGAGAAACACGAGAGATTAGGAAGAGCTTGGTGAGAAAAGAATTGCGAAATTTTTTGGAGAAGAAAGTAAACACGATGGTTTTGAGAAGGGTTTGCTAAATCAAGGTATAATCTATTCTTAATTTTAACTCTTAGTTTTGGTAGTGTTTATGCTATATAATTTGAAAATCACGTTGGATTGATATATATACATGTATGCATGGTTTACAATATATTAATAATCGTGTGTGTGAGTTGCTATTTGATGATTAAAATATGTGAAATTGGGATTATAGGAAGAATTTGAGAAAATAGTGTTATATATATGAAAATGGCTTAAAAAGTACAAAATTTTATATCAATATATGTTATAATATGCGAATTGATGTTTGATTGTGATAATATGTGAAGAAAGCAAAACAACGAAAGTTGAATGAATCGAAATGGTTGAAAGCGAATTTGTAGTGAGCAGATTAAGCTAAATTATCAAAACATGAAAATTAGTATGAGCATGAGTTTTGGATTAAAATTAGGTTAGTTAGGGTTTTTTATAATTGTTATAGTTCTAGTATGTTGTAGTTCTATGAATTACGAATTCATAGAATGAAAAAGCGGACTAATTTGGACATGTATAAATTAAATTATGAAGGTTAGAAAGAAATTTTGGCATAATGGTTCATAACAGAGGATGAAATTTTGATTCTGATTAGCTAGGCCCGCCCAAGCGGTCTATTTTTAAAACAAAACCCCCACCTGCCCGTGAGAGGGTAATCTAATGTCTTGAGATGTTGAGAAAATCTAACGAAACATGTTTTACTAAAATAATCATAACCTTTTCATACAAACTCCGATTGAGGTGATTCAAGATGATCCGGAATGAGGACGAATAGACCTACAACTTTTGTTCTTTAAGTATTTTAATTTGAGGTCTTTAGGAAGGTTCAAAATAGTCATCTTTGTGACTATTACATATTGAGAGAGGCGATCGGAGAGGGCGTCGAGCGAGCACATCTGTACAAAATATAGTGCTCCGAGCGATGGAATATGTTATTCTAAGTGATGTAACATGAAAATGCATGATATTATACATGACATATAAAATTTCCTTGCTCATAATAGAAAGCATTGGCATGACTTAGTATGTGTTTTGAAAAGAAACTTAAAGATTTTGAAAAAAAATAAAAACCTTGTGAAACTTATGTTACATAAGTTACGAACTTAGTGGTTTATATACATGATTGAGTTCAAATATAAATGAGCATGATATGGTGTTTATAGTGTCTTGTTCATGATAAAACTTATTAGACCTTGTGTTAGAAGTTTTCAAGAAAACTTGATATAATAGAACTAAGGTGCATGGATCTTACATGAGGTAGGTTTTGAACTTGAGAAGATGTTATCATGACTTAGTTACTTATGATAAGAGTTTTAAAAGTTGTCTTATATGTGCTATACTACATCATTCATGATAAAATGATTTCAAAGACAAACTCCATTATCTTTTGTAAACTAAGTATTAAAACATGAATGATATATGCACTCGACTAGTCGAAGCATGACATAAGTTATTTAAGCATGTTTTAAAAGTATGAACTATGCTATATCTATGTAAATGAGATAGATACATGTGAGCATGCTATTAGAGGCTTATTAGTACCAATATATGGTTTAAAAACTTATAACATCAAATCTTGTTAAAGAAAGTTTTTAAGCCTTATTGATTGAAATAAATCATTATGGAGCTAAGTAATTTGAATGTGAACTTGAAAATAGATCACAACCTATTTGATGTCAAATGCGGATGGTTAAGGTATACTTATACATGCCTAGCTATTTTAAGAGTATGATGAGAAAGTGAAATGAAGGTTTTACAAACCTAGTTAGGAAACAATGTAGCGTTACTATTATATTAAGAATGTATGAAATATATGACTAATGGATGTGAATCCATGATTATATAAGCTATGTAGGAATACGAAGTGCGAGATAAGCGTTAAGGAGTTAAGTAAGTAGTTCATAAACTACGGATCATGAAAATCTTTGAGTTCTATTTGTTATGTGAACTTGATGATGAACTATTTTAAATATTTGTTGAAAAGAGCATGATGTGTTATATATATATTGAAAGTATGAAATGTTAAAGTTAATTTATGACTACGTTGATTGAATAATGAATGTTGATTGAGTAAGGAACTCAATCTTTATACTTATTATATGAAATGCAACATGTATGTTATATGTTAGTCAATGTTTATGAGATATATATTGAGCATGTTATTATGTGCTTTATGTGATGCATGAAAATTGTTATTAGATTTTCTTTGGGCTATCGAGCTCAACCTTGCAAATAACCACTTTTGTAGGTTCAAGATTCAAGGTAAAGTTATGTGTTACTTGAAAGACATGAATCGGATGTGATACTTGAGTATTTATACACTTTGGTTGTGTTATTATTATTTAAACCATGTTTAAGGTTTGAATAATGTATTAATGTTGTATTGTAATATCGTTTTGCGATGTAAACTATTGTAGTATTAAAATGATTACGAAATATTTAGATGTAAAAAGGTTGAAGGTTTTGGGAGCGAGGATAGTTTGTAATAGAAAATTTTAATTATTTAATTACAAAATTTCAATGGTTTGTATTATCTTTTAATGATGTAAAATTAGAGGTTGAATGTATTATTAACGACCGATGTTGATTAAATTATTTAAATTTTCCTCCCTCTGCGATCCATCGATTACTTTACCCTCGACAATTGGAAGCGACACTCCATGCGTTGGTGACGAGGGTAAAAGCAGGCAAAAAATCCCTACATACAGTAGATAAATTTATTTGCTTACTTTTCTATCTGATATTAAGCGATTATTTTATCGGTATATCTAACACTTTTGTATGATTAAGCAGATTTAATATATTAAGTGAAAGTATATTTTGTTTGGGACTCTAAATTTAAATGTGCATGTACTTAGCGATGAGGTGCCTTTTCTCCTGAAGTTGTAACTTTGATCTGAAGTTGGACTCAAACTTAATGGAAATACAAGAGGACATTGAGATACCTCGGGAGATTAAGGAATAGGTTGAAGACAAACCTAAACCCAACCTTCACCAAACCACTTCTTTCAATCTGGAACCTTAGAAAGCCCCAAGTTAATCCAGTTGGTTCGGACCTTACCCCAAACCAGCGAATGACATGGTTGCGTTACTAACTTAATTCAGGATGCATTTGCATGGTCTCATGAAGAATCTGTGGGTTTGTCCAGCGACATTGTCTTTCATCGCCTTCCCATTAAAGAGGATTCAAGGCGGTCGGGCGAAGCTCGGTGATTGAAACTTTGAGTGGAGTTTAAAAGGTAAAGAAGAAATTGTGAAACAATTTCAAGCTCGCATATCATGGTGTCTACATATACGGGTGGATATCCAACATAGTTCTGTGCCTAAACCGGGAGGAAAGTTGCGAGTTTGCATGGATTCTGAGAGATTTGAACAAATCTTTCCTTAAAGATAGCTTTCCGTACCCTTTATCCACATTCTCATTGACAATCTTTGCTCGTCGACATGTACTCCTTTGCGGATTGCTTCACGGGTATCATCAGATTATAATTAAGCTAAGGAGGACCAGTGAAAAAAGCTGCTTTCATCATGCCTTGGGAACCTTTTTACTCTGAGACGGTTGTCATTCGGCCTTATCAATCTTAAGGGCAACCTATCGATTGACTATGATGGCTCTTTTCCATGATTTAATGCATAATGAGATAGATATCTATGTGGATGACATCATTGTTATGTCCCCGAAGGGAGAAGACTACTTAGACCATCTCGAAAGCTCTTGATAGGTTGCGTAAAATACTGACTTGAAGTTGAATCCGACCAAGTCGCCTTTGGCGTTAAATTAAAGCAAGTTGCTAGGTTTCTTAGTCGACCACTAAAGGGATTGAGTTGGATCCACAAAATCCGGGCCATCGAAAATGCCCATTCCTCGAGACGGAGAAGAAATCTGAGGGATTTTTTGGAAGAATCAACTTCATTAGTAAGTTTATCTCTCGACTCCACGTACAACATGAGCCCATCTTCAAATTTTAATGAAAACTCTTCCATGAAATGGAATGATGAGTGTCGAAAGCCTTCCTTACAATCAAAGCGCCAACTGAGTTAACATCTCTGTTTGGTACCTCCGGGGATGATGTTCCCATATTCATGTACACATCCATTAATAACAATGTCATGAAGCATTGCATCTTTGGGATAGAAAAGGCGATAGAGGCCCGATAACGAGCTATCTATACCTCGGCCTGAAAGATTGATGATAGTGAACACAAGTACACTCTAATTGAGAAGACTTGTTGTGCTTTATCATGGGCTTCCATGAGGTTACAACATTATCTCCATGGTCACACAACCCATCTCATATCCCGCGTTGATCCTCTCAAGTATGTGTTTAGTAAGCCCATAATAAATTGCGGTTTCCGGATGGCGGTTGATCTGACAATTTGACGCCGTCTACATGACACAAAAATCATCAAAGGTCGAATTGCGAGATCAATGGCGCCCTTTGCTGAGGATTACAAACCCTTGAAACATACTTCCCAGATGAAGGGGTAATGGCGATTCGATAACACCATCGATATGATACATGCCATATGTGGAAAATGTATTTTGATGGGTATTAACATAGAAGGCTCTGGAAATGGGGAAGCGATTCTAGTATCCGATGCAGAGGCGATATCCGTCGTAGTCAAATTACGGTTATCGGCACCAACAACACGGTGAGTATGAAGGGCGTATCATGGGGCTAAAACTTGCAGATTCGATAGGCATCGAGTGATTAAGCTTCTTTGAGGATTCAAATTGGTAATCAAATAATCCACGAAATCTATCAAACCAAGAACTACATTTCTTTGCCTTACCATCGGTAAGTTTCTGAGATATAGCTTTGGAGTTGAAGAAATCTCCTTTCTGATTCCTCGTAATAGGAATGATTTTACGGATGTGCTAGCAACATTGGCTTCCTTGATTCACATACCTAACAAGGAAAACATGTCGAAGCATCACATTTGACACACAAAAAGCCTGACTTATGAGAACTATGTTGGAGAAGTATCGGATGAGCTACCTCCCGCCGAACACCCTTGGTATTAGCATATCGAGGAATATCTGCCGAGATGGATCTACACCCTGCAGGCGAGCCTAAGCGAAAAGAAGCGGATTCATTGAATTTCTATGAAATTCTACGGCGAAGATGCACTCTACAAGAGAGATGCGAGGATTAGGTCTCCTCGGGGCGTGCGGACAAAGACCAAGCTTAGAGACTGTGGATGAGATCCATGAGTACGATATGTAGCCCACGCATGACGGCCCCGTACAATAAAGAAATCCTTAGAAACGAGGGCATTATTGACTTACGCTCAAAGGTATTGTGATGATCCGTTAGAAGGTGCTATCAATGCCAAATTCATGGGAATGCTATCCACGCCCCTCGAGGGAACTCCAATATGAGTTAGCCAGCCCTTCTCAATGTGGGGAATGGGCGTGATCAAGAACCCATCGAGAACAAAGCCCGATAATGGATATCGATTCATATTCACCATGATGGACTACTTCACCAAATGGGTAGAAGCGACCTCCTTCCCGAGGTTACGAAAAGTCATCATTGCTTTCGCCGAAACAATATTGTGCATCGATATGGACTGACCCGGTCATTAATGTCGGAGACAATGCTAAGAACCTCAACAACAAAATGATGGGCGAGTTATGCGATGAAATTCCACATCAAACACCTTAACTCCATCATCTTCCGTCCAAAGATGAATGGTCTTTGTTGAGCGGCTAATAATAACATCAAGAAGATCATACAAAAATGTCAGCGATCACAAGGATGGCTTTGACCTTTTTACCTCGACTTTATTAACTATAGAACTTGAATCATACTTCCATTAAGAACATATTTATAGCGTCCACAATTTGAAACTCCTTATTAATTAAATATGTGATTTAATTTTAATGAGTTAGTTTTGTGAGTCTATTTAAACCTTATGTGGTTATATGAATTTATAAAATGATTAAAGGGAGTCACTAATAGTTTATTTAAATTAGTGGACTAACCACAAGAGTTTGATATTAAGGAATTGATATAATTATTAATAATTAAATAATCAATTTATTTGAATATAATAGCAAGAGTTGAACATATTGATTAATTTTAATTTTGAGTAATTAATTGATAATGTGTTAATTAATAATTATTATGAATAAATAATAATTAATGAGTAAGAGATTAATCATTTATAAAGTGATTATATGTCTACTTGATTTATTTGTACAAACATGCGATGTAGTAAATCTTCATTATATGGTAGTTAACTATATATTTTATATAGTACAAGGTGGCACATTAATATATCTATATATATATATAGACTATATAGTAAGATTTATTTGCATTCATGTGAGTTGCATAATAATATTGTTATATGATATGAAGTGTGTGGGTAAACATTCATATACATCCTATTGACATATAATAATATCAATTGTTAAATTAATAATGATTTCATTAAGTTATTATGATAATACTTGATTATAGTAATTGAAAATGTACATGAATTATATGTATGTGCACTACTTAATATCATGTAATTGGGAAATACATTGTATGCTCTTTGAATCATTATAACTTTATGTTGTATGAAATGAATGGTGTATACATATTTTATAACCAAAGTTTATATTATGTGTATATATGGTTTTAACGAAGTGTTTGCATTACATT